>QXEO01000211.1:3165416-3608107 GCA_007115705.1 Dactylis glomerata
CAGCCGCGGACGCACCTGCAGCAGCGTCGGTCGAAAAGAACCCAGCCGGGGCTCCCCCGGATCTCCAGCCTCCCACGGCGGCGAGCTGCCCCGCGAAGAACACACAAACAGACGGCGCGTTAGCGACAGCCCACAGAAGAGGAACGGCTCAACGAAACAGATTTGGGACGAACGGGGTCCGTGCTGACCTGAGGGCGACGGAGGGGAGGAGCGGCGCGAGGGGCGGAGGTGTGGAGCGCGCGGGCGAGGACCTGGAGCGCCTGCCGCCTCATCATCTTCGCCGTCTCGTGCGACGCGGCGGCGGCAGAGGAGAAAATGCGGGGAGGAGACGGCGCCGCCGGGGCTCGGGACAAGTTCCTTACTTGTTTCGCAAGTGAGGAGGGGGCTTCGTGCCTTAAGGGGCTTTAAGCTTGAAGCCCGTTGGGTATATGGTGGGAGGTTTTACAAGGCCACAGAGTCCATTGGGCCATACAAGTTTCCAGCTCAATCAGAGCCCATCCCAGAATATCAGGGCCTCTGAGGCCTCGGGCCCTATGCCCCTACTATCCCCTCAAAGAAAAGGTTGACGCTAGGCGTCGGTCGCCTGATATCTGGGCTAAAATCGGTCGTTCAACCGCCATTTGATCCGTGCATCGGATGCTCGAGAATCACCGTTTAGTCAGGTCGCTTTCATCTATGCTGTAAAGGGGGCGATGTGTGTTCTGTCAATGTTGCAGCGCTGCATGCAGGCACCGAGCGCTCGCACGTGATGACTACTGCCTAGCTGCTAGCTGTGCCTAGTTCACACGACTGCAGACCGTTGGACGCCCCGGTCGGGGAGCTCGAGGAGCGGGCTTCGCTGACCGTGATGTCATCTCCGCAGATCGCTAAGGGTATGGAGAGGTCGAGCACCGCCTCCAACTCGCTCAAGTCCTTCACCATGTCGTCCACAGCCGCAGCAACCTCGAGTGGTGAGGCGGAGTGGTAGACATGCACAGGCGGAAGATGGATCAGGTGACACGGATGAGGATATGCTGCAGAAGGCCATACGCCGTAAGGCGGAGAAGAACCTCGACGCTACTGGTAATAAGAAATCCGTCTCGTTTATTAAGTTTTTGGATTCTCATATGTCTTCTAATCTGAATAGCGTAGGTATTTCTTTAGGTAGCCATTCTAGTGAGATTGTTGTTTCGACTAATGTCTTGAGACATTTGGAATATGAACGTTTAACCGTCATTCCAAAGGTTTCGACTGGGGCTGAGACTACTCTCTTAGAGGATGAAGAGGATGAGACCGATGGTCATCTCCTCTCCTCTCTCGTTGGGAGTATTTCGGAGGTTGATTTAGAACAACCGGGGCTAAGTTCATTTTATGATCTAAAAGCATCCCGACGTAATTCTAAATCTTCTGCTGAAAAGGAAAATTGTAAGGGCTGCAAGGCTCAAAAATCAAGAAAAGTTTCACAATGAATGGCATGTTTCGAAATAGCAGAGGTCTTGGTGACTTGGCTAAACATTCTTACTGTGCCGATTGTTGTAAAGATTATAATCTTGATTTGTTAGCTTTATATGAAATGGGGAAGCGAAACTATTCACAAAGTCCTCTTGACTGTTTATCCGGTGGAATTGACTTTTAATGGTTCTCTCGTCCTCCCCGTGGTCGGTCTGGTGGTATGCTCGTTGGCGTCAGGACAGATACTATAGAGGTTTTGGCTAGTTCGGATGGTGAATATCATATTAAACTCACTATCTGTAACAAGGTTGATAATTTCATTTGGAATCTGGTGTCGGTTTATGGAGCTGCACAAGACGCGTTTAAGGCTGACTTTTTACGTGAACTGGTTAATTTGGCGAAGGATAATCCACACCCGATCATAATCGGTGAGGATTTTAATTTACTTCGATTCCGGCATGAGAAAGGTAAAGGCCATTTTAATGAGCATTGGCCTTTCTTGTTTAATGCGGTCATTGACAGCTTAGACTTGCGAGAGGTTGCGATGACGGGTCGACAGTTTACGTGGGCCAACAGCCTGCCGGAGCCTACATACGAAAAACTAGACCGCGTGTTTATGGATATTGAGTGGGTAGATAAATTCCCCATGGTAACTGTACGCGCACTAGAACGTATTGAGAAACTGTCTGACCATGCTTCCATTCTTCTTACCACTGGAACACCCAGACCGCTGCATAAACGTCCATTCAAGTTCAAACTTGGATGGCTGCAACGAGACGGTTTCCATGACATGGTTAGAAAGGTTTGGGAAAGACCAGCTTCAGGCAACAATCCGATTTTAAGGTGGAATAACAAAATTTGCGCAATGCGCAAACACCTTTCCAGTTGGGCTAGGCATGTTACTGGTATTCTTAAAAAGGAGAAGCTACGATTATCATCTACTATTGATAGTCTTGAGGCCTTAGCTGAAGTGAGACCACTATCAGTACAGGAGATTGAGCTGAAAAGCCAGTCGAATGCGCAAATTGCTAGTCTCCTTCACGAGGAGGAACTCAAATGGTACCAACGATCCAAAGCTCACTTTATCCTTGAGGGAGACTCCAATACAAGATACTTCCATGGTGTTGCCAATGACAGACATCGGTGAAGGAAATATGCCCTAGAGGCAATAATAATATTGTTATTATCATATTTCTTGTTCATGATAATGTTTATATTCCATGCTAGAATTGTATTAAGCGGAAACATTAATACTTGTATGGTTTATGAACAACACTGTGTCCCTAGTATGCCTCTACTAGACTAGCTCATTGATTAATGATGGTTAAGGTTTCCTAACCATAGACATGAGTTGTCGATTAATAATGAGGTCATATCATTAGGAGAATGATGTGATGGACAGACCTAAATTAAGCACAGCAATTAGATCGTGTCATTGTGTTCACAATTGCGTAGCTTTTCCTATGTCAGTATCCTATTCCTTAGACCATGAGATAATACCACTCCCTGGTACCGGAAGAGAGCTTTGATGTCATCAAACGTCATCCTATGAGAAGGTGATCATAAAGGTGTCTCTCAGGTAATCGGAAGGTACTTGTTGGGTTGCATGTATCGAGATGGAATTTGTCCCTCCCATGTCGGAGAGATATACTCTGGGCCCACTCGGTAATCAATATCATACACCATTTGCAAACACGTGATTAATGAGTTTAATCACAGGGTGATATTGGATTGCGGAACGAGTAAAGAGTACTTGCTGCGAACGAGATTGAACTAGGTATGGCGATACCGACGATCGAATCTCGGGCGAGTAAAATATCGCGAGACAAAGGAATTTGTATACGGGATTATTTGAATCCTGACATCGTGGTTCACCGATAATGATCTTTGTTGAATATGTGGGAGTCAATATGGATTTCCAGATCCCGCTATTGATTATTGATAGAGATCATATCCACGCATTCTCGAACCCGTAGGGTCACATACTTAACGCTCATCGATGCTAGGGTAGTTTCGGGATTTATGGAAATTATTTCGGAGAGTTACGGAATTGTTCCGGGAAGAAGATTAATGATTTATTAATTAATTGAATTAATAAATATTAATACTTATATTTATTTATTGGAAATAAATATGGCTAAAAAGTAGTCTATAAGTAGTTTTGTTAACGGACTAGTTTTGTAGTCCATCTAGACAAACTACTAAACAAGCAAAAGGAAAAAGAAAGAAAAAAAAGAGCCGGCCGTGGCATGCATGCGGACTAGTTTAATTCGTGTCCATGTGATGTGGCCGATCGTGGCCGAGCCTTGCTAGCGATCAGCTAGCTGATCAAGCACGCGCGCTGATCGCTCGATCGCCGAGAGGCATCGATCGATAAGATCGATGTGCCCTGGAGCCAGCGCAGGTGATCGAGGCGGGGGGGGGGGGCAGCTGGGCAGGCCGCTGGGCTTGGCTGCTCGGTGTTCCTGGGCCTCGCTCGCGCCAGGGACTCCCGCGCCCAGGCGCGCACCCGATCAGATCAAGGATCGAGCGAAAGGAGACCGATCGAGTTGATTGGATCAGTTTGATCCTAGGCGGTGCTAGCTTGCCTTCGAGGCAAAGAAACCGAGTACGACTTGGTTTGCACGGTACGATCTCCCCGGACGCATATAAATAGGAGACAGAAGAGCAGGTTTCGGTGTTGATTGAGATCGTCCACCGTCACCGTTTCTGTAGCTCCAGTTAGCCCTAGTTTGACTAGTTCTTTTGCCTATACTTCTTCCACCTCGTGCGCGTAGGCGAAGCCCTGCCCGCAGATACTCTCCACCATAAGCACCACACCGTCGTGCTGCTGATACCATCTACCACTCCACCGCGCCTTGCTGGACCGAGGAGGAGGAGTCGTCGCTGCACTGTACGTGTGCAACGCTCGGAGGCATCGCCCATTATGGCGCTTGGATCGGATCGGATCGCGAGGAGGAGACGCTAGTACGACTACGCCGACCACGTTCATCTGAACGTTTCCGCTGGGCGATCTACAGGGGTATGTAGATCTAATCTCTCCCGCTCATTGTTTTGCATCTCGTAGATCACTGTTCTTGTTCGTCTTCGTAGGAAATTTTTTGTTTTCTATGCTGTGAAACCCTTCAATCGGAAGAAACGTATTCATTCTCTGGTTCAGGATGATGGGCGAATTGAAGGCCATAAGCAACTTAAGGCCTATATTACAAATTATTACAGGAATCTGTTTGGGGCTCCAGAGAAAAGTTCTTTTTCTCTTGACGAGACCCAAACAGATGATATTCCCCAGGTTTCTATGGAGGAAAATGGTTTTCTTACTGCACCTTATTCTGAGGAAGAGGTTATGAAAGCTATTTTTCTAATGGAGCATAATAAAGCTCTGGGTCCGGACGGTTTTCCTGCGGAGTTTTATCAAACCTTTTGGGATACCATTAAATCGGATCTTCTAGATCTGTTCAACGTGCTGCATGCTGGACAACTGGAACTTTGCATGCTGGACAACTGGAACTATTTCGTCTAAATTTTGGTGAGGTTATCTTGTTACCCAAAGTTAATCAGGCGGAAAGGATTCAGCAGTTTAGACCTATCTGTCTGTTGAACGTAAGTTTCAAGATATTCACGAAGGTGGCCACCATTAGACTTAATACGGTGGCTGATCATGTGGTTCGGCCTTCGCAAACCGCTTTTATGCAGGGAAGAAACATCCTCGACGGGGTGGTCATCTTGCACGAAGCGGTTCACGAACTCCATACCAAAAAGTTGAATGGGGTAATTTTGAAAATAGATTTTGCAAAGGCCTATGATAAAGTCAAATGGTCTTTCCTTCAACAAACACTAAGGATGAAAGGTTTTTCTCCTGAGTGGCACGCTTTGATCAATGATTTTGTGTCAGGCGGTAGTGTGGCCATCAGAGTCAATTATGATACTGGCCGCTACTTCCAGACTAGAAAGGGGCTTCGGCAAGGTGATCCTTTATCACCAATGTTATTTAATATTGTAGCCGATATGCTTGCTATATTGATTGAACGTGCTAAGGCGGATGGTCAAATTGAAGGTGTGATTCCTCATCTTATTGATGGTGGTTTATCGATCCTTCAATATGTCGATGATACAATTCTTTTTATGGAACATGACCTGGAGAAAGCTCGGAACCTCAAATTAATTTTAGCGGCTTTTGCACAGCTCTCTGGTCTAAAGATAAATTTCCATAAGAGTGAATTGTTTTGTTTTGGGGAGGCCCAGGACGCAGCTAGCAGTTATGCTGAGCTGTTTGGTTGTGGGCAAGGACAATTTCCTATTCGATATTTAGGCATTCCGATCCATTATCGGAGATTGACTATTGCCAAATGGAAAGCTGTCAAGGAGAGACTCCAAAAACGCCTAAGTAGTTGGAAAGGTAAATTACTGTCCCTGGGAGGAAGATTGGTTCTCATTAACTCAGTACTCTCTAATATGGCACTGTATATGATATTCTTCTTTCTTCTGCCTAAAGGAGTCTTGCAAAAACTCGATTACTATCAATCTAGATTCTTTTGGCAAGGGGATAGTGAGAAATAGAAGTATCGACTGGTAAAATAGAGTGTGGTCTGTAAGCCAAAGGACCAAGGTGGCCTTGGAATACATGACCTTCAAGTCAAAAATTCCGCCTTACTTGGTAAATGGCTCTTTAAGCTGCTTACCGAAGATGATGTTTGGCAGACCCTTCTTAAGAGGAAGTATATTGGCTTGAAACCGTTGTCCCAAGTTTTTTGGAAACCTGGTGACTCGCATTTTTGGGCTGGCCTCATGGCGTCGAAGAAATTTTTCTTCCCACATGGTACTTTCTCTCTTAACGACGGATCACAGATACGGTTTTGGGAGGACACCTGGTTGGATAATGTCCCGTTACAAGATCAATATCCTGCCTTGTATAGTATAGTCCGGTTTAAAAGTGATACCATTGCTAAGGTAATGGCAACCTCACCGCCAGTTGTATCATTTAGAAGAGACCTATTGGGTAACAGGTTAACTGCTTGGAATACCTTACAACAACGTTTGGAGTCCATTCAGTTGTCCCCGGGTCCAGATGAATTCCGTTGGAATCTTCATACCAACGGGACCTTCTCGGTAGACTCTCTATACAAAGCAATTATGCAATCCGCTATTCCAGTTGATAATAACAAGAAGATTTGAAAGATGAAGATACCGCTAAAAACCAAAAAATTTGCCTGGTATCTACGTCGGGGAGTGATCCTAACCAAAGACAATCTTGCTAGGCGTAACTGGCATGGAAGCAAAACGTGTGTGTTCTGTCATCAGGGTGAGACCATCAGACACCTTTTCTTCCAATGCCGCTTTGCCAGATCTATATGGTCAATCATCCAAGCTGCTTCCAGCCTGTACCCTCCGACTAGTGTTGCCAATGTTTTCGGAAATTGGCTTCATGGTATCGATTTCAGGTTTAGAACGCTTATTAGGGTGGGAGCGATAGCCGTTATTTAGTCGCTTTGGCTATGTAGAAATGATAAAGTTTTTGATGATAAAAATTGTTCTCTTTTGCAGGTAATTTACAGATATACCGCTACGCTCCGTTTGTGGTCACCTCTTCAGCGGCTGGAGAACAGAGACCTGTTTACGGAGGGCTGTACACGACTGAAGGCTACGGTGAGGGATATTTTTTCCCCACATGGGTAGCCGCATAATCTCAGGATTGGTCCTCCTTCAGCTGCTTAGGCGATTTACAATTGCTCGAAACGATATGTATTTGGCCTTTTATCTTTGAACCTGAACTTCGGACGGCTTTGTGCATCTTGTTATGCAGAGGTCAGGTGTATTTGCTTGACTAAGTAATAAAAGCCCTTTATCAAAAAAAAGTTCACACGACTGCAAAAGCTTTTTTTGTGCATGGCAGTGATGACATGGGTGGGTTCCTGTCTATGCTAGTACTTGCTTGCTATTCATAGTTTAAAAAGGCGGACCTTAGTGATAGATAAACCTACATTTCAACGAGCGCCAAATGCTAAAAAAAAACATGAAGCGATGTATGTTCTCAAAAAGCAATGAAAAGCAGATTAATTTACCTAATCAAACAAAGTAAATTAAACTAAGCTAGTCAATAAAAAAAATACTATTACATCAAAATCGCTGCAACATTTTAGGAACAAATAGTTCTACAAAATTAAGTGGTTAAGCAACAAATGTGCTGCAATTGCTTGACAACAAAAATTGTAAAAAGATTACAAAAAAAATCATGTGTTTGAACAATAAAAAAGGTGGTCAAGAAACATTTTTTGCAATAGATTTATTTACAACAAAAAATCACAAAAGATAACAACAACAAAATTTCATGTGTTTGCAACATTTGGAAAAGCACGGTAAACATCATTGAAAAATCTGAGAAGGCACATAAATTTGTAGCAAATGCCTATAAAACCTTGCAGCATCAATAATCTTTTTTCACAATAAAACTTATACAAGTTTGTTATATTTTAAAGTCACTTATACAACATTGAGAAACCGAGTAAAAAATAAGACTTGTACCAAGTGTCCAGGTAACATTGTAACATCTCATATTTTCATTTACAACTAAAGTCGTTGGAGTTTGTTACAATTTTAGCACACATATACAACATAAAAAATTGTGGAAAAACTTTTTAGTTGTACCACTGTCCATGGTGGTAATTTGGCACCGCTGTCCATGAATCCGGCTTATCGGAGCCTTTCAATGTTACTGCATCCATGGCAATGCATTAGCTCTATGGGCTGGTTAAGGATGAAGCCGCCTCGAGGGAGGTCAAAGAAGTTAACTGGCAACAACAATAGTCACTTGTGTGCTGTGAACATATTATCCATAGCTTCTCATATTGTTTATAGCTAGTAATAGTCTTTTATTAAAACGAAAAACTAGTAGAGTACTAATACTCTAGCTAGTACTTCACGATTTAAAGCCAAAAAATGGCCAGTAGCTTGTACATCATGTAGTACATCGACTAGTAGCTAGCCAGTACTATTACACAATTGAAAGTCAAAAGATATGACATGGCGCCATGGCCTGCCGGAGCATGTCCCTGGGGAGACCACTGGCATACGAACGTACACTACTATTGCAGGAGCACAACAGGAAGCTGCTGACGCCCACATGAGACGCGACGCGCGAAAATAAAGATGTCAGAGTAGCAGCGCACGGGAACGAGACGGGAAGAGAAAAGGCTACGCGCACGAGACAGGGACCGATCGATCACAACGATTGGTCGCCTAATTTCAAGTGTTTTCCCAAAAAAAGGAGAGACGCCGATCAAAGAGCAAGGAGAGTGTTGACCAGAGCCATCATAGCCAACTCAAAGAATAGCAGGGCCATCGATCGAGATCATATTGCACTGACATGGCAAAGATGTGCTTCGGAGTTCCAACTGTGGCGAAAGATCCCATGATAGGCAGAAGTAGCCACGCAAGGGCCGGCATTTTCCTCTCGGTGGTGATCGCTTGTCTTTTTGTAAGGGTAAAATATATACATCAAGCCCGTAGATCATGTTGCTTACAAGGTAATTTTCCAGAATGTTGACGCATTCCAAACCTGACATGATCGCCTAGGCCATCCTGGCATCGGGATGATGAGGAAGATTACTAGCAATTCTATTGGTCACAATTTGCATGAGTCAAAATTTCCTCAGTCATCAGACTTTGTATGCACATCGTGCGCCACAGGGAAGCTAATTTTGAGGCCTTCGCACCTCAAAATACAAGGTCTCTCGTTACAATGTCGACGTACCCAAGAATGACCCCAATCTCGAACTATTCCAATATCCCGGTGGCAAGGCCGGTAGAGGACAAAAATATAAATTGGAGAAGGAAGAGAAGGATTGCATTATGCTCTATGTGCTTATGAACATGAAGGAAGTGCTCGAGTTCATTAGATAAAATGGTGTACAAATTACTTTGCATCTACTAACCTGGTCTCGGTCTAATGCTTATTTTCTCCTTTTAGCGAATTCACGGACGAACAGTGGTCGGGAACGACGGATCCCTCTCCTGCGGAGTTGGACACTCTACTGAAAGAGGGTGCTCCTGGAAATCTGAACCACTTCAGTTCCTTGAACGCATTCAATGTGACATTTGTGGTCCCATCCAACCATTATCTAGACCATTTAGGTATTTCATGGTTTTGATTGACGCATCTACACGATGGTCACATGTGTATCTTTTATCCACACGAAACCATGCATTTGCCAAGATAATGAGGGAAGTAATTAAGTTACAAGCCCATTTTCCAGAAAGTCGAATTAAATCAATTCGCATGGACAATGCTGCATAATTCTCTTCACATGCCTTCAATGACTATTGCATGGCCCTGGGAATTGAAGTTCATCACTCTGTTCCATACGTCCATACTCAAAATGGTTTGGCTGAATCTTTAATCAAGAGAATCAAACTCATTGCAAGACCTTTGTTAATGAATTGCAGCTTGCCAAGCTCGTGTTGGGGTCACACAGTCTTACACGCTGCTGACCTAATCCAATGGTGACCTACTATATATCACAGTACTTTTCCTCTGCAGTTGGTACATGGAAATTCTCCCAGTATTTCCCATATGTGTAAGTTTGGATGTGCTACGTATGTCCCAATCTCACCACCCCAGCAGACATTCATGGGTCCACATAGAAAACTGGGGATCTATGTGGGGTACAAATCGTCGTCGATTATCAAGTACCTAGAATGTCGGTGTTCTGGATACCGGGGTATCCCGGTCCACCTGCTCCTGGGCCCCGTCATCGGCCCATCTTCAGCCCAGGAGATAATCAACGGTACAAGTCACGGAGAGGACCCTCACGAGGAGGCGCCTCGTGAGGAGAACGACGACGGAAACTGCTAAGGACCAGAAGACCTCCTCACGAGCCCCTGCTGGTGAGGAGAGAAGGTACGCCCACGCCAGCTCAGCACGTTTTCGTGCGGAGCAAGAAGCTAACGGGCAGAAGACCGCGTACCGCCCACGCTACCCCCGACAGGGAGGAGACCAACTTTCGCTGTGCCTGCCCAAAGCGGCACAGTGGTTGTTGGCCACCCCCCTAAATATAGCGTGGACGGTGCAGGGCGCCAGAGGAAGACGTCAGCTTCCTCCACCCACTCCTGTGGACCGGCGCCGCTACCCTGCGAAGACCGAGTCTACGGAAGAGTGTAATCTACAGCTGTCCTCCCTCCTTGGCCGTGTGTGGCAACCCCTTCCCCAAGAAGATAAGGGGAAGGAGGACCTTGGCGCTATAAGGGGGGGGGAAGCCCTCCCTTAGAGGGGATCGGATCTTCATCTTCTTCAAGCGGCTAGCTGGGCACGCAGGTTCTTCAACCTCTGGCCAGCTAGAGCTTTGTAACCAAGGCCTTGTACTCCTCGTGAGGTGTCGCGTTTCAATACAAGAAGGCAGGAAGTAGGGGTTTTACCTCACCATGAGGGCCCTGAACCTGGGTAAAGCTCGGTCTCCCTCTCTGCAGTGCGTTGCGCGTTCGACAATCGAGGCTTCCGTCACCGTTTTTCGTTGCGATCCGAGATCTCACACGTTCAGCCCCCTGCGTTCGAATCTTTGGGTCCGTCGCGTGGTACCCCGTGTTCTTGCGACACGAAATCCATCGACATTTGGCGCGCCAGGTAGGGGGCTGTGGTGTTTTTTCTTCTAGATCTGCTTCGACATGGCCGACGCCAACGCAAGGCTCGAGCGTCTTCGCCGTCGCAACGTTGTTCGGGGGCAAACCGAGCCAATCTTCCGTCGTCATGAAGCTTCGGCCGAGGAGGAAGAGGAAGAAGATCTGGAGTCCTCCTATCTCCCGACCGGGCGTACAGAGCCTTCGCTCTCCTTCACCGCCACCGCCACTTCTCGCGCTCGTTCTGGGAGTCAGCTGTCTCCTGCGCAGGCTCTCGCCATGGCGCAGGAGCTGCTGCGCTATCAACCCACCGACGACGGGCGTGAGGGGTGGCGCGCTCGAATCGCCAAGCTCGTCGCCATCGCCAACGAAGACTCGGCCCTGGGAGGAGCCCAGGGCGCGGGGAACCCAGATCCGGCGGCGGGGCATCGCGCCCCGGGTGCCGGAGATGGGGTAGCCAACAAGGCCAAGAAGGTGGTTTCCCGCGCCGCATCTTCGCCGCGCGGGGAGCCCAGCTGCCAAATCATCCAACGCGCTCCGGAAGACGCACGCGTCTCCCTCGAGCGCCGCCGCGAAAATCATGACCGCGCCATCGATGACATCGGCGAAGCTGGCAAGAACGTCAGGACCCCCGGCGTCCCAATCTACAACCCCGGGTGTCTCGCCCTCACTTGCCAGCAGCGCTACGTCGTCTGGCCTGACAAGTTCAAGCCGGACATCAGCGCGCGTTATGACGGGACCACAAATCCTGTCGAATTCCTCCAACTCTACGTCGTCGCCGTCCAGGCTGCTCGTGGAGATCAGCGCGCCATGGCCAACTGGTTCCCCATGGCCCTCAAGGACGCTCCGCGAACTTGGCTCATGAATCTTCCTCACGAATCCGTGACTTCGTGGAAGGATTTGTGTCGTCAGTTCGTTGCCAACTTCATGCCCACGTACGAGCGCCCCGCTACCAAGAACGATCTTAAGGCGGTGCGTCAGTACAAGGGCGAAACGCTTCGTCAGTACATCCAGCGCTTCAGTCAGATGAGGAACAAGATCCCCAGGATCTCCAACAAGGAGGTCATCTCCGCGTTCTCCACGGGCGTCTCCGACGTCAAGATGCGGGAGAAACTGTCTGTGAATGATGAGCTGACTTCCGTCGTCAGGCTCTTCGAGATCGCCGACCGCTGCGCCAAGGCTGAGGAGGGGAGGCTCTTCGTGCACAATCTGCCGGAGGCGCCTCCCCCAAAGCCGAAGTCCAAGGACCCCAAGCGAAAGGAGGCTGCTGCCCTCGCGGCGGAGCCAGATCACAAGCAACGCCGCGGGGACCGCTCCGACCGCGATAAAGGTCGACGTCGCCGCTACTGCATTATCCACAAGAAGGACACCCACAATACCGAGGATTGTTGGATTGTCCGGAAGTTTCACGAGGAAAACGGTGTCGCCAAGCGTCGCGGGGGCGGCCGCAGCAACGGCAAGAGTGGATCCCGGGACGATCGCCGCGACGACGACCGCGAGGAAGGTCGCCGCCGTGGAGGTCTGTCTCGAGACGATCCCGAGCCGCTGCCGCTGCCCCCACCAGCAAACGATCGTCGGGAGGAGGACCAGGGGGCTATCAAGAGCCGCGAGACTTCGCCGCTTGCCTCCTGGGTGGAGCTCAGGCTCCTCTGTCAAATCGACAGTTCAAGCAGCTGTCGCGAGAAATCGCGGCGGCACAGCCCAGCGTCGGCAGTCGTCTAATGAAGTGGTCGATGTGCAAGATTGGCTTCAACGAGGAGGATCATCCGGCTTTCACAAGGGGTGTGGGCACACTCCCCCTCTTGTGCACGCCAACCATCAACAACGTCGCCGTCAATCGCACTCTCATCGACGGGGGGGCGGGCCTCAACATCATCTCGGTCGAGATCTTCGAGAAGATGCAGGTGCCGTACCACCGGCTCATGCCGACTCGGCCATTCTTCGGGGTAACCGAGGGATCTACAACGCCAATTGGGCAGGTGAGCCCGCCCGTCACATTCGGCACCCGGGACAACTACAGGACGGAAAGCCTCGACTTCGACGTCGCCTACATCGCCCTGCCATACAATGCCATCCTCGGCTACCCAGCCTTGGCTAGGTTCATGGCAGCAACGCACCATGGCTTTAACATCCTCAAGATCCCGGGCGCCAATGGCACGATCACCGTGCGCTGCAATGAGAAGGACGCTCTCCGATCAGTTGAGCATGTCTACCGTGAGGCCGCCACCATGTTCCCCGCCGACGAAGATCTACTGGAACACTCCGGCGACCTCACGAGGAAGAAGCAGCTCGTATCCCAAGAGCGGGCTGCTGCGAAGAAGGCCTCTCTCGAGCCCCACATGTTGGGTTCGACAGGGAAGAAGTTCGCCGCCTCTGCATCGCCTACTCCAAGCGAGGACCTGGTCCATCCAATGCTGGACATGAGCATTGGGGAAGCTGCGGTACCCTCAGGCCGGAGGCCCCAGTTTACCCAAGAGCGCTCGGCAACCAAGAAGGTCCCTCTACAGGCTGGGGGCTGCGAAAACTTCGTCACCATCGGGGAGGGCTCCCCCCCTGGATAGAGAAGCTGAAGAAGGCCAAGTTGATACGTGAGGTGGCCCACCCCACCTGGATTGCTAATCCGGTGGTCGTCCCAAAGGCTAACGGCAGTGAGCGCCTCTGCGTGGACTTCACAAGTCTCAACAAGGCCTGTCCCAAGGATCCACATCCTCTCCCGAGGATAGATCAAATCGTCGACTCCACCGCCGGCTGCGACCTCCTTTGCTTCTTGGATGCTTTCTTCGGCTATCATCGGATCAAGATGGCAAAGGAGGACGAGGAGAAGACCGCATTCATCACGCCCTGTGGGGTGTACTGCTACGTCTGCATGCCCTTCGGCCTGAAGAACGCAGGAGCCACCTTCCAGAGGCTCATGCGCAAGGCCTTGGGGGCTCAGATGGGAAGGAACGCGGAGACCTACGTCGACGACATCGTCGTCAAGACTCGCGAGGGTCGTACCTTCATCGAGGACCTGGAGGAAACATTCGTCAACCTGAGAAAGGTAAACATCAAGCTCAACCCCGCCAAGTGCGCCTTCGGCGTACCGTCGGGAAAACTGTTGGGGTTCCTCGTGTCTCATCGCGGGATAGAGGCGAACCCTGACAAGGTCAAGGCCATCGAAGAAATGCGTCCACCGCGCAATCTCAAGGAGATGCAACGCCTCGCGGGGTGCATGGCAGCCCTGGGGCGCTTCATCGCGAGGAGTGGGGAGAAAGCTTTGCCCTTCTTCAAGCTCATGAAGCGCACCGGGAAGTTCGAGTGGACTCCGGAAGCTGACAAGGCCTTCACCGAGTTGAAAAGGTACCTCACGAGCCCACCGATCATGGTCGCCCCAACGCCTCGCGAGCCTTTGCTACTCTACATCGCGGCAACTCCAAGGACTGCAAGTGCCGTCCTCGTCGCGGAGCGGGACGCTAAGGTGATCGACAAGGTCAATCCTCCCGGCCAGGGGGCTCCTCGCGAGGAAGAGGCCGCTTCGCCTCCTGTCCCTCAAGAGGAGCCGCACGCGGCATCTTCGCCGACCAAGCCGCTCTCTCAGAGCGACGCTCAAAAGCCTCCTGAGGAGGAGCCTTCCGAGGGTGTTGTCAAGGTGCAAAAGCCTGTGTACTTCGTCAGCACGGTACTGCGCGACGCGCGGGAACGCTACACTATGCAGCAAAAGCTGCTCTACACCTTGCTCATCGCCTCGCGGAAGCTACGCCACTACTTCCAGGGCCACCCGATCAAGGTGATAACCGATCGTCCCCTGGAGACCATCCTACGCAATCCCAACGTCACCGGGCGGGTGGCGGAATGGGCCGTGGAGCTTCAGCCTTTCGAGATCTCCTTTGAAACTACAAAGGTAATCAAGAGCAAGGCTTTGGCCGAGTTCACTGCGGAATGGACTGATCCATTCGTCGACGAGCCTCCAGAGGTGGAGTCAACACTCCCTGGAGAGGAGGCCCCAGGCCTTTGGATCATGCACTTCGATGGCGCCTTCAACCTCCCCGGCGCGGGAGCTGGTGCTGTCCTAACCTCTCCCTCTGGAGACAAGCTCTTCTACGCTATGCAGCTCTGCTTTGGGCCTGAGCACAAGGTCTCCAACAACATCGCGGAGTACGAAGGACTACTTGCGGGCCTAAGGGCAGCAAACGCTTTGGGCATCAAGCGCCTCATCGTCAAGGGAGATTCACAGCTGGTTGTGAACTTCTCGAACAAGAGCTACACTCCAAAGGATGAGCACATGGCGGCTTATCTCGAGGAGCATCGGAAGATGGAAAAACGCTTCCAAGGCTTGGAGCTGAAGCACATCCCGAGAGGAGAAAATGTGGAAGCCGACGAGATCGCCAAGCGCGCCTCTCATCGCCTGGCACAGCCTGCCGGCGTCTTTGAGGAGCGTCTCTTCAAACCGTCCGCTTCCCCCTCGACATCCGAATCATCTCCTCCTTCTGCTTTGCCGCCACCGCCGGGGCAGGGGGCTCCGGACTGCGGGCCTCCTTCGGGTGACCGCGTCCTTCTGGCATTAGCACGGCAGGAGGGAGTGGATTGGATCATCGACCTCAAGGCCTACCTCACCAGCAGCAGGCTTCGAGAGGATGAAGAGGAGGCCGAGAGGATCGTGCGGCAAGCTTCGGGCTACTGCGTCAAGGACGGTGATTTGTACCGGCGTCGCCCGAACGGCGTCGCTCTGAAGTGCATATCTACTCACCAAGGCCAAGAGCTTCTCAGGGACATCCACGCCGGCGAGTGTGGCCATCATGCTTCTGCCGCAACTCTAGCCGCGAAGGCATACCGAAGCGGGTTCTACTGGCCTTCGGCGCTCGGAGATGCGGCGGAGATGGTCAAGAGGTGCGAGGCGTGCCAATTCCACGCCAAGCAGATTCATCAGCCGGCGCAAGAGCTGCAAACCATCCCACTCACTTGGCCCTTTGCAGTCTGGGGGCTGGACATCCTTGGTCCGTTTCCCAGAGCGCAAGGGGGCTACCGCTACCTCTACGTCGCCATCGACGAGTTCACCAAGTGGGTGGAGGTGGAGCCGGTGTGCACCATTCCGGCCAGATCCGCAGTCAAGTTCATCCGTGGGCTGGTCTGTCGCTTTGGTGTGCCTAACCGCATCATCACCGACAACGGCAGCCAGTTCACCAGCGGACTGTTCCGGGAATACTGCGCATCGACCGGCGTCAAGATCTGTTTCGCCTCCGTCGCCCACCCCAGGAGCAATGGTCAAGCCGAGCGCGCCAACGCTGAAGTGCTCAAAGGGCTCAAGGCGAAAAGCTTCAACGCCAAGCTCGAAGCCTGCGGCAAAAAATGGTTAGACAACCTCCAATCCATCTTGTGGTCCATCAGGACTATCGCCACCAAACCCACTGGAGAGACCCCTTTCTTCTGGGTCTATGGGGCGGAGGCTGTTCTTCCCACCGACGTCAAGTTCGGGTCGCCAAGGGTGCTCGCCTTCGACGAAACTCGCCAAGAGGACCTCATCAAGGACCGCCTCCTCCTGCTCGAAGAAGCTCGGTGCCAAGCCGCGTTACGTGTCGCGAGGTACCAGCAAGGACTACGCCGCTACCATAGCCGCCATGTCCGAGCAAGAACTCTGGAGGTCGGCGACCTGGTGCTGAGGAGAATACTCTCTCGCGAGGGCCTGCACAAGCTGTCTCCAATGTGGGAAGGACCCTTCAAGGTGACGCACATCGCCAGGCCTGGCTCGGCGCGGCTGGAAACCGCAGAAGGCGTGCCTGTGGGGAACCCGTGGAACATAGCTCATCTGCGAAAGTTCTACCCTTAGGTTCCTCGTGAGGAGAAAAAGACCGTTTTCACGGCACTTGTATCAGCTCAATCTGCTCTTAAGCACTGATACTAAGTTATCGCGCAATGTAGCGCCTCTGCTTCGGCATGACATAAAATGGCATGAAGTCCATTTATTTTCTGTTGTACTCCACGCGGAAGGGGGCTAGGCACGGTGTCTATGCTGGGGCCTTCGCCCGGAAAGCAGCAAGCCCGAAAAACCCGAAGGGAGTGAGCTCTGGTCGGGGGTGACGGCCCCGTTAACGATCACCTCTGGATGCCCATGGTGCTTAGTTCCTCGCGAAGTACGCCAGAAAATAAAAAATCTTCGAGGAAAAGTCCAAGGTGTGCCCGAGGCACCCGTTAAGGACCTACCCCTCGTGAGCAACCCTCACGAGGGAGCAAGGACGCGTCGATGCATTAGCATCCGCAGGAAGATTCCCTCTACCGAGGAGGGCCTAACGTGGCAGGATCATTGAAGACCAAGGCCGCTCCGATCATCTTGCGAAGGAGACGCAGATCCAGAGGTCCGCGCCAGGCCCTTCACCTCATGAGCAATCCTTGTGAGGTGTCGACGGTCTCTGGGCTCTCTTAAGCGTCGACGTTTTCACGTCCGTGAGGGTCCAGCTTCCCTCAACGACGAGGAAGGCCCCGTGAATCGCCACGCGCGGCAATTTGCTCTTAGCTGCTGGCACAGATAGTGCCGCGCTCCTCCACGACGGAGAAGGTCCCTATGCCGGTCACAGGGGCATCTTATTCGCCTTCTTTTTTCGTTTGTTTTATCGATTTGTTTTTCCTTTTTCGGGGATTTGGGGTTTTTTCTTTTCCAACTCTTTCTTCAACTTCTTGTCTCAGGAATCGTCCAATGTGCCGTCGACGCCGACCCCGTCTCGAGCTCTGAGGCAAAGGGAGGCTTCCCGTCAATGCCAACAGCTCACTAGGGCTCTCAAGCGAGCAAACGACCAGGACGATGAAGAGCGACAAGGCGATCGACAAGCGGATTTCATTAAAAATCCCCCATTGGGGGAAGAAGCAAAGCACGACGGGGCATACCCCGCCGGCAAGGACTACAAGGCAAAAGACGGTAGGAGACTAGCTCCCCTCCCCAGAAGACTATCGCACCAGGACCTCCTCTTCACTACGCCGCGAGCTGGGGGTAGGTGCGGCGGACGCCGTCGGCGGTGAAGATCCGCACCGTAGCCTCCAGGGTCCCCAGCTTGAAGCGGAAGACGAGGCGGTCGCCGACGCGGAGGCGACAGCCGAGGGCGAAGGGCCTCCAGCGGCCGGAGAGGACGACGTTGCCGTTCGCCCCGAAGAGGATGTCCACAGGCCAGAAGAGATCTGGCCTGCTTTGCTCGCCCAGGGCGATCTCCCCGGCGGCCGGGCCGTGGGCGTGAACCGCCCTCCGGATGGCGTCGGGCAGCCGGAGGGAGTTGAAGCCCAGGGCGTCGACGACGACGAGGAGCTCCAGGAAGCGGGACCCCGGGGCGATGAGGGGTCCCAGAAGCGCCGCCGCCAGGTGGCGCGGAGTGGCAACCACTCCATTCACCGGCGGGGCCAGAGGATCTGCAGCAGCGGGAGGAGGGCCCAGGGCGGCCTCCACCTCCCGGAGAGCCCGATCGACGCTCCCCGAGGCGCGGGGAGCAGGCACCGCCGCCAGCGGCGACGGCGAGTTCAGGGCGCCGCCACGCGCGGGGCCCCTGAGGGCCAGAGCGCCGGAGGTCCCCGAGGCGGCGCGAATCGCCTCGCCCTGCCTCGGCGCGCTGATGCGGAGGGGACCCCCGGCGCCGGGCATCCACTGGGCTGGGATTTTCGCCCTGCTCCCACTGCCCGGGGGGCGCCCACGGCGCTTCGCCCCAGAGCTTGGACCGGCGGCGGCGGCGGAGTTGGAGGGGTCCATGCTCTCAGGGGAGAAGAAGCAGAAGTGGCACTGGAGGAAGGAGGTGAAGTGCCGAAGGTCTCAAGGAGGACCTATTTAAGGGAAGCGTCCAGCGTCGATGCGTCAAATCCCAGCGCGGGAATCGAAGCGTTGGCGCAGCGCTCTGCAGTCAAGCGACGCATCATTATGATGGTTGACGCCTCGGAGACTGTAGCGTCGCCGCCGTTTCGTCTCACCAGCTGCAAGGATGCCACGTGCCCACGATCTCCGCTCCTTCACATGGTCCTCTGACCGCGCAGTTGACGCGTGCCGTTGGAGGGCCCAGCAGCTTCGGGGGCCCCCGACCCTTCGCTTCCTCAAGAGGGTGCGTTCATGGGCCAGGCTCCCGGGGGCTACTGTCGGTGTTCTGGATACCGGGGTATCCCGGTCCACCTGCTCCTGGGCCCCGTCATCGGCCCATCTTCAGCCCAGGAGATAATCAACGGTACAAGTCACGGAGAGGACCCTCACGAGGAGGTGCCTCGTGAGGAGAACGACGACGGAAACTGCTAAGGACCAGAAGACCTCCTCACGAGCCCCTGCTGGTGAGGAGAGAAGGTACGCCCACGCCAGCTCAGCACGTTTTTGTGCGGAGCAAGAAGCTAACGGGCAGAAGACCGCGTACCGCCCACGCTACCCCCGACAGGGAGGAGACCAACTTTCGCTGTGCCTGCCCAAAGCGGCACAGTGGTTGTTGGCCACCCCCCTAAATATAGCGTGGACGGTGCAGGGCGCCAGAGGAAGACGTCAGCTTCCTCCACCCACTCCTGTGGACCGGCGCCGCTACCCTACGAAGACCGAGTCTACGGAAGAGTGTAATCTACAGCTGTCCTCCCTCCTTGGCCGTGTGTGGCAATCCCTTCCCCAAGAAGATAAGGGGAAGGAGGACCTTGGCGCTATAAAAGGGGGGGGGGAAGCCCTCCCTTAGAGGGGATCGGATCTTCATCTTCTTCAAGCGGCTAGCTGGGCACGCATGTTCTTCAACCTCTGGCCAGCTAGAGCTTTGTAACCAAGGCCTTGTACTCCTCGCGAGGTGTCGCGTTGCAATACAAGAAGGCAGGAAGTAGGGGTTTTACCTCACCACGAGGGCCCTGAACCTGGGTAAAGCTCGGTCTCCCTCTCTGCAGTGCGTTGCGCGTTCGACAATCGAGGCTTCCATCACCGTGTTTCGTTGCGATCTGAGATCTCACACGTTCAGCCCCCTGCGTTCGAATCTTTGGGTTCGTCGCGTGGTACCCCGTGTTCTTGCGACACAAAATCCATCGACATAGAACCCCTTACAGGGGATCTATTCACAGCCCGTCACGCTGATTGTATCTTTGACTAGGAACATTTTCCGGCATTAGGGGAGATTTCAAGTACCAGAAAGAATGCTCGGAAATTGATTGGAATGCTATCGCCATTTCAGCCTCAGATCCACGTACCCAAGCGACCGAACTTCAAGTTTGGAAAATCATAAATTTGCAACATCTTGCAAATAATCTGCCAGATTTGTTTACTAATTTAAAATTAGGTGTTACAAAATCCTAGAAACCGGCCAGAAACGTGCCCGAAAGAGTGGAGGTACCAATAAAAACCACTCAACTTCCTAGTCCTAAAAAGAGGGGGAGTAGTATGGCCTCTGACCTGAATCCTGCTTCTCGCAAGCAACAAAGGAGAGAGAGGAGAAAATCCTCCAAATCATTAAATGCGAGTCAGCTCAACTCAACGTTGACAAACACCTTATGGGCAGTATACACCCAGTGGTAGGGCAACCTCCACAACCTAGCTCCAGCGTGCACACACTGGCTGAGACATCGGAATACCTAGACTCACGCGTATTGGGAGATCACGAAGAGTCATCAAGGGTGCATGAGATATCCACCAACTATATCGATTCTGGAGAATCATTCAACCATAAGTCTACGATTGTCGACACTTATTTTTCTGCTACAATTGCTGATACCCTTCTCAATGGTCATGACCCAAGGACTATCGCTGAGTGTGAAAAACGCTCCTACTGGCCTAAATGGAAGGAAGCAATACAAGCAGAACTTGCTTCGCTTAATAAAAGGAAGGTATTTAGAGAAGCAATACCAACACCTCCCAAAGTTTTTCCTGTGGGCTTCAAATGTGTTTTCCTCCAGAAACGGAATGAGAACAATGTGGTGGTGAGATACAAAGCGAGGCTCGTAGCACAGGGTTTCACGCAGAGACCCAGCATTGATTTCAATGAGACATATTCTCCAGTAATGAGTGGTATTGATGTCTACGCACGCGTCTGCTCTTGTAGACAGTGTTGGGCCTCCAAGTGCAGAGGTTTCTAGAACAGCAGCAAGTTTCCCTTAAGTGGATCACCCAAGGTTTATCGAACTCAGGGAGGAAGAGGTCAAAGCTATTCCTCTCAAGCAACCCTGCAATTACGATACAGAAAGTCTTTTGTGTTTCCAACACACCCAATACACTTGTCAGATGTATAGGTGCACTAGTTCGGCGAAGAGATAGTGAAATACAAGTGGTAGTGATGATTATAAGTAGCAAATGTAATCTAAAATAAATATCGCTGTGAGCAAACATGTAACAAAACAGGAAATAAATGGTGTGCAATGCTTGGAAACAAGGCCTAGGGATCATACTTTTACTAGTGGACACACTCCCAACAAATATAACATAATTGAACCAATAGATACTATCATCAATTTGCAACTCAAAACAATTCTCCAATAGAAAACATACACTAATCATGCGTAGGGCTACGAAGCACTCCTCAAAGTCCGTATGCACCCAAACTAGATTGTCTCACACTATCACCATGAACGCACTAGATGGTTTCAACAAACACCAACAATTCATAGAAACATTAACCAAAAAGATACACATGATGCACACACTAGTCACCTTTACACCATGATACGAGGTATCTCCGGAGAGTATAATAATTAAGCATAGGAGTAGCATAATATCTGAATAATAACATCTACCAATTCTACTAGATACAAAGCTCACGATCACATAAAGATCACATCATGGGAGAGAGAGGTGAACCACATAGCTACCGGTAGAGCCCTCAGCCCCGGAGGAGAACTACTCCCTCCTCATCATAGGAGATAGCAAGGTTGATGGAGATGGCGGTGAGGTCGATGGAGACGGCGAAGACGGCGATGGAGACCGATGGAGATGGCTCTGGGGGCACTTCCCTATCCCAGCAGGGTACCGGAACAGAGACTTCTGTCCCCCGAAATTTGTCTTCGATGGCGGCGGCGCTGCGGAACTGTTCTGGGAAAAATGCCGACTCTCCTAGGGTTTTCCGTCCCGATGCTTTATATAGGCGAAGGGGCGTCGTCAGGGGGCTGCCAGGGCGCCCTCACAATAGGGCGGCGCGGCCAGGGGCTGGGCCGCACCCCCTACATCTGTGGGTGGCCTCTGGCCCCCCTCCGGCTCTCTTTCGGTCTTCGGTACTCTTCCGGAAAAAATAAGACTTCTGGAACTTGTTTCGTCCAATTCCGAGAATATTTCCTGTGTAGCTTTTCTGAAACACAAAAACAGCAGAAAACAGGGAACTGGCACTGTGGCATCTTGTCAATAGGTTAGTTCTGGAAATCGCATAAAAACGCCACGAAGTGTAACGAAACACAAGGAAAATGGTGTAAAAACAAGCATGGAGCATCAAAAATTATAGATACGTTTGAGACGTATCAGGTATCACTTTCAGATATCTAATATCTTTGGCAGTGCAAATTCGTCTATCCATGCAGTTGATTGACATCGTGGCCACATATCTTTACGGGTCACTAGATTCGGACATATACATGAAGGTTCCTGACAGAATCTCTATCCTGAATGCAAGCGCAAAACGCAACATGTATTGTGTAAAACTGAACAAGTCTCTGTACGACTTGAAACAGTCGGGACGGATGTGGTACAACCGACTTAGTGAGTTCCTTCTTCAGAAGGGTTACTCCAACAGCGATGACTGCCCATGTGTCTTTATCAAGAAGTCCTCTTCAGGATTTTGCATCATTTCAGTGTACGTCGATGATCTAAACATCATTGGCAACACACAAGATATTGATGAAGCATGCAATCATCTAAACACAGAATTTGAGATGAAGGATTTCGATCAAACCAAATTTTGCTTGGGTCTTCAACTCGAGCACCTTCCCTCAGGAATAATGGTACACCAAGCTGCCTATATCCAAAAAATATTAGAGAAATTCAATATGGACAAATCCTATCCATCTAAAACTCCCATGGTGGTTCATTCTCTAGACGTAGAGAAAGATCTGTTCAGGCCAAGGGATGATGGAGAAGAGTTGTTGGGACCCGAGGTTCCATATCTCAGTGCCATTGGAGCGCTCATGTATCTTGCAAACTGTATGAGACCTAACCTTGCATTTGCAGTGAATCTACTTGCTAGACACAGCGCAGCTCCCACCAAACGCCATTGGTCGGGGTTCAAGAATATCTTCTGATATCTCTAAGGCACAAAGGATATTGGCCTATTCTTTGAGTTTTAAAGAAATCTGGACTCTGGTATGATTGGATACACCAATGCTGGCTATTTATCTGATCCCCATAATGCCAGATCACAAACTGGCTTTGTGTTCCTACATGATGGAACTGCCATATCCTGGAAGTCTTTGAAACAGACTCTGGTTGCATCTTCTACCAATCATTCTGAAATCATCGCATTATATGAGGCATCACACGAATGCGTGTGGCTTCGCAAAATGATAACCACATACCACAGTCATGTGGAGTTGGTTCTATCAAATCACCTACCATTATCTATGAAGATAATGCGACTTGTGTTGCACAGATGCAAATAGGATACATCAAGAGCAATATCACTAAGCATATTGCCCCTAAGTTGTTTTATCCTCATGAGCTCCAAAAGAGTGGGGAAGTAAACATCTTACAAGTCAAATCATGCGATAACCTTGCTGACTTATTCATGAAGTCTCTACCAACTTCAACATTCCAGATATACATTCATGGAACTGGTATGCGACGGCTTCAAGATTTGCAAGAATCAGGGGGGGAGTATCTTCATGAACTGTTCCTATTCAAAGCATCATATTATACTCTTTTTCCCTTGATCATTAAGGTTTTTAATGAGGTAATATCAACATAAGATCATATGTCATACTATCCCTTTTCCCATCAGGGTTTTTAGGAAAGTATACACGACATATTTATTGACCTCTATATTCTATGGGTCTATTTCATATTGAGTTAACAGAGGCAATAATCATAATATGTTGTATCATTTTCTCCTTATTTTCCCATAGGATTTGAAGGAGTTTTAGCAGCATATCCTATCATACTCCTCACATTTTTCCCATAGGGTTTTTGGAGGAGATTTAATCAAGATGATGAGTACTTATACAATCAAGCGGTGATTAGGGGGAGTGTTAAGAATAATTATCCTCAGATAATTAAGGGATAAATCCTCGCTTAATCAGGAGATGCGGTCCCACTCCTGAGAACCGACATCCCCTCTCCCGAGCGGTTTCATCCTAGAGATGCTCCATCCATCGATCGTGGAACCGTCGCCATCGCCCCGTGATACGTCTCCAACGTATCTATAATTTTTGATGCTCCATGCTTGTTTTTACACCATTTGCCTATTGTTTCGTTACACTTCGTGGCACTTTTATGCATTTTCCGGAACTAACCTATTAACGAGTTGCCACAGTGCCAGTTTCCTATTTTCTGCTGTTTTTGTGTTTCAGAAGTGATACACAGGAAATATTCTCGGAATTGGACAAAACAAGTTCCTGAAGTATTATTTTACCCGGAAGCTTCCAGAGATCCGAAGGAGAGTAGGAGGGGGGCCACCAGGGCCCCACACACAGGGGTGGCGCGGCCAGGCCCCTAGCCGCGTGGGCCCCGCGTGAGGGCGCCTAGCTCCTCCTCTGACATCGCCCCTTCGCCTATAAAGACCCCCCGACGGAAAAAACCTAAGTACCCGATCAATTTTCCAGAACACATCGCGATCCGCCGCCACCGTCGACCCGAAGATCGGGAGGGTCCAGAAGCTCTTCCCGACACCCTGCCGGAGAGGGGAATCGCCACCGGAGGTCTTCTTCATCGCTATGCTTGCCTCCGGAGCGATGAGTGAGTAGTCTACCTTGGACTATGGGTCCATAGCAGTAGCTAGATGGTTGTCTTCTCCACCTTGTGCTTCATGTTTAGATCTCATGAGCTGCCCTACATGATTGAGATCACCGTTATGTAATTCTACATGTTTGGTTTGTTGGGATTTGATGAATATTGATGTTTATGATTAAGTTGCTGTACTGAATATTATCTTTTGTTATCTCTATGTTGTTTATGATCTTGCATGCTCTCCGTTGTTAGTAGCTATCTTGGCCGAGTAGTTGCTAGTGACTCCAAGAGGGGGTATTTATGCTCGATAGTGGGTTCATGCCTCTATTTCACCTGGGGGAGTGACAGAAACCTCTAAGGTGGTAGATGTGCTGTTGCTACTAGGGAGAAAACAACATTCATATGCTCAAGGGCATATGCTTTGTTTACATTACACACTTTGCTTAATGCAATTATCTGCTGTTCGCAACTTAATACTTGTGGAGTTCTCGGATTGATTCACCACAAGTGGATTATTAGTCATAGATGCAGTTGGATGGCGGTCTATGTATTTTGTTGTAATGCCCAGAGTAAATCTCATAGTGATCTTCTTGACATATCACGTTTATCTTTATTCTATCAATTGCCCAACTGTAATTTGTTTACCCAGTATGTGTTATTTATCTTATGGAGAGACACCATTAGTGAACTATGGACCCCGGTCCTATTTCCATCATATTGGTATCACCTGTTTACTTTACTCGTATTGTTTACTTTACTCGCATACTATATTGTTTTCCACTCGATACGCTCATAATCTTTGTTTCAAGCAAACCGGTGAGATTGACAACCTCATCGCAAGTTGCGAACAAAGTACTTGGTTGTGTGTGTGCAGGTTCCGCATCACCTTCAGTCGTTTGTCTCTCCTCTCCTGATCGATATTAAACCTTGGTTTCTTAACTGAGGGAAGACTAGCTACTATACTCATCATACCTTCCTCTTGGGGTTCCCAACGGGCTGGTTATCCACCACGCACAAGGACAGGCTGCTCCCACATCAACTTGGCACCATCAGTAATTTTCTGGCGCCATCAACAAGTAGCAGCTAATTTTCTGGCGCCGTTGCCGGGGAGGAAGAAAAGACTTCTGCGAGGGGAGTTTTCGCACGCACATCCTTTACTTTGTTATTGTTTTGCTTTACTTTATATACTTTACCTGCATCGTTTTATATCAAAAACCAAAAAAAATTTAGAATCCTTGGTAGTTGTTATTTCTTTACTTTTAGTTTATTATGTCTAGTTTAGTTGCTACTACTATGTCGCCCGAGGACATGATTTTTACTTTTAAGCAGAAAGATGAGGAAAGCTTTAAAGAAGCTTGGTCTAGAATTTATGATTGGCATGGAAAAATTGAACCTAAAATGACTTTGAGTTTGCTTCTTAGTAGCTTTTACTTTGGACTTTCTCTTCGTTATAGATATGCTTTGGATGCTACTGCAGAAGGAGATTTCCTTCATTGTGATGGAGATCAAGCCTTCAATATTATAAAAAAGTTGATTACAATTTATAGCATGCCAACCTATTTTGATTCCTCTCTTGTGTGCATTTTTAATAGACTTGATACTCTTGAGACTCGCACTGCTAGTTTGAATTCTTGCTACAATACTTTGCGCCAGCATTTTGATTATGTGCCAACTAATACTGAACCTTCGAGATGGTATCCTACGATAAAAATCACCATTAGTGGTGAAACTTTTCATGCTCGTTGTGATATTATGTCTGAATTTTGTCTCATGCCAAAGGATGTTTATGAATCTTTGAGCCTTTGGAAGCTTTCTGAGGGAGGAGAAGGAATTTTTCTTACTAACAATGCCACTATATTTACCCTTGGAATAGCTGAAGGAGTTTTTACAAAAGTCCTAGGAAGAATGATATCTACTGATTATCTTGTTACTGAATGTGTAGGAAAAGGACAAATCACACTTGGAAGATCCATTCTGAAGCTCCTGGGCGCCGTCATCGATGTGGGAAAAGGCAATATAAGATTTATCTCTCCACCTTGCAATAACCATGTCTTTCTTGGAGTCAAGAGCAAAGGTAAGAAAGGAAGACATAAGGCACGCGCTGATCCTAGCACTTCATCACTTGATGTTACTTGATTCGCAATTTTCTGCGCCTAGCTCAAAGGCATTAAAGAAAAGCACTCTTGGGAGATAACCCAATGTTTTCTTTTCAGCACTTTTTCTTTTATTTGAGTCTTGGAAGTCATTACTACTGTAATGACCACTTCTTATCTTGTTTATTTCATTTTTGTGCCAAGAGACGCCTCTAATTTGAGTGAGGTAAAGATTTAGGGATGTTGCTGTCCTGAAACTGTTTTCGGTGCTGCACCGTAAAAATTCGTATAAATTCTCTGTTTATCTTTTGGACCTGCGATTTCTTGTGCATATGCCCCAGGTTATATTCAAACTTTTGTTAGTTGAACACTTTTTTATTTGAGCAACAGAAAATCCCTTAAAAATTCGACCTTTGTCAGCTGTTCAGTTTTGACAGATTTCTGCCAATATTTGTGTTTGCCACTTTATCGCTTTCTTTTGAGTTCTTTTGATCACGGAACTTTTTGGGAGGTTGATACAGTAGTATTTGCTATATATGTGGTAGTTTTGAGTTGAAACCTGGAGCAAAAAGAGGTTGATTATATGTTATGCTTACACTAATATTGCTAATAGAATTGTGTTTAGTTTTGTATGAAGGAAGTTTTCAAGTGTAGGGATTGGAGAATGATGAGATGAGTTGAAGAATGGAAAAAAGCTCAAGCTTGGGGATGCCCATGCATCACCCCAAGAAATATCCAAGAAGTACAAGCGTCAAAGCTTGGGGATGCCCCCGAGGCACCCCTTCTTCATCGGCAAAAATCAGGTCACCTTTCAAAACACTATATTTTTATTGCTTCATGCACTATGTGTTTTTCTTGGAGCGTCAGTTGTTTTAGTTTTCTTAGTTAGTTTAGTTTGTTTGTTTGCTGCAATAAATGGTTGGACCCCAACAAATTTCTTTTGGAGAAGTTGCCTTGCTTTTCATTTGCAAAGAACGCTCTAGTTTTCACTCTTATTAAAAATCGAGCGTTCTTCCTTTTCTGCTACTGCTTTTGGTTTTCGTTTTTGCCTTGATTTGCGTTCAGACCTTGTCATATCTTTTCATCAAGGTGTATTTTTGCCTCTGATCTTTATTGGTTTTCATCAAAAGAGGTGTTTATAAAAATTTCAAATGGTGTTGGAAAAGAGAAAAAGCTTTGTGCAAAATAGTGGTACAAGAAGGAGCTTGTGTAGACTGCGGCTTAGGCTTTTTCATGTCATGCTTGATGTATTTTTGATAGTATGCTTAGTGGTTTTGCTGTAGCATGACTTGTCTCAAATAACTGAGATTGCTTAATGAGCCTTTGAAAAAATCATGCGTTGTTTTTATTGTATGGAAGCATTATTTTGGTTTTCTCCTTGATGCTTTATTTGGGTTGACTTGGCGCATGCTCACACATGTTAGACTCTTACAAAGTCACCAATAGCCTTCATGATCATTTAGTTTTTGACTTTTGATGCCATCTTATACTTCTTTTAATGTCGCTTTGTCGCTTTGCATGATTATGGCCATTATTGCTCTCTTAGTTGGTCGCTCCTAGTCTTTTGCTAGCCCTCGCCTTGTACTGAGTATGAGCTCTACTCGTGCATCCAACTCCTAAAAGCCAAAGTTTTCCAAAGTGTCCACCATACATACCTACTAGCAATTTGCTATTCCAAGTAAATTTGACTTGCTTTTATTTTCTCTTCAAATTAAACTTTTACCAGTGTTATGCGAAATTTGGTCAGTAAAGCTCTCACGAACCGGAAGGCACACTTTACTTTTTCCTGTTCTTAAAAATTTGACATTGTGGTCTCTTATGTTGAGTTGTTATGCTTGCAAGTTGTAAGTTGGATTCTAGCCCAGCCATGCTGTCATGGGGCAAGCTTTCAATATTGCACTTCTTATTTGAGTTGATATCGTGATCTTTTGTTTATGGATGCCCGCGGTGTGAAATGAATTGGGAATCTTGTGGGGATCATGGAGTTTGTATATGTGTTAGGGAAACGCCGGGCCGCCAATCTAAGCCATGCATAATTCATGGTGGAAATTTGCAGCATACCCATGGTGAACATTTGACGACGCATCTCACAATAAAAAGCTAAACAAAAGGCAAATAAAAGAGATGTCGAGGTGTTCATTGTCTGCTTGTCCTGTCATTTTGGTGTGGTCTTGTTCCATGTCATCGGGCACGGAGGTACCCCATTGGCGGTTCTCAATGATATGCATATACTTACAATGACAAGAGCCTTGCTTGGGACTCTAAGTAGGGTAGCATGAGGTTTGGGTACTCGTATTCACGGGGCATGAGGTTTTCAACTTATGATTTGTCAAGCATATGCATCATTATTGTTCTCGCATTAACTTTAACCATTCAAGATGCTTATGATGGGGGCAATGAGAGCTCAAAGCTGGTAAGTACCATAATTTTTGAAGGTTATAAAACTTGCAATCACTGCTTCCCTCTGCGAAGGGCCTTTCTTCTACTTTTATGTTGAGTCACCACCTTCTTTCTTTATGCACCATTAAGAGAGCATAGTTGTCATTCTTAGTGTGATATGCATTGTCCCAAAGTTCATTGATTGATTCATATTGTTGGTTTCACTTGTTCTCAAATTATTTGTATCCAGTCGCCCTCTTAAACTTGAAGGTGTCCGATGCATTTATGTTTTGCTCTCTTTGAAGGACAAGATGAAAACCTTTTGTATGTTTTTCCTTATGATTTGAACACACGTTTGACTTTCATTGTTTCATTTTCATGATCTTTTGTTTGTGTTCATTTGCATGTTTACAACATGGTTGCTAAGTTTCTTATTGTCATGATTATATCTTCATGCCCATGTTTTAAGTTCTTATGATCCCAGCTCACAAATGCTTACATATATGATCAAGATTGTGTAGGTGCATGTCACCTCAAAAATTATTCTTTTGTTATCACTTACCTACTCGAGGACGAGCAGGAGTTAAGCTTGGGGATGCTTGATACGTCTCCAACGTATCTATAATTTTTGATGCTCCATGCTTGTTTTTACACCATTTGCCTATTGTTTCGTTACACTTCGTGGCACTTTTATGCATTTTCCGGAACTAACCTATTAACAAGTTGCCACAGTGCCAGTTTCCTGTTTTCTGCTGTTTTTGTGTTTCAGAAGTGATACACAGGAAATATTCTCGGAATTAGATGAAACAAGTTCCTGAAGTCTTATTTTACCCGGAAGCTTCCAGAGATCCGAAGGAGAGTAGGAGGGGGGCCACCAGGGCCCCACACGTAGGGGTGGCACGGCTAGGCCCCTGGCCGTGCGGGCCCCATGTGAGGGCGCCTGGCTCCTCCTCTGACATCGCCCCTTCGCCTATAAAGACCCCCCGACGAAAAAAACCTAAGTACCCGATCAATTTTCCAGAACACATCGTGATCCGCCGCCACCGTCGACCCGAAGATCGGGAGGGTCTAGAAGCTCTTCCCGGCACCCTGCCGGAGAGGGGAATCGCCACCGGAGGTCTTCTTCATCGCCATGCTTGCCTCCGGAGCGATGAGTGAGTAGTCTACCTTGGACTATGGGTCCATAGCAGTAGCTAGATGGTTGTCTTCTCCACCTTGTGCTTCATGTTTAGATCTCATGAGCTGTCCTACATGATTGAGATCACCGTTATGTAATTCTACATGTTTGGTTTGTTGGGATCCGATGAATATTGATGTTTATGATTAAGTTGCTGTACTGAATATTATCTTTTGTTATCTCTATGTTGTTTATGATCTTGCATGCTCTCCATTGTTAGTAGCTATCTTGGCCGAGTAGTTGCTAGTGACTCCAAGAGGGGGTATTTATGCTCGATAGTGGGTTCATGCCTCTATTTCACCTGGGGGAGTGACAGAAACCTCTAAGGTGGTAGATGTGCTGTTGCTACTAGGGAGAAAACAACATTCATATGCTCAAGGGCATATGCTTTGTTTACATTACACACTTTGCTTAATGCAATTATCTGTTGTTCGCAACTTAATACTTGTGGAGTTCTCGGATTGATTCACCACAAGTGGATTATTAGTCATAGATGCAGTTGGATGGCGGTCTATGTATTTTGTTGTAATGCCCAGAGTAAATCTCATAGTGATCTTCTTGACATATCACATTTATCTTTATTCTATCAATTGCCCAACTGCAATTTGTTTACCCAGGATGTGTTATTTATCTTATGGAGAGACACCATTAGTGAACTATGGACCCCGGTCCTATTTCCATCATATTGCTATCACCTGTTTACTTTACTCGTACTGTTTACTTTACTCGCATACTATATTGTTTTCCACTCGATATGCTCATAATCTTTGTTTCAAGCAAACCGGTGAGATTGATAAGCTCATCGCAAGTTGGGAACAAAGTACTTGGTTGTGTGTGTGCAGGTTCCGCATCACCTTCAGTCGTTTGTCTCTCCTCTCCTGATCGATATTAAACCTTGGTTTCTTAACTGAGGGAAGACTAGCTACTATACTCATCATACCTTCCTCTTGGGGTTCCCAACGGGCTGGTTATCCACCACGCACAAGGACAGTCTGCTCCCATGTCAACTTGGCACCATCAGTAATTTTCTGGCGCCATCAACAAGTAGCACCCCGTCCCTTCGACAGTTTCCTTCCTGTTGCGTTGCCTCCAGGAACCGACGTCTTGATGCGTCAAATTGTATAAATAGCCTACAGCAATCACCAATTAAGCACGATTTCATTCTCTTGTGATTGTCTCTCATTTCTTTGCAATCGACTCAAAACAAAAACGTCTCAAACAGATTTAGAGGATTTGACAATGGGCCGGCCGCAGGCTTTGGCAATGGAAAACATCGAGCTCCATCGACCATGGACATAATTTCTGCTTGCTTTGCCCTTCCCCTCTGATAGGTCGCTACCCCATGACACGGACGCAGACATTACTTTCTCCATATATTGTTTCGCATCTCCCTGCAGTGGCACTTGCACCAACCAGCAATCAAAGCAATCAAGCGGCTCCTCTTCGAACCGCAGTCAGCGGTCGAAGTGGATCCCCCCGGGTTACAATCAAAGTCCTCTATCCCCTTGTGGATTTCCATCGTATTGATAGAGTTTTCAATATTTATAAACGAGAGTTTCCATTGGTGGCAGGAACCTAGCAGCATATATACATCTGTCCTGGCGGCAACCGGTTTTAAGAGCGAGACCAGCAGCTCTCATCACAGGCGACCTGCTACCAGATCGGCCTAGGCAAATCCTCCCTCGACATGCTGGTGAGTTCGTCCCCCTGTTCCCTTTTCCCTTTAGGTAAAAATCCTCTTACAACATCACCGCAAAGAAAAGTTAAAAAAAGTATCAACCATGATCTGAATTCATGGTCAAAATCTAATATTTTTGGTTGGTAAATGGTTGGTCAAAATCTGATCTGAGCAACCATTTGTGGGCTACCGCAAAGGTACTGACCAGATGGAGTCAGTCGAGTGTGGGCAATATCAAGGAGCAGATCCTGTTGGCCAATGAGGTTATCTTCCAGTTTGACAAGGCCATGGAATTGCGGCAGCTGAATCTCGAGGAAAGATGGTTGCGGGGGCAGTTGAAGAAGAAAATCTTAGGGCTGGCTTGGCTTGAAAGGACAATTGCGAGATAGCATTCGCGGATTGCTTGGCTACGAGAAGGGAATGCCAACACAACATCCTTTCACATTCATGCTTCGGCAAGAAGACACAAGAATCACATCTTCTGGTTGCGCCAATCTGGCACAACTCAAGCTGAAACAGAGCCAACATCGATGTGTGAAGTGGCGACTGCGCACTATGTAGATCTCCTGGGCACCCCAAAGCAGAGGCAATGCAGTTTAAACCTCGTTGCCCTTGACTTACCTATGATTGATACAATTGAGCTGGAATTGCCCTTCTCGGAAAAGGAAATTTGGGAGGTGATCAAATCCTTGCCCCCTGACAAGTCGCTAGGGCCGGATGGCTTCACAGCAAGATTTTATCAGGTTTGTTGGCCCCTGATCAAAGACGCAGTAATGAGGGCAGTGGGCTGGTTCGATTCAGTAGATGGCAGGGTTTTTGCAAGGCTAATGACGCTTTCGTCACCCTCCTGCCAAAACACATAGGAGCTGTTGAGGTTGGGGAGTATAGGCCGATAAGTTTGATTCACAGTTTCGCCAAGATCATCTCCAAAGCAATGGCGACAAGATTGGCGAAGCCACTTCCCCAACTTGTGGATCACAATCAAAGTGCTTTCGTGCGTGGAAGGGCAATCCAGGACAACTTCTTTATGGTGAAGCACTCTATTCAGTCATTGCACAAGAAAAAGATTCCATCCTTGATGCTAAAATTAGACATTGCTAAAGCCTTTGACTTAGTGTCATGGGCTTTTCTGTTTGAGGTTTTGAGGCACATGGGGTTTGGCCCGCGATGGTTAGCTTGGATTGCACTGCTGCTATCATCATCGTCCACCAGGGTTCTCAGTCAATGGCCTAGCTGGTGACCAGTTCTGGCATGCTCGAGGGTTGCGGCAAGGGGACCCTACCTCGCCGATGCTTTTTGTCCTCATCTTCAACATTCTGAATGCAGTTTTCAAGGTGGCCAAAGAAGCTGGTGTCTTCGCGCCTCTATCAAGCAGTGGAATTCGATTTAGATTGTCGTTGTTTGCTGATGACGTGGTGCTTCTCATAAAACCATCTGTTGGTGAGGCGTCAGCAGTTGTGGAGCTCTTGCAGCTATTTGGAGAAGCCTCTGGTTTAAACTACAACTTGGAAAAGAGCTCGGTATCACCTATTTCCTGCGATGGAGTTGATTTGCAACCTGTTCTGGACATCCTGGGCTGCCCGATCAAGGCCTTCCCAATTTTTAAACAGAAGGCCTAAGCCCGGCTTTATGTATAAAGCCAAATGGCACCACACAAACCACGAGTACAACGGTATCAATACATGCCAGAAAATAAAAGGTTCAGCACATCATAACACGCCACAATAAATGTCCCTCCCGGACAAGTGGAACGATAGATAGCAAAACCCCTGGCCAACACGGCAGAGCGGGGTGACGATGAAGAGGATGTAGATGTGGCCGGCGTCAAGTCCTAGTCCTCGCATAGAGCCTCCTGATCTCGTCCGTCGCCATATCCAGCCATGCGTGGTCCTTCGATCTGACCAGAACCCTCCAGTGCTGCATATGAATAGACATTTGAAAGAACGCGTCAGCCGGGTTGCCAATCAGTTTTCCTTCAATAGTTAGTTTATTACGAATATTCCAGAGGGCCCAGCACTGGGCCGCAAAGGTAAACCAAACTAATCTACGGAAGTGGCCCGAAAGACCCGCCGCTATCGCTATGAAATCACCCGCCCCTGCGGGGTTCCAGTCGCTGTGGAGGGCATCCCGTGCCCCCGCCCACATGAACCGCGCCATTGGGCAAGTAAAGAAGATGTGGTTACAGTCCTCCAGCTCCCCGCAAAGGGCACATCGCCCATTCGACGGCCCCATACGTTTCGCCACCTATTCACATGAAGGAAGTCTATTGCGAATGAGTTGCCAGAGAAAAATCCTGATTTTCGGAGGTACCCTAACCTTCCACACTTCCTTGAAACAGGTGACTGTCGCTCCCTGCGAAAGACACATATACATGGAGTTGGTCGAGAATTGACCTGAGGGTTCCAAAGCCCATGAGACGATATCCTCATCTTCCTCAGTCGGTAAACCCTGTACCCCTCGGTAGAGGTTGTCCCACTCCACCAGTTCCGGCAAGTCCATCTGCCGACGGAAGAGTACTCGCCATTCCCCTGGCGTGCCTCCAATCACACGGGTCCCCTGAACCGTGATAAAGGGGTTGGCACAGCAGCTGAAAAGAAGTGGAAATCGAGCTCGAAGCGGACCATTTCCACACCACCAATCTAGCCAAAAGTACGTTCTCTTCCCGTTTTGTACTTTGTGCCGGGCCCCCAATTTGAAATACCATTTTAGCTTTTGGATCGCGTTCCAAAATTGTGACCCGTGCGTAGGCACCTCTTTATCAAATAAATCCCTATCCCTTAGGTATTTAGCTCTAATGAGATCAGCCCAGAGCCCCTGGGCGTTTTGGTAGATCTTCCAGACCCATTTGAGCATAAGGGCCTCATTCATAAGCCTAGTATTGAGGACTCCCAATCCCCCAAACTCCTTTGGCTTACAAACAGTTGGCCAATCTACCATATGGTACTTACGGCGATTGTCGGCTCCTTCCCAAAAGAACCGGGCGCGAGGGGCGTCCATAGCCTTATGAGTTCCCATGAGAAGGAGGTAAATCCCCATGGCGAACAATGGGAGGCTAGAGAGACATGAGTTGGTAAGCTCCAGTCTTCCTGCCGAGGCAAGAAGAAGCCCCTGCCATGGGTCAACCCTATGACCCACCTTCTGAGGGAGGAAGTCCCAATCTGCGACCCTCAGAGGTTTGTCGCTAACCGGGAGGCCCAGATATTTCATGGGGAACTGCCCGAGTCTGCAATTAAGCAGGTTGGCTACCCTGCGGTGCTCCGTGGTCGTCATCCCCATGACATGTACCTCGCTTTTGTCAAAGTTGATGCTCAACCCTGACATATTCTCGAAGCAGAGCAGAAGTAGTTTAAGATTTGCTATCCCCTCGTCCGACGGCACGAGGAGGATAAGCGTATCGTCCGCATATTGTAGGTGAGAGACCCCCCTGGGATCAAATGCGGGACCACCCCCTGAATGTGTCCCGCCCTACACGCTCGAGACAAGATCGCCGCTAAACCATCAACCATGAAATCAAAAAGGATGGGGGAGAGCGGATCCCCTTGCCGCACCCCCTGCGCATTGCGGAAAAAGGGACCGATCTCCCCGTTCACATTTATGGCTATTTGTCCACCCTGAACAAGCTACATCAAACGATGCACCATCATCGTAGAGAATCCCTTACGAAGTAAAACCTCTCGGAGGAACTCCCAGTTCACCCTATCGTAGGCCTTCTCAAAGTCAAGTTTTAAGATGAGGCCTTCCCGATTGAGTACTTAGGGCTTCCTCTGTCTATATACAGGCTATCCAAAGCTGATCTACAGCCGCTGGTGGACAAAATTGCTGGAGGAGTGCCGGCTTGGACTGCTACACTGCTGAAGAAAAGTGTAAGGCTGGTTTACATCAATGCCAAGCTGGCTGCTAGACCCATTTATCATATGCTCTTATTGGACCTGCCTCCTTGGTTCTTCAACACGGCCAACAAGTTCCTGAGGGGGTTTTTCTGGTCTGCAGTCGTGAAAGCTAAGTGACGAGGTTCTAACCCGGCAATGCCCATGTTTAAGAGCTTTCGATCTATGGAGCGCATTGGGGATCCGGCGAACTCGACGGCTTCAGACAGAAACAGGGGGTGCACACGAATTTACCCAGGTTTGGCCCCCCGGAGGGTAAAGACCTATATCCTGCTTGTCTGATCTTGTATTGCTGGTATATATGGAGCTGTTACAATGGTGCGCAGATGCAATCTGGCGAAGGTGGAAGAAGATGGTGTGCGCTCCCTGTTTCTGTCTGAAGCCGTCGAGTTCGCCGGATCCCCAATGCGCTCCATAGATCGAAAGCTCTTAAATATGGGCATTGCCGGGTTAGAACCTCGTCAATTGGCGCCGACCGTGAGGACGACTAGATCTGGATCTACGGACTCGCCGGCTCCTTGATCACCATCAACAACAGCCAGATCGCATCCAGTCGATTGCCTTCTACAACAAGCTCATCATCGAAGACTTCATCGGCCGGTTCTTCTACGAAGACGAGAGCTAGATGATCCATCACGACGCGTGCGTCTTCGTTCAACAATGGCGGCTGCACCGCCGCACCCTACCGTCCAGGCGACTCGAACGCCCAAACTTCATCACCAGCAACACTCGGGATCAGCCGATCAAATCTACAATTGTCGGAATTTTTTGGCGACGCTACACGGCGTTATCTTCTGTGATTGATTTTACGTAAATCGACGCAGCTGTTATCTGAATCAGGAAAAGGCTAGAAGCAAGTCGACAACAAACTCAAAAGCAGCAGGAGGCGCTGGTACGACGGATCAAATTCCAAGGCGGTGCCACACGCGCGAGTGCATCTGTGTAGATTCATGTCGGAAGCAACAATTTGTTTTAGCATGCTCTAATCAGTAGAAGGTCAGATCAATTTCAAAGAGGAAATAACCACGCGGATCAATTCACCTTTGCGTGATGCATGCCGTGGCCGATTAGAAAAACTGGAGTACCTCGATCGATACAATCAAGGAAGTCAGAGGCGGCCACGCTCGTGGTTAATTGGTTCAGGATCCAAAAGAAAATAGAGGCCATGTCTGATCCCATCAACCAGTCAAGCTCGTGAGTCACAGAAGAAAAAGTGGAACTGTTTCCGAGTATTGCTACTACTTCAGGGCGTTTTAGAGATGTATATATGAACAAGATTTTCACGTCACTCAATCAAAGGCTAAAAGAAGAAGTCAGATTGAGATGCTTGTCCGCACCGATCTGTGCACCACATCTAGTAATCTACTAGATCGCTATGCATGGAATATCCAATTTAATCCGATGAGTTTGACCGGATTCTATAACTGAGAAGCTGTACGTCAAAGAGAAGCAATCAGCAGCCTATTCGCTTGGATCGTCGTCAAGAAAAAAACTATGCTTAAATTGATAGACTCTGCGGTGCCTTCGTTCACGCAGGCCACATCTACGTCGACTTTGCCGCGCACTGTTCGCGTCGACTTGGAGGCTTGCCGTTGCGCACTCGGCACCGCTCGGGGACTCGCCGTCGCGCACTCGGCACCGCTCGGGGACTCGCCGTCGCGCACTCGGCATCGCTCGGGGACTTGCCGTCGCGCACTCAGCATCGCTCGGGGGCTCGACATCGCCTCGCCTCTGTGTGTGGGAGCTCATCGCCACGATCTTCGAGTCCGTCATCATGATCTTCGAGTCCGTCATCAAGATGTTCGACTCCATCGCCATGATCTTCGGGTCCGTCATCAAGATGTTTGACTCCATCTCCATGACCTTCGGATCAATTATCAAGATCTTCGACACCATCGCCATGACCTTCAGAGCAAGCATCAAGATCATCGACGCCGCCATCGCCATGGTCTTCAACTCTGCCGACATGGTCTTCGACTCCGCCGACATGATCTTTGAGTCCGTCATCAAGACGTTCGACTCCATCACCAAGATCTTCGACACCATCGCCATGACCTTCGAATCAAGCATCAAGATCTTTGACGCCGCCAGCATCAAGATCTTCGACTCTGCCGACGTGGTCTTCGACTTCGCCGACATGGTCTTCGACTCCGCCGACATGGTCTTCGACGCCGCCGACGACATGGTCTTCGCCGCCGCCGCCGACATGGTCTTCAACGCCGCCGCCGACATGGTTTTTGACGCCGCCATCAAGATCTTCGAGAAATTCGACCCCGGCATCCCAAGAAATTCGACCCCTGCGTCCCAGGAAATTCGACCCCGGCGTCCCAAGAAATTTGACCCCTGCGTCTCAAGAACTTTGACCCCGGCATCCCAAGAAATTCGACCCCTGCGTCTCAGGAACTTCGACCCCTGCGTCTCAGGAACTTCGACCCCTGCGTCTCAGGAACTTTGACCCCTGCGTCTCAGGAACTTCGACCCCTGCGTCTCAGGAACTTCGACCCCCTGCGTCTCAGGAACTTCGACCCCTGCGTCTCAGGAACTTCGACCCCTGCGTCTCAGGAACTTCGACCCCTGCGTCTCAGGAACTTTGACCCCTGCGTCTCAGGAAATTCGACCCCTGCGTCTCAAGAAATTCGACCCCGACGTCTCAAGAAATTCGACCCCTGCGTTGTCAGGAAATTCGACCCTGCCATCGTCATGATCTTCGACCCTTCATCGCCATGATTTTCGACCTCGCCGTCACCGTGATCTTTGACCCCGTCATTGCCACGATTTTCGACCCCGCCGTCACCATGATCTTCGATGCAGTCAACCACTAATTCGACCATGCCATCGTCAAAGACATTCGACCAGATTCTTCGACCCCTGTGGAGCCAAAGACTTCGCCCGATAGACTTCGACCCCTCGGAGCCAACGCTGCGACGACTTTTCTGACAGGTAAAATAGGCTGATCCTGAATTGCAATAACTTTCGACAGGAGTGCCCAAACGACATGAGACCACCGCCATTGGAAATATTAGGGGTCACCCCGGGAGAAAATACCAAAGCTAAGTCTTCCTCAACTATGAATCGACTATTTTCATTACTTTTTCTGTATGCTTTCGACACTTTCAGCGACCTATACTCGGGGGCTTTGCTTTTACTTTATACATGTGTCTATTTGCTTTCAAATTGTACATATTTCTATTTGCCTAGTGATCGTCGAGTGCAAGGTATCTACCTCCTCGACTGCAGGGATCAAATTCATCGCAAGCACGTTCAGACACAGTGTCGAAGATAAGTCCACAGTTAGTAACACTGTTGGCCCGGCAACACAGCTATACGTGCTTTGCTGAGATAATTCCGGACATACGGACGCAAGTCCACAGTTAGCAATACTATTGGCCCGGCAACACAGCTATACGTGCTCTGCTGAGATAATTCTGGACATACGGACGCAAGTCCACAGTTAGCAACACTGTTGGCCCGGCAACACAACTATACGTGCTCTGCTAAGATAATTCCAGACATACGGACGCAAGTCCACAGTTATCAACACTGTTGGCCCGGCAACACAGCTATACGTGCTCTGCTGAGATAATTCTGTACATATGGACACTTCAAGTATCCTGACGGACGCGTCGGGTACCATGCCTTTACCCGTTGCACTTCGGGGTCTCGCTGTTTCCACTCAATCATTCACTCGGCGTTAGCAACACGCTCGGGGGCTCCGCCTCGACGTTGGCAACATGCTCGGGGGCTCCGCCTCGACGTTGGCAACACGCTCGGGGGCTGCGCCTCGCATTGGTATCTATTCGCCCGGCGTTGGCAACACGCTCGGGGCCTTCGCCTCGCATTGGCATCTATTCTCCCGGCGTTAGCAACACGCTCGGGGGCTGCGCCATACGCTGTTAACTTTAGCGGCCTTCTAAATCATCAACGACGCTCTGTCTGCTACGTCGACTGCGCGTCGACATATTCTGACTCGACAACGACATCGCCTACAGCAAGCATTCGACCACGACATCGCCTACAGCAAGCCTTCGACAACATCATCACCATGATTCGGCCACCGTGCGACTCCACCGACCACAACATGCAAGAGCTTTATTTGGTGTCCTCACACGCGACATACAAGACTATGACGTCAAGGAGAATCTCGGATTAGAGTCCCTGCCATAGTCTTTGACTATCCCAGGCACTCGGGGGCTACTGACGAGGGTATGACCCCTCGGTCCTCGATATTTGCCTACCTGGTTCCTGCCAAGGAAGAAGCCCGCTCGAAGGATACACGAAGCCCGCAAGGCCCAGCACTTCGACTTGGAGTAGAAGGCAAGAAATACTTGTAAACCCTAACTGGCTGCATCTATAAAGCCACCAAGGGCGCCCCCCTAGACGACCGGATTCGCATAGCCCACAATACAATCTCGCATAGGCTACAATACAATTTCGCATAGGCATCTGATCTCGCATAGATCCCACGCATAGACTAGCGCACACCGTCTTCTTCCACCTTCGCCAGATTGCATCTGCGCACCATTGTAACAGCTCCATATATACCAGCAATACAAGATCAGACAAGCAGGATGTAGGTCTTTACCCTCCGAGGGGCCGAACCTGGGTAAATTCGTGTGCACCCCCTGTTTCTGTCTGAAGCCGTCGAGTTCGCCGGATCCCCAATGCGCTCCATAGATCGAAAGCTCTTAAACATGGGCATTGCCGGGTTAGAACCTCGTCACTAAGCGAGGCAGTTGTGTTGTGGCATGGGATACCATCTGCAAACCCAAGGAGCTAGGGGCATTGGCATTAAGAATCTGCAGTTGCTAAATCATGCTCTACAAATGCGATGGAGGTGGATGAGCATGGCTGATGCTGACAAACCTTGGCAAGGGCTAGACTTTGAGTTACATGAAGTTGCAGAGGAAATGTTTAAGAGTTGCACCAAGCTTGAGGTTGGCAATGGGGAAAGGTTCAAGTTTTAGACAGACAGTTGGCTGGCTGACAACAGTGTGGAGGACTTGGCGCCGAACCTTGTGAAATTTGTGAAACCTGAAGCAAGGAAGATTTCTGTGGCAGCAGCTTTGCAGAACAATCAGTGGGTGGCTCAGATCAGAGGCGCTCTCTCCATTCCTGCCATTGCGGAGTTCCTCACAGTTTGGGAATGCATCCAGGTGGTCAATCTGGGTATAGAGGATGATAAGGTTTTGTGGAAGCTGACACCAGCGGGGGTTTATTCCTCCAGCTCTGCCTATCAAGCATACTTCTTGGGACAGACGAGGATGATGGCAGCCGGCTGTGGTCTACGGGAGCCCCTCTAGCTCACAAGCTTCATGTCCGGTTCGCGCTGCAAGATCGTTTATGGACAGCGGATAGACTGGAGAGGAGGGGGCTTGAGCACCCGGTGCAGTGCATGCTCTGTTGCCAGGAACCTGAAACCAGCGCCCACATTAGCACTAACTGCTCCTTTTCTCGTCAAGTGTGGTACAACCTGCTGTTGGGGTACAGGCTTCACCGTTTCACCCCGACGGCAGATGATGACTTTGCGATCTGGTGGGACAAGCTGGCAAGTGCGGTGCCACACTGCAACAGGAAGGAGATCAACGCTCTTGTAGTGCTAGTCACAAGGAGTCCATGGCTTGAGCGAAATAGCAGGGTGTTCGACAAGTTCGCCACCATGCCGGTTGAGGTCTGCCGCAAAATCAGGGTAGAATTAGAACAATGAAAACGTGCCAAGTTGTGGGGCTGTGGGAGAGAGGCTGAGTAGCCTCCTGAGAGTTGGTGGGTGTGTCTTGAGCCCGATCGCCTGTGATCGAATTGCTCTGTGTATAATCTGTACTGTCAAACTTCTTTCTCTATCTTAATGATTAATGAAGAAGACATGCACAAGCTCATGCGTGTTCTTGGAAAATTGCGTCAGACTTTTGGAGAGTATAAAATTTAAATATTGCATTTTTCAACGGAAAGTATAAAAGTCAAAATAGCATGCTTTCATGGGTAAGTAGAATAATTGTATTATCAAATCTGCGTCTTTCTGAGAAAGTATAAAGTTAAGTTATATAATCAAACTCGTGTGTTCCGTGAAAAGTATAATTTTTTAACGTTTTGCTCAACATTGTCGAGCGACTTGATATCACTGACATAGCACGAACCGCCATCCTCTCCAGACGCTGGAAGCAGATCCCTGCTATGCTCTCAAAAATTGTCATAAGGGTTTGTTCTTTTGAACCCAAGCACGAAAGGAAAAAATTAACCTCACATGATATGGTTCTGGCCAACACCACCATGCTGAAAGCAACCAGGAGCATACTGGAAAGCAGGACTAGAAGTCTATACACCATTCACCTAATGTCCTTGCAATTCTATTCGGGAGATGACTCCATCTTCATTGGCCAGACTGTTGCCAACACCATAGCAGCAGAAAAGGTTGCTTCAGTTGAGTTTATAATCTTAACGGAATTGGGTTTAAATTCTACCTCTGACGACCTGCTCACTTATGGGAAGCAGTTCATGTTATTCTTTGATTCGTGTCCAAACGCATTTGGTGGTCTTGCACGCCTCTGGCTGCAGAATTTGAGGTTAGGCGAATCATATTTACCCAAGATGTTTGGTATATGCAAGCAACTGGAGATCCTCCACCTCTACCGAGCGGTCCTGTGCGCTTAACAAGCCGGTGAGGTCGCTGGTTCCGGTTTTTTCCGGTTCAACCGGTGAACCGGTCCGGTTTTTAAAACTATGCTCTACCGGTGTGACACGGGGCATCTGTCTTTGCTGGAAGTGGAACACCCGCAACTCCGTGAACTAGTGATTTCCTGTAACTTTCTTCAGAGGGTTGATCTGAAGTGGGTACCAAGCTCATAGCAGTGAAATTTAATGGGTTTATATCTCCAGATGACCCCTTCTCTTTGGGCTATGTCCCACTACTCCAGACTGTGAGCATCATTAATACTAGTCTTTCGTCGTACATAATGCTCAAGCTAAGTGAGTTGCTTCGTAAAACTGCCATAAGCAACCTGCATTTGAACTTCAAATGTGAAAAGGTTATTGAAGGTCCTCTCAGAATGATGTGTGTCCTGGAGAGGTTGTAGTCATTATTTTTGTGTTAAAATAATTCTGCATTATCCCCCTCTTGCAGATTTGGGTCAAACCAGAAGGTTGAAAGCAATTGTTACAGGTTTTCCACAAACTAAGTCATGTGAATTTGTTTAACATTTCTGAAGAATGCAACTTGACTTGGACAATGTTCATACTCCAAGGTGCACCCACGCTTAAGAAACTATGCGTCGTGGTAAACTCTTGTACCGATTCTTCATTTCTCAATTCTATTCCAACTCATGTTCAATACGCAAAGCAAATTGTCTCTTTTTAAATTTCAAACTTTCATGAACAATTAGGAGTTTTTGACCTGAATGCAGGTGCGGGATCATTCATGTGAAATGTTAAAGGGGAAGCTAAGAGCATCTCCAGCCGTTTGCGCCCCCCACGGCCGAATCCGGCGGTAATTATCGCCGGATTGGACGAAAATCAGGCGTGAGGAGCGCCGAACTTCCAGCCGGACCCCCAGCTATACGCCCGGAAATCGGTGTTTTTGACTTATTTTTACAAATAGACGTTCCAGTTCGGCGAATTTCATACAGTTTGCCAACATTCGGCTCAAATAAACATCAGTTCGGCGAATCTCATACAGTTAAACAAAACAAGCAAATAAATTGACAAGTTTTCAAACAAATCAAATGGAAACTAGTGGGTGTTGCCTCGAAACCTCCATATGTGCTCCACCAGATCATCCTGCAGTAGTTGATGCATAGTGGAGTCTCGAATCTCCTGACGCATAGCGATGAACGCAGCCCACGATGCCGGCACCTGGTGATTAGGCTGTGCAAGAGGACCCTCTCTCTCATATGGTAGAGCTTGTTCGATCTCTGGGATCGGATGCTTCCGCTCATCCTCAACAATCATGTTGTGTAAGCACACACAACAGTTCATCACCTCCCATATCTGATCTTTGGACCAACTCATTGCGGGGAACCGGACTACAGCAAATCTTTGCTGGAGGACACCAAACGCACGCTCGACATCCTTTCGACAACCTTCTTGTGCCTTCACAAACTCCATCTCCTTCGGGAGGATGGGACTCGAGATAGTCTTCATAAATGTTGCCCACTTTGGATAGATACCGTCTGCAAGATAGTATCCCTTGTTGTAGTGTCGGCCATTGATCACAAAGTCAACCGGGGGAGCATGACCCTCAACAAGCTTGGAGAAGATCGGCGAGCACTACAAAACGTTGATGTCATTGTTGGATCCCGGCATACCAAAGAAGGAATGTCAAATCCAGAGATCATGGGTAGCCACTGCCTCAAGTATCACAGTGCAGCCTTTTTTTGTGACCCTTGTACATTCCCTGCCAGGAGAACGGACAGTTTTTCCATTTCCAATGCATGCAGTCAATGCTTCCAAGCATCTCCGGAAATCCTCGAGCTTCATTGAAAGCGAGGATCCGAGCAGTGTCTTGGACAGTGGGTGATCTCAAGTAGGTGTCCCCAAACACTGCAATCACCGCCCTGCAGAACCGGTAGAAACAATCAAAGGCGGTGGACTCCGCCATCCGAAGATAGTCATCGGTAGTATCACCAGGAGCTCCGTATGCCAGCATCCGCATAGCCACCGTGCATTTTTGGAGGGCGGAAAACCCTGCCATACCGGTGCAATCTAACTTGCATCTGAAATAGGAGTCGTAGTCTCGAAGGGCATAGACAATTTTCAGGAAAAGCTTCTGGCTCATCCTGAAACGACGCCTAAAAACAGCCTCACCGTGCAATGGATTGTCGGCGAAGTAGTCGGCGTAGAGTATGTAGTAGCCCTCCATTCGCTGCCTCGGCTTGCACTTCTTGCGACCTGGTGCCGACCCACCACGGCGACCGGTGGCCACCTCCGCGTACAAGCCCGACAAGCAAGCTAAAATAAGCATATGCTCCTCGTCTTGGGCGGCGGCGGCCATCTCTTCTTCAAACATCTCGGCGAACATCTGCTCTTCCTCGTCGTCTGAGTCCATTTTCGGCCAAGCAAATGGACGAACACCTGCTGGGCGTGTCGACGAGGCGCGACGGGAGGAGTTCCCCGACGGCGGAATATGGCCAGACGGCGGAATATAGGCTGGTGGGGGCAGGTGGGAGGAGGGACGGCGAAGTTCAGGCAACCGGCCGGCGGATTGGCGAGGGGTGGTGTCGGCGGCGACAGAGCAACGACGGGAGGGAGAGAGGGATTTGCGTCCAAATTGTACGGTTTGCGCGTTCTCTCGCCGACAGAGCGGACCCGTTTCCGCTTTTCTCTCGTCCGGAGTCCCCGAGCGCGCCCCGGGGGACCGGGGTTGGCCTGGGCTCGCCGGATGAATTTAGGCCCAAATCCGGGGGAAAACGAGGAACCGAGAACGCGACTGGGCCGAATACCGCCGTCCGGATGTAAAAAACGGCCGCCGGGGGCCAAGTCGGGGGGACGGCTGGAGATGCTCTAAGGTACATGTATGAGTTTAGCGAGGAGAAGGACAAAGGACTAGAGTGGGAACCATCTGCCCCTGATTTCAAGCACCATAATCTCGCTGAGCTCATGATCTATGGGTTTCAGGCAGAAGATAAATTCGTGAGGTATGCCAGAAATGTCATGGAGGCAACGGTAAACCTGGAGGCCGTATACCTGCATAAGAATCCAGGTTGTGAGAACTGCAGGCTTCCAAATGAGTGGACGTGGATGGAGAAGTTGTTGATTAGAGATAAAATCAACACAAGGATCTGGTCACATGTGGGGGTTCACTTCCCGAGTGCAAGCACAGGCTTCGACATGAGTGGACGTGGATGGGGATGGAGATGTTATTAAATATAAAATCAACAAGGGTGTCTGGTCACACGTCAGAATTCACTTCCCGAGTCAGGGGAATTCACTTCCCGAGTCAGGGGCGAGAATATTCTTAGACAAAATAACACACTCACGCTGCAAAACTACTGTTCTATGCATTGATTAATTGTCGCCGATGAACATTTTCAGTTATGTTTACTAGGAAGTCTGGAGAGTGCAAGCACAGGCTTCGACATGAGTGGACGTGGATGGGGATGGAGATGTTATTAAATATAAAATCAACAAGGGTGTCTGGTCACACGTCAGAATTCACTTCCCGAGTCAGGGGAATTCACTTCCCGAGTCAGGGGCGAGAATATTCTTAGACAAAATAACACACTCACGCTGCAAAACTACTGTTCTATGCATTGATTAATTGTCGCCGATGAACATTTTCAGTTATGTTTACTAGGAAGTCTGGAGAGTGCAAGCACAGGCTTCGACATGAGTGGACGTGGATGGGGATGGAGATGTTATTAAATATAAAATCAACAAGGGTGTCTGGTCACACGTCAGAATTCACTTCCCGAGTCAGGGGAATTCACTTCCCGAGTCAGGGGCGAGAATATTCTTAGACAAAATAACACACTCACGCTGCAAAACTACTGTTCTATGCATTGATTAATTGTCGCCGATGAACATTTTCAGTTATGTTTACTAGGAAGTCTGGAGTGGCACACCGTGCCCTTGACGCTGATCCCTTGATGTATGAATCTTCGTTGTGCAAATGTAAAAATATGGTTCGTCTAGCAATCTGATTTTGATAGGAGGTTTCGTCCAGCAATCAGGTTTCGATAGTTGAGTGACAAAGCAAAAATGCCACAACAATCTTGTAGAGCACATGAGAGTCATTTTCCAGATCGCTTGAACAGTTCGTCACCGTGTGCCGAACTATATGTAGTAATAGCTCATAAGAAACAAAAATGAATTGTCATAGTTAAGAGACAGCTTGGCTATCTTTCCTATTAGAGGATTTAGATAAGTAAGGTATAATTATACATGGATACAAAGATACCTAATATTATAGTATGTAGAGAGTGGCCATGCTTGGTTACATATTAAATCTCTGGTAAAAGTACTTTGCAGAGTAACTGTTTCCATACAAAGATTGTGTTACATTGAGATCGGTATATTCTTTCATTTCTTGTATTTAGAACAGCTTGACCTGGTAAAGCCAAAACTCGGACAATTGTTGCTGCAAGAAAGAAGAAGTTCAAATTATGTCACATATTCAGTTTATTTGCAGATAGGTGTTATGTATGTTTACCTGGCAAAGTGAATCCTTTTATTTATTTAGGATAATTCTTCAGTGGCCTTCTTTTCATGAATTGTACTGCAAACAATGTCCTAACAAAAATGATACTAGCTGCTCAGATATTTCTTGAGGGCACAAACTCAATGTGATGTTACTTTGTCCGACCCATTAGACATCAGGAGCACTGAACTGTGATTCTGCAAGGTCGCCTACACAGAGCACCAGTGTTAAGCACCAATAAAAGGCTAGCAAGAAGGCAGAGAACAGTACTTCAGCTCAAAAGGTGCTTTGAAAATGATATATGGCCTCATTTACTGGTAGAAATATCTCCCAAAATGTACAGAAAATACATAGATTTTTGTTCTCAGATTATTTACGATATACCTTAACATCTGAGCGAAAAAGAGAATTAGAAACCAACAACTAAAGATGATTTATACGAAGGGAGAAAAAGGCCAGAGAATATGCCAAAACCAGATACTTGGGCAAGCATCTCTCATCCTGAAAAAGCCAAAAGCATAACCACAAGTTATATTCAGAGTTATGTTGATACATCTAGTTCTAAATAAAGAGAAACATGTGCACATAGAGAAAGCTGGGGTCAATTAAATTTCTTCCAAGTATTAGAATCAGAAAGGATAAATTCCATAAAAATATTCCCACAGAAATAGGAAAGAAATATTAGCTGAAAAATCAACCGGCTCAAACAATCTGTCAAGTACTGAAGCCAGTTGTGGGCTACTCAACTAACTCGATCCGTATATTGATTTAGCAATATCATCAGCATAAGCTTAACAATGCTCATATGAGAAACATTAGTTTGCTAATTCTTTCTGCACCAACAGTAAGTTTGTTTGCCCTATCATTAAGAAGACCTTCATAATATATCTGTATACAAAAGCTACCCACCATGCATGTATGGCAAAAAAACTGGGAATTCCTAGTAGCACCTGCTGCACTATCTAGGAAAGGTAGCCAGGCAACCCTGTTATAATGTAAAAATGAGGTATTTGAAATTGCCTATTACAGGATGCATAAAAAACTTGAAGTGCTAAAGACACCACCTTAAGTCCAGACTACTTACCTCCGTGCAATTAGCGAACATAATTCGCAGACTAACTGTCTGAAGCCCTCAAAGCACAAATTAATATCCAAGCAAGAAAAATGCTACATGACAGGTCATCACCATTGATGATTCTAAAACGAAACTGGAAGGTAGTCCCAAAATAACAACCTGCCCTAATTTTGACAAAGCAGTATTGTCTTTGTTAATTTAAAGTTGAGCATATATTGCTTTTTATCTAAAAAAACAAAGTAGTAGTGTCTTGTACAACTCAGGCTTTGCATATGAGGAGCTTGCTAAGTTGCTAGTGTAAAGAAAAACTAAGAATAAAAAATACTGCCCAAATATCAACTGACCTGTGTGGAAAAATTACAAAAAAGCAGTTGTAAAAATAGTATGATGAAAAAGACAAAAGAAATCACCTTTCTGTAAGCCTATATATGAATACAAACAATGGTAGAGATAATACATAAACTGTATGCACAAAGGAATACATATATGTACATAGACTGTCCCTGTTTCCTTCACTTCCAAGAAATTGCGACTATACATGGCTTAGGAAAATACACAAGACTAAATGATACGATAGCAACAATGTATGTGCAATGGGAAATCACCTGAAACAAAGGTCACAGGCCACCTATGTCTTGTTGCAGGTGACACTGAAAGAGTCATTTGTTACATCAATTCAGAGGACAAAATTTCATTGCTTGACAGCTGCAAAAAATCCCTTGATTCAGAGGACAAGATTTTATCTGCTATCTTCAAACTCTAAGGAACCTAATTGCTCTGGCATCTAATTTCAAAACAATTATTGCATCTATGTAAGCATCTGAATATCATATGAATACTGCTAGGCTGCTACTGCAGTACCACATTGATGGACTGCAGACCGAACAAACGTCCTTGGAGAAGGAAAATTCTAATTCTTCACCATCTCAAACTTCTCAATAATAAAAGGCAAAACTTCCATGCATATTCATACGCTAGCATTTCAATATGAACCATTTCATTTACTTGAGAATGATGTTTTGGTTCATTTTTTTCATAGGGTGTTGTTGACGTTAGTGATGCTGGTGAGACATGCAACGAAGATTTTTTGATGCGATGGCGATAGTCCAGCACTTTGGGAAGCCTAATTACTTCATTGCGATGAATTGCAACCCATATTGGGAGGAGATTATATCCAGACTTGAACCTGAGAAGACACCACAGGACCGACCTGACCTTGTGGCGAGAGTATAGAGGGCCAAGTTGCGAAGTATGAAAGACCTTTTGACCAGCAAAAAGTACTTCGGTGAGGTTGCTGCATAAGTCCATGTTACTGAGTTTCAAAAGAGGGGGATGCCACATGAGCACATGCTTCGGATCATGCGCCTGGATAGCAAGCTAGAAAACCCAGATGCGTACGATAAGGATATCAACATAAATTCCTGACAAGGACAGGTATCCTGTACTGCATGCTCTGTCGTCAAACCTATGCTCCACGAACCATGTGGTGCTCTCAAGAAAAATTGGATTTGGCTCCATAAGATGTAATGTATATAATGGCAAACTATTTATCTCTTGAATTTATGAAATATTTAGGAGGTGTCCAGGTTGGCCAAAGTATTTTTGGATCAGAAATGGCATAATTGAAAATATGGAACATCTTGGGATTATTGCAGTAGGGCATGCAGTATTCATGCATGGCAAAGGGTGCTTTGTATCTTTGGTGGAAATTTACAGGCGATGGAAATGGGTGTTCCTTTGTTGGGTGGTAGAATAGGGTTTTGATGTTTCGAGGGGGAAATCACTGGGAAAGAATATGTGGGTTGGGGGAGAGGGTTAAGGGATACAGGAAACATCAGAGAAAGGAAAACCAAAGTCAAGTTCAAACACCAAAAAGCTTTAAAGAAATTCTGAGATAAGAGTTAAAAAATCAAGTCGTCAAAGACACCACTGAAAGATCTATTTTCGAAGCATTACAATTTTGACTCTTTAAAACACATGGTTGTACGTCATCCCCTAGACAGGTGCCGGTCTTTATCATCTTAGACATGCACGGAGTCTCTAAAAACATACTTCCACCTGCCCTCACATGTAGTGGCTCGATAGCACTTAAGCAATATACGTACGCGTTTGTGGTCTACAATTTCAAGTGCATACATTGGTTATAGGAGATAACAGATACTCATTATAAATACCATCTTGTCATAATTCTATATATACCTACTTCATCGCCAACAAATTCTTCGGGAGTTAAAACAATTAATAATTGGGGGCCCTTTTAGATATGTGCCATCAATGCTCAGTGAATTTGTTTTATCGCTTTGCTCATTTCTGATTGCAGACCAATAATCGTCGGTGCATGATGAAGCAATAACATTTATCAATAATGAAGAAAATAAATGTAAAAAAGTAACAAATAAAAGGATTTGTTTCGTGCCTTATGGAGCCACCATGTAGTCTTGTGCCTTATTAAGCTTATTATGCTGCCGAGTAAATTTCTCTATTTGCACAGGCATTGTCAGCTCCCCCCCCCCTATAATTTCCGGCCCTTTCGTGCCAGACGCTTGTGCTAAATCCCCATCCTGAGCTACCATTATTTGTTAACTTGTTTCTTTGCAAGTTAATTTTTAATAACACAACAAACAAAAAATATTATTATGTAGAGTTTGAATTATCTGGGAGATATAACTAGAAAAAAACTCACATTTGTCGGTTCGGATTCAAAATGTATAGCCTCTTTTCCAGTTATATTTTCTACTTCATTGTTCTTAGCAATTTCACCGTGATCCTTTTCTGCTCAGAAATTAAAACCTGTAAACGTCAATGAGAAAATCTTGCAAATATGATATGTGATGCACAGTAGAATCTTAATAGTAATGATTCAGGAAAAAAACTCGTCTTTGTCAAGTCGGGGTATGTATTCTCGTCTTTGCTTATGCCCTTTTCAATTTCCATATTTTCTTTACTAGTAGTGACTTCTTGTTCTAGTTCATGATTATCAGCTTTTGTAGCCGGCAATGTTTGTTTTTGTTTACTTACGTGTCCTTGTTTTCATGTAAACCATGGCGTAACTCTTACCTTTACCGTATTTATTCTACTAATTAAACCTAAAAGTGAAAATCTTCCTGATATGTAATTATATACTGATATCGTCAAAATTACAATAAGGTTTCATAGTAAAATAAAACTTGTTGTCCTCTCGGGGTTTGTGTCCTTATCATTGGTTCAGTATGCATAGTTTTTGGACCATCCTTAATGACTTCTTCTAGTTCATGGGTGTCATGAAACTCTTGGTAGATATGCTATAAAAAATCCCTCTTTAAATCCCCAAACCTTCCATCCTGCTAATTCCGTTAAATATGTTTTGTCGCTCAACAACATTTTGAATGAAATAGACTAGTTAAAACAGATGTTTTTATTGCCCGAGTATATAAGAGTGATAATCTCCAAAGTTTCAACTATTCATAATATTTAGATGCATATTGCCCGCAAGATTATGAATTTGATCATTTGTCGTGCCAACCTTTTTGAAGATTATTATGAAATTCCTACACTTTAACGCATCAGCCTGTTCAAATTTTGACTCGGCAATCGTGAGAGATTAATACAAACACCGAAGAAACATATTCAAGCAAAAAAATATTAAACATAATGTATTATTTTAGCAAATCAGTGAGAGGTTTACTTTAATAAAAATCAAAAGAAAATTATTTACTCTGGACCTACATGCGTAATCAACTTCATCGATGTTGTTAACTTGATCTAGTGAGGACCAGGGCGTACTATGCGTCAGATAGTTGAAGACGTGTTACACCGAAGAAGCTTTTACTCACTTATCGGGTTCTGAGCATCCCTTCTAAAAAGTATGACATTTATTACCCTTAATTCTTAGAAGAGTAATCATGAATTTATTCACGCAGACCTACAACATGAAGAAGTTAGTACAAGAATGGTGAAGTACTAATAAAATACTCTAATCACCTTCAAGCATGTCATTGTCAAACTGATGACATGCTAAGCACCAACGAAAAGTGATTGACTTCCCGTTTTTTAAAAGACCAAGTAAGTAAAAGTGTGAAATGGATTGGTATAGCGCTCTTTATAGTTCAGACCTACTTGAGTTTTTGGTCAGCCTTCATAAAGATTGCCATGACGAATGAGGCATATCATTCACCAAACAATAGTTAATCTCTATGACGCTAAACAAGTTTATCCAAAATACGGAGGAACACAATATGATTACTAGAATCCACCACCGCTACTTCCCTCATGGATAGAGGGACATATGTGTCATGGTCAATTGGCCTAATATACATGATAATGCCGGCAATATTTACAATTGATGCAATATGTTATTACAACAAACCATGAAGTTGACACCTACTTGATTATATCAATTGTAGATATTGCCGACGTAATCATGTATGTTAGCCCAATTGACCACGAGACATATTTCCCTCTAGGCATGAGAGAAGTAGCGGTGGTGGATTTCCAGTAATCATATTGTGTTCCTCCGCATTTTGGATGAACTTGCTGAGCGCCATAGAGAACATCTATTGTTTGGTGAAAGGCATACTTCATCCGCCATGACAACCTTTATGGAGGTTGACCAAGCCTCAATTAAGTCTAAACTATAAAAAGTGCTATTCCAAATTCATTTTGTACTTTTACTTGCTCGGTCTTTTGATAAACATAAAGTTCAAGTATAACAGCTAGCACAAACACTTTTCATCTGTGCTTAGGATGGCATCAGTTTGACATGCTTCAAGGTGATTAGATATTTTTATGAGTACTTCACTATTCTTGATGGCCAGATGTACTAAAATTTTCATATAGTAGGTGTACACGAACAAATTCATGATAACTCTTCTTACCGTGAAGCGTTAAAAAAAGTCTCACTTCTTAGCAAGGATGCTCAGAAGCCAACCAACGAGCACAACAAAGTTTAACAGCCTGGCCAAGCTTCTTCGGTGAACACATCTTCAACTATCTAGAGCATAGTATACCCCACTCCTCGCCAGATCAAGTTAACAACATCGATGGAGTTGATTAGAAACGTAGGTTTAGTATATATAATTCTTAATTATTTTCGTTAAAGTGAAACTCAATGATTTTGTTGAAATAAAAAAGCATGTTCAAATTTTAAATTTCTTATGCTTGATATGGTTCTACGATGTTTGTATTATCTCTCATAATCGCCGAGGGAAAAATCCGAAAAGGACGACGTGACAAAGAATAAAAAATGCATAATGTTCGAAAAGGACCGAGGCGGCAAAGGATAGCCTTATTCTAATTATGACGGTACATATCAATATGCAATTATATTCACTTCTAGGTTTAATTAATAAAATAAGCTAGATTAAAAGTAAAAGCTATGTTAGGGTTTATAGGAAAACATGGACAATAAATATTACCGGCCACCAAACCTAATAATCATGAACTAGAACAAAAGTCACAACAGATGGTCAAGAAAATATGAAGGTTGAAGACGGCCTAACCAAAGACAAGGATACAAACATCGACTTGAGAAAGGCGAGTTTTTTCTCGAGTCATTATTATTAAGATTATGACAGTGCATCGCATACCATATCTGCAAGATTTTTTCTTATTGTCTTTTAAAATATAATATTACGGGACTAGAATCTGAGCGGCAAAGAATTATGTGAAATTGCTGACTAACAATGAAGTATAAAATAAAACTAGAAAGAGGCTACATATTCCGAACTAACAAATGTGATTTTTCTTTTTTTTAATATCTCAAAATAATTCTAACTTTCCATACTATTTTTTTAGTAGTGTTGTTCTCATAAATTAATTTACAAAGAAACAAGTCAACAAATGTTGTCAGCTCAGGATGAGGAACGAAAGGGCCAGAATATAGGGGACAAGCTAACAATGCCGATGCAAATAGGGAAACCTACGCGACGGCATAACAAGCCTAAGAAGGCACAAGACTACGTGATTGCTCCACAAGGCATCAAACAAATCCTTCTATTTGTTCATTTTGCTACATTACTTTATTCATTATTTATAAACATTATTGCTTCCACCGTGAAAAATTATGCATGCGGGTGATTATTGGTCCCGGATTGCACATATCAGAAACGAACCAAGCGATAAAAGAAATTAGTGAATATTGATAGCACATATCTAAAAAGGAAACAATTATTAACTCTCGAAGAATTTGTTAGAGATGAAGTATATGTAGCACTATGACAAGATGGTATTTATAATAAATATTTATTATCTCCTATAACCAATGTACGCACTTGAAATTGTAGATCATAAGCGCGCATATATATTGTATAAGTGCTACAGAGCATTTTTATGTGAGCTCAGGTGTAAGTGTGTTCTTAGAGACTGCATGCATCTCTAAGATGATAAAAACCGGTAGCTGTCTAGTGATGACGTACAACCATGGGTTGTAAAAAGAGTCAAAACTTATTTGGTACTATGAAACAAATCAAGTACAAATTTTAACTATATATATGGGACTTAAACAAACAAACATCCTTTTCTTCAGGTTTTTTTTCCAATAAATCTATGAGACGTCCATTGGTACCTAGCAATCATAAATGCCAAAAAATGTTGTATCCAAGTGCTCGACTCGCACAGGTATGAACCGCAACGACCTCGTCACTATGGTTACTAATAGTCCCATTACCCCATCTTTTGCTAATACGATTTTCTATTATTCTTCGTTTGTGATGTTAATACCATCATAAATTTGTGAAACAGCTGCAAGGACTGGAAAATTTCTTCAAATTTGCATGCACTTCACATCGATTTTAAAATCTGAAAGGATCTAAACATCACAACACGGAAAAGAAAAGAGTGTATTGTGAGCACACTGCATAAAGATGGGTACATCTCCTAACTCAACGCAATTTGTATGGTCCATTTGTCCATATCAAAGGCCTACTTTTAATGACATTATATTAATCTAAAAAATAAACTGATTTCATAAGGTGGACTAGCTCATCTGCCCACAAATTAGGTAGTTAACCATAAGTTAACTTATATGTTAACACCCAGTGAGGTAGACTTTTGTAAAGCTGCTGAAAATATGAAGAGATACAAAAAACAAACAAACCTGAAAATAGAAGACGACAAGTAGACAAAGCGAATAGGAATTGAGAGCTTTGTTCTTCGGATCGTTGATGACTTTGCCCATTCCTTGACCTGTAAAGAAAGTAAAAGACATAGTGAGGCTTGGGTTTTGCTTATAAAAAGTATTGTGGAAACATAAACCTCTCTTTTCTTCTAGATATCCTGCCAAATAAGACCATATATCACCAAATCGCATATCTGAATAATAGATCGAGTAGAACACTTTGGATTTGATTAGACGAGGGTAGTTATCAAAATAGAAAACAAAACTAAGTCAGTACTCAAAGCATTATAGATCGCATAAATAGGTGGACATTCCTAGATATTGCTTTTTTCGAGTATTTTTTGTAACTACTTATAATAAATTCATGTGACTGTGAAATTTATGTGAAGACGTGTGTGTGGATCATATGTGTGTTACATGCGCACTCAGAACGTTAGGCATGAGACACATTTAGTGGCTCCATAAAAAAGACTTGCTAAAAGAGAAAAAAGCTTGCATATAGATGGTTTTATTGCATATTATGAAACGTATGTTGCAGGTGCATGAATGTTTCAGTAGCTCAGTAGTTTCTGTTCAGAACTCGCGTTCGACAGAAAAGCACGCGTGTACAAAATGGAGGGCATCTGAAACGGCTTACCCCTCCTCTGACAGACTTCCTGGCGTCCTGCCCCGACTTCCCATCGCCGCCGTCACTGGACCCGGAGCCACCGCCGCAGCCGCCGTGGGCTTCGAACCGCAGACGCACCTGCAGCAGCGTGGGTCGAGAAGAACCCCGCCGGCGCTCCCCCGGATCTCCAGCCCCTCAGCGCGGCGACCTCTCGCGAGAAGAAGAGACGCACACACAGCGCCGCCGCGTTAGCGACAGCCGACAGAAGAGGGACGTCTGAGCAATGATAGATTTTGGGGAGATCGGGGTTCGTGCTGACCTGAGGGCGACGGAGCGGAGTAGCGCGAGGGGCGGAGGTGTGCCGTGTGCACCGCGCGGGCGAGGAGCTGAGCGCTTGGCGCCTCATCGTCGTCGTCGTCCCGTGAGGCCGTGATCTGTCTTTCTCTCTCGTGTGATGAGGCGCCGCCGGGGCTCGGCAACTTATTTGTTTCGCAAGTTATAGGCGGGGGCTTCGTGCCTTCCGGCCCTTTAAGGCAAAGCCCGCTGGGCAGATAGATAGTGCGCAGCTTCACAAGGCCAGAAACTATATTGGGCCATACAAGTTTCAGCTCAACTGAAGGAGTACGTTAGAATGTGATTTCCCGGCGATTTAATGCCAGATGTGATCCAGGAGCCCCATAATGAGAATGGCCTTCGAGGATTTGAGACCAATACCAATGCATGTGGAGCTGATATACAAGATCCCTCTCCCTATGAGACACCAGGATGACAGCTGGACGTGGCACTATGAGAAGAAGGGAGTATTTTTAGTTCGTTCGGTATACAGAATGCTCACTGATAATAGAGAGCGAAGGACACTGCATGGCTCCAGAGCAATGTAGTATCATCTAATACGACAGACCAAGCTAATAATTGGGTTTCCTTGTGGAAAGTGCAGGTTCCCTCCAAACTTCGAGTGTTCTTGTGGAGGTTGGCAAAACAGCCGATGTGCTTCATCATCGGAACATGGCCACCGCAGCGATCATGCATGTTGTGTGGAGCTGGGGACTCATGGAGACACTCTCTCATCGAGTGCACCATGGCAAGGAGCGTGTGGGCTCTGTTACCCGAGGATCTGGTGGAGCTGATCATAAACATTCAGGTAACAGATGCCAAGGGATGGCTGGCGGCTATGTGAAGTTCTGGTATCACAGGAGGAGCTGGCAATGGTTGTAGTTACATTGTGGGAAGTATGGCACGCGAGGCGGAAAGCACTGCAGGAGGATATCTTTTAGAACCCGCTGTCGATGTTCGCCTGGTTCATCGCCGATCTAGAAGCTGCTCATCCTCCACCAAAACAGAAAAAAGGGGGAGTGCAAGGAGTGCCGAAGTGGTTTCCTTCTCACCTGACGGTTTTGCTAAGCTCAACATTGACGCTGCTTTATCGAAGAATGAGAACAAGGCCACGGTCGCAGCGATAGCACGAGATGGCAGTGGCTCTTTTCTGGGTGCATCAGTGCTTGTTGTCAATGGAGGTTATGACCCAGAAATTTTAGAGGCAGCAGCGTGTAGGGAAGGGCTTGCCTTGGCCTCTGACCTGAACCTGCATCACTTGAGGTTAGCTAGTGACTATGCTAATGCGGTGAACACTATAAAAAGAGGCGAGTCTTTGAGCTCCTATGGCCAGCTGATCAAGATCAAGGAGGTGAGAGCAACGGCGGAGCGCTTCCTCGCCGTTGAGTTCGTCCACGAGAATCGACAGTCAAATACTTAGGCTCACAACCAAGCTAGAGGTTCTGTCTATTCTAGTCTAGGCCGCCATGTTTGGCTTTTGTTTCCACCTGAGGGTGTAGATGTAAACATTATAATGGAAGGTTAATAAAGGGTGGACGTTTCTCCAAAAAAAAGCTAACTCACGGAGTAGAAGGACCGGCCGGCGATCGAGATCACACGCACAGACACTGGCACTGATGTGCTCCGGGATTCCAGCCACGGCGATACTAGATCCCAGGTGAGGCAGGGAGCAGCCGAGCAAGGGGCTCGGCGGCTTCCTCTCGCCGGCGATCGATGGAGTCCTAGAAAATGCCGCTCGTATCGTACGTGTGCCGTGTGCAGCAGCGACAAGGGCGACGCGCGCCTTGGATCTGCCGCAGATTAGTGAATTTGCTGGTGGTCACGGCACGGAATGGCTTGAATGAAGCCCACAAACAGCAGCTAGTAAACATGTTCTAACAAATAAAACAGTCCACAAAAAATAGCTACGAAGTAGATCAGAGAATCTACACAAGTAATTTAAATAATTGCCAATATAAAGTCTCACAGACAAAGTAACAACTAGTAATAATTACTATTACCAATTAGCGATGCACATAAAAAATCACAAATAAAAGAGAAAAGTTTCTTACAGATCAACGGTACTCAAAACCGTTGAGAAGCACGGTGAATCATGACTAAGTCGTTGTCCTAAAGACCAATTACGTCCTGCCCGGCCGTGGAATCCTAGTAGGGTCTGTTCTTGAAGATACGACATCACTTGTCCGTGGATCGTGCAACACCAATACATCGAGGGAATGCGAGAGCTGGTCAGGCAATCACATCTCGCAGACTAGAGGCAGAGGTGATCTCTTCTACCGATGCGCTGGTGCAGGTACTGGAACGTGTGTGATGGTCAAAGAAGAGATGATCGCTCCTGGACAGCAGCCAATATATAGACGAGAACCCATTCCAATCGGATCCTTTTTCCCTGTCAAAGCTGCCTCTAGATAAGTACGCAACATTTATCTGCCGTGGAGTTCGGATCGTTGAACGTGACGTCGTGACCACGTCCAGCTAGCTCCCTCTCAAGCGTTCTAGCTAGCATAGAGCTCATCTATGTTAACAGCTATGACAAGTAGGACCCTGCCCTTATCTCTAGCTGTTAATCTCCTATTTATTTCTGTAAATAGAAATCTAGCAATTGAAAGTTTCCTGGATTTTCAACTTGAAAATTCAGATAGTTAGCAGTAGTACTATCATCTCTTCTTCCTAGGATCGTCGATATATCTTCGATAGGCTCGATCTATAAGCTTTGAGCACCACTAGTCAATTATCAATTAAGTGGTACTCTCCGTGGCGCTGTGTCACTCCCGCTGTCTACTCTCCCCTTTCGGTAGTATGTTTTTTTGCCAAAGCGCAAAAGTTAGGTTTATCTTCTTTTCTTGGGCCGTGCATGATTTTGAGCATGCTCACCAGGTCACATCACATATATACGTGAAGCATCAGAGGTCCCGGGTTCAGTGGCTCTCTGAGGGTGACAAGAATTCTAAGTTCTTCCATCAGAGAGCTAGTATGCATAGGAGGAAAAACCTTGTTAAAGCACTGACTCGTGAAGATGGTCAGATTATTGAAGATAAAAACGAGATGCAATCTATGGCCGCGGAATTCTACAAAACCCTCTACACATCAGAAGGAGTTCATGACATGAATCAGTTCCTTGAGCACCTGCCTAGGAAAGTAACCCCCGGTGATGAATGCAATTTTAACGGCGGAGTTTGAGCCCGAGGATGTTAAAATGGCACTGTTCCAGATGTTCCCGCTTAAAGCTCCCGAACTTGATGGCTACCCAGCTTTTTTGTTTCAAAAGCATTGGGATGTATGTGGCTCTGAAGTTACACGTTGCTGTCTTGAGCATAGTTCGAGGTACGGAGTCAGCTGATTCCATCAACGACACAATTTTGGTACTTATTTCAAAAGTCAAAACCCTACCTTCCTATCTCAATTCCGGCCCATCAGTTTGTGTAACTTTTTTTATAAGATTGCTTCTAAAGTTTTAGCCAACCGCCCCTGACATAATCTCTAAGGAGCAATCAACCTTTGTATCCAGTAGGCTTATTACAGATAACATCATATCAGCTTATGAATGTTTACACTTTATGAAGAGGAACATATCCAAGAGGAATAGCTTATGTGCCCTTAAACTAGATATGATGAAGGCCTATGATCGGGTCGAGTGGGATTACTTGGAGGCCATCATGGATAAGATGGGTTTTGCACATCAGTGGGTCTCAGTGATAATGGGCATGGTTAGATCAGTTTCTTTCTCGGTGTTGTTCAATGGTAACAAATTGGAGGAGTTCAAACCTACAAAGGGAATCAGACAAGGTGATCCTATCTCACCCTATCTTTTCCTGTTAGCAGCAGAGGGCCTTTCGTGCCTTTTAAAAATTAATGATCAGTCATCGCATTTGGGAGGAATTAAGGTGGCTCGATCGGCCCTGCCGGTGAACCACTTGTTGTTCACAAATGACAGCCTGCTATTTTTCAAGGGGAGTAGAGAGGGAGCAGAAGAATTGTCTCACCTTTTGGAGGTCTACTGTCACGCTTCGGGATAGCGGATCAATAGGGAGAAGTCTTCTATATTTTTACTAAAAAATGCCCTCAATCGGTGAGTGATTTGGTGAAGAGCATCTTGCATGTTAACAATGAGTCTTTAAATGAGCGCTATCTTGGTATGCCTACAGATGTGGGAAGTTCAATCAATGGGACTTTCAAATTTCTGAGAGACCAAGTATGGAGCAAAATTAAAGGGTGGCTCAAAAAGATTTTATCTGTAGAAGGCAAAGAAGTGTTAGTAAAGTCAATTAAGGCAATTCCAGTATACTCGATGGCTTGCTTCAAACTACTTAGAAGTTTATGCAATCACCTTAACTCTCTCATAAGGCAGTTCTGGTGGGGAAGTAAGCAAGGTCAGCGCAAGGCTCATTGGGTTTTTTGGGAAGAAATGACTAAGCCAAAACATTTGGGTGGTCTTGGATTCCGAGATATTGAAAGTTTCAACATGCGCCTTCTTGCTCGCCAGTCCTGGAGGATTTAGACATAACCCAATTCTCTGAGTGCTCGATTCCTTAAAGCTATCTACTTCTCGGATTCAACAATCCTAGAAGCTCAACTCGAATCCCACCCATTACAGATTTGGCGATCAGTGATCATTGGCCGCGATGTACTCACCCAGGGTCTGATCCGTAGAATTGGCGATGGCCGTAACACACGCATATCGGAGGACAACTGGATTCTGAGAGACTCTAGCATGAGACCAACAATATCCCTTAGAGCTAATCCTCCTGTAATGGTGAGATAGCTGATTGATGCGACTACTGCTACTTGGTACGAAAATCTAATACGAGAGGTGTTCTTACCGATGGAGGCAAATATCATTTTGTCGTTTCCCCTTTGCACTAGGAGGTAGGATGACTTTTGGGCGTGGAACTTTGAATGCAAGGGCTCATTCACGGTATGTTCTACATATAGAATGATGATTGCTACTAAAATTTCTAGAGAAAACTATCTAGAAGGTAATGCGGGCTCCTCTAGCTCAGAATCTGAATCCAAGGGATGGTCCACTCTTTGGAAGAAAAAAGTTCCCTCGAAGGTGAGGGTTTTTCTTTGGAGGCTGGCCCAACACTCTTTGCCGACAACCGATTTTTTGGAGCATCGCCATATGTGTACAACTTCTACTTGCACACTTTGCGGTATGCCTGACTCTTGGAGACATTCTCTCCTCGAATGCAATATGGCAGCTAGCGTTTGGGCCCTCACCGATGATCTTATGGTGGAGCATATTTATTTCGTCGCTGAACCTAACGCCAAGTCTTGGTTATTTAACCTGATGGAGACTCTACCCCATATTCAGTTTACATGAGTTGCAATCACTTTATGGTCAATTTGGACCTCGAGACGGAAGGCTATACATGAAGATATCTTTTAAAGTCCACTATCAACCCATTCTTTTGTTAACTCGTATCTGGCTGAACTTCAGGCCATAGCAACACCAGTCAAGACCGCGCAGGTGCCAGCTCCTAAACCTTCAGGGCAAGCTTGTTGGATCCCTCGATCGAAAGCGATACCGAAGATTAATGTTGACGCGGCTGTTTCAAAAACTGAGATGAGGGGTGTTGCAGCAGCCTTTTGCTGGGATAATAACGGTTTTTTATTTGGATGCATAAGCGGTGGTCTTTAATGGTATTACCGATCCATCTATGTTGGAGACATTAGCCTGTCTGGAAGCACTAGCACTCGCTGAAGACCTCAGTTTGGATAGAGCCTTCATTGTTTCTGATTGCAAAACAGCAGTTTATGATATCAAAGATGGCACTTTGGGTAAGGAACGAATCGATCATCGCGGAGCTTAAATCCCGTAGCACTCTTTTACAGGAGTGTAGTTTTACCTTTGAAAGTAGAGGTTCAAATTTTGAAGCACATAATCTAGCTAGGCATATGCACTAGTGGGGACGGGGCCTCCAGTCCCGGCCCGTAAGGGGCTTTAGTCCCGGTTTGCAAACCGGGACCCCAGCCGCGGGACTAAAGGCTGAACCTTTAGTCCCGGCCCGCTTACCAGCCGGGACTAGAGGGTGTCCACGTGGGCACCTCGGAGCGAATCAGGGCTAGGACCTTTAGTCCCGGTTTGTAACACAGACCGGGACTAAAGGGCATCTGCAGTTTTTTGTTTTTTGCTTTAGGGTTTTAGCGTTTAGGGGTTTTAGGTGTTCGGGGGATTAACGTGATGCCTCGTTTGGTGCCTTGGTGTTCGGGAATTAGTTTATGCATATATATAAGATTAACTTATCTTACAAGCGAGCATATATATACAATTATATGGAGATCAGAATTATCGGGACAAGAGCCCGTCTATTCGATTACATGGACCAACATCAGTAATGGCCCGTAGCTACACTAAATCGTCCTTTGTCGTCTATAGCTTCTATCCTCAGAAAGGCCGCTAGCTCCTCTGCAACAGCAATCGCGCGTTGCTCTGGTAGGTACTTCTCCCGCATGGCCGTGTACTATATAAGAAGAGGAGATGAATATGAATATCAATCATGATAACAAAGAATGACGAGTAAAAATAGAGGTGTGAATGTTTATTGCTTACATCGTATCTGTAATCCTTGTGCTCAGAGGTAAACGTGCGAATGGTCTCGCAAACATAGTATCCACATAGATGCGTCCCCCGTGGCTGTTGGTCGCACTTTACGAGAATAGAATATATATAATCAAAATAATAATCTAGCATTACAAATGTATTGAAAATAGAAGTATATCATACTACTACTTACCTGAGCCGCTCTAAAGGTCAGCTTCTCATCCCGGATACCGGGAGTCACGCACTTGAACCGCTTCCAAACCCTGCCCGATAAGGAAAATGATTTGCTAAGTTTTCATTAATTGATATATCAGAAAATCATCGAAAGAGACCGATAGAGCGCAAGAATGATTGAAATTACCCTTGGAGCATGTCCTGCAGGCTTTGGAACTGTTCCAAGGGTCTCGATAATGGGTCGAAGGCATCAACTCTTCCCTTATCAATTTGAATGTCCAACAGAATCCAGTGGAAGCTGCACATATATATATATATATATATATATATATATATATATATATATATATATATGTGTCAGTAACTTATCAATAACACTCATAAGTGAATGGACACAACAGAGTAAGACCCTCACTTGAAGTTGTATGGAAACAGTATGTGGTCGCAGAAATTTTGATCTGTTAGAAACCTTAGAAGGTTTTCCTCTGTCTCCTTGGGGTTATCAGTTAGCGTCTTTATATGTATTTTATCTGGGTCAATAAACCCAATATTTAGGATGTTCCTACTTTTACATTCCAGAATCTTCATTCTGCATAATAGAGTACAAGTCAGAACGGAACAAGTTATATGTAGACAATGAATTGAAATAACTGATCAAGTTATATGTAGACAACGAATTAAAAAACTTACAGACAATAGCAACTCATAAGCGATTTGTCGAGGGCGTCGGCATTGTATATCTGGAAGAGTTCATCAAAGTCGATATGGATGTCTTCGGGGCGGCCGTAGTACTCCCGTGGGACACGCGCCACGATCATCGTTCTCCCATTCTTTGATACACTTAAGTACCATGTATGCAAGTAACGCATATTTGTTGGGAGATCATCCAACTTATCTTTGCTGACCAAAGGCGCTCCCATGACAAACTGTGGCTTAGGGGCTACCACAGCCTTGGGTAACCTGTCGTCTTGGGAAGCCAGAACATCTTCAACCGGGATACCCCATTCAGCCGCCCACTTCTTTGCTAATTCCAAATCTTGCCCCTGCACCAGAGAGGGAACATTCTCGGGTAACACCCTGAGGGGTGGGATCGACTGTTTGGCCTGTTGTCCAAGCTGAGGAACGTCTGATCTTTTTTTGCTTGTAGTTGAACTTGATTTGCTCCCACTTGCACTTGCACGTGATCTGCTCTTTTGCCCTTCCTTCTGCAATGTGCGTGTATAGTCGTCAGGCTTATGGTGTAAGTCATACTGTGATGGAAGGGTCATGAAGTATTTTGCATATGCTATTTGCTTCTCGGTGTATTCCGGGCGGGGCTCGGGTTCCTTCTTTTTCATCTGCGCATCATAATGTTCCTTTGCTATCCTGGCGTTTTCCTCGTCGGTACGATCATAAGGTCTGATAGGAAGATTAGCATGAGGTACCTTTGGGAGGGGCGACAGTTTGCGCTTTGGGGAGCTCCGTCGCTTAGAACTCATCGACGGAGCGTTCTTGCTGGCACGCTTCCGCTTAGTATCCTTAGCGGGCGGCGGCGGAGACGGCCGACCCAAGTCCGGCGGCGGTGATCGAGATGGACTCGTGTTGTGGTGGCCGTCGTCATGTGGAGGGCTTGGAGGTGATGGAGGTGTAGGTGACCTGCGACGACTCGGAGGCGGTGTTGTCCTTGGGGCCGAGCCTGGAAGCTTGATGTAGTTCTTGTCCCATAGGATGACTCCACCCAGTACTTCTCCGAGTGTCCTCTCATCTTCGGGTCCAGCCATGTCGAGCTCCATATCATGAAACCCCGCCATGATTTCATCCACCCCGACTTTAGCAAAGCCAGCTGGAATCTCACGGCCATGCCAGCGTGCATCAGGGCCAGAAGGTAAAGCTTGTCCGACGGCCACCTTCATGGATATGTTCTTGAATTTCTGATGGAGTTCACATGATGTTGACTCCTTGATTCCATCCACGGGGTAGCCGGGACCGCCCTCTATCATTCTTCGTGCATCGTCGGGCGGGGCCTCAGATTCAGCCACGCTGCTTTTCCGCTTAGATGGGGCGCCGGTAATATCGAGTGCAGGATCTTCCTGGCGCGCTACTCCTCTAAGCTCGTCAATCTGCTTCTGTTGCTCGTTAAGCCTGGCAAGCAACTGGTTGAACTTGTCATTCTCCTCATCCTGCTGTCGCTTCTTTGCTCTCGCTCGGCTTCTGTAAGTGTCTTGGTCTCTGGCAAACCCAAGCCACCACGGGTAAGAAGGACCGAAGCCTCGCGTTCGTCCTCCATGTTCGTCATTGCCGAGGACCAGTGTGAGCAAATCTTTCTCTCTATCTGCAGTGAACTGTCTTTTTCCCTCTTTAATTTCTTTCACTATCTTTTTCCAATTCTCCCTGGGTATCCTAAGACCGTCACTGCAGATGAGGTCCCCTGTTTCTTCGTCGTACGAACCACCATGCGCAAGGAACCAATTCCTTGCTCTCAATTCCCACTCATCACGGATGGGTTCAGGTACGATGCCTTTAGCTAGCAGATCTTGCTCTTTCTTATCCCACTTTGGGATGGCAGTCTCATAGCCCCCTGGCCCCAGCGTGTGGTGATATTTCTTCTTGTCGGCATTTTTCTTGTTCTTTTCTGATAATGCCTTGGCATCTTCTGACTGCTTGTACTCCTGAAATGCCTTCCAGTGATTCGCCTGCTTGGCTAGATACCCCTCGAATACTGGCACTTTCTTTGTCTTCAGATAGTCTTGCCATAGCTTCTTCTTCCAGCTACGGAACAGTTCGGCCATCTTCTTTAGAGTCCACTGCTTGACTTTGGCCCTCAGTTTATTTGCGGCGTCTTGATTCTCACATTCTGGCAGGTTGAAATGTGACATGATATCATTCCAAAGATTATCTTTGTACCTTTCGGCGACATAGTCACTATCAGCTGCCCCTTTGCGCTTGTTCCACTCCCGAACGCTGATCGGGACGTGATCCCTAACGAGAACTCCGCATTGCTTCTTGAATGTGTCAGCAGCATTCTTAGGAAGCTTTGGTTCGCCCGTAGGCAATATCACCTCAAAGGTGTAATGCGTCCGTGCGTCCAACTTTTTAGTCGGGCCTCGTTTCGTAGCTTTGCTCGATGTGGAGGCCTAAGAGGGAGAAACATTCGCAAATGAATGTATATGTATACAATATAGAGCTATCTCCAATATTTTTCACATATTACAAGTGATTGTCGAACTTCATATGTATACCTCGCCGGACTTTATTATTTCTCCACCGGCTTCTCCACCGGCTTCTCCATCAGTGGAGCTATCACCTTCTCCGTCATTGGAGCTATCTCCGGCCCCATCGGCTTCATCTTCGTGTCGATCGACCTCCATTCCATCTCCGGAGGGGTTCAGAAACGACGACGAAGATTCAGCTCGTTCAATGTCGGGGGCGTCTTTGATTATATCTTCGAGAAGTTCTTCCTCTTCGAGGTTCCTGCTATGTGGATCCATAGTTTCTGCAAAATACCGACATTTGATTAACTAATAAATTCTATTTCTATTTGCAAAGTAATTCTATTTCTATTTGCAAAGTAATTCTATTTCTATTTGCAAAGTAATTCTATTTCTATTTGCAAAGTAATTCTATTTCTATTTGCAAAGTAATTCTATTTCTATTTGCAAAGTAATTCTATTTCTATTTGCAAAGTAATTCTATTTCTATTTGCAAAGTAATTCTATTTCTATTTAATTCTATTTCTATTTGCAAAGTAATTCTATTTTTTCTAACCTATTTCTATTTGCAAAATAATTCTATTTTTAATTGCAAAGTAATTCTATTTCTATTTGCAAAGTAATTCTATTTTTCTAACTTATTTCTATTTGCTATTTTTTCTAACTTATTTCTATTTGCTATTTTTTCTAACTTATTTCTATTTGCTATTTCTATTACACACTAACAAATAATAAATTCTAACAATTCTATCTAAAAATTCTATCTAAAAATTCCTAACAATTCTATCTAAAAATTCTATTTGCTATTTGCTATTGCTATTTTTCTAAAAATTCTATTTGCTATTTGCTATTTGCTATTGCTATTTTTTCTAACAATTCTATTTGCTATATGCTATTGCTATTTTTTCTAAAAATTCTATTTGCTATTTGCTATTGCTATTTGCTATTTGCTATTGCTATTTTTTCTAACAATTCTATTTGCTATATGCTATTGCTATTTTTTCTAAAAATTCTATCTAAAAATTCTATTTGCTAACCTAACACTAACAATTATATCTAAAATTAAAAAAAACCTAACCTAACACTAACAAAGGGGCGGCGCGGCGGGCGGGCGTCTCACCGAGGGGTGGCGGCGGTGGTCGGAGGGTGGCGGCGGTGGTCGGAGGCGTGCGCGGCGGTGGTCGGAGGGGTGGCGGCGGTGGTCGGAGGGGTGGCGGCGCGGCGGCGCGGCGCGGCGGGGCTCGGTGGCGGCGCGCCGGCGAGTTTTCACGCAGCCGCAACGATCGGCGCAGAGCTCTCCTCGCGCGCGTCGTCGACTCCTGCAAATGGCTAAGTGTCCGGGGAGGAATAAGAGGAGGAAGGGGCGGGCTTATATACCCCAACCCTTTAGTCCCGGCTCGGGGCTTAAACCGGGACTAAAGGGGGGCCTTTAGTCCCGGTTTAAGCCCCCAGCCGGGACTAAAGGGTTTTGGGGGGGCGGTTCCAGTTCGCGCCCGAGCCCCCCCCCCTTTAGTCCCGGCTGGTGACTCGAGCCGGGACTAAAGGTGAAATAAATGCACGCCAGTTATGATTTTTTTCAGATTTCATTTCAAAACTATTTTATTTGAAATTTGAATTGAATAACTTCTGTATAGTTTAGAATTTGAAAAAACTATGAAAATGAAAAGTGTTTGAAATTGAATAACTAATTCAAAACTATTTTCTATTTTCAAAATTAATTATTTTAACTATCCAAACTATTAACTATTTTGCCATTTTCAATTAAAAATTATGTTTATTAATATTCTTTTTGTATATTTGAGAATTTGACAAAACTATGAAAATGAAAAGTGTTTGAAATTGAATAAATAATTCAAAACTATTTTCTATTTTAAAAATTAATTATTTTAACTATCCAAACTATTAACTATTTTGCCATTTTCAATTAAAAATTATGTTTATTAATATTCTTTTTGTATATTTGAGAATTTGACAAAACTATGAAAATGAAAAGTGTTTGAAATTGAATAAATAATTCAAAACTATTTTCTATTTTAAAAATTAATTATTTCAAAACTATTAACTATTTTGCCATCGGCTCCGGCAAGGTCTGCCAAGTCGTGCACGCCGACATCCAGGTACCAACAGACGCGCGCAGCGCAGCTCCCCAGACCGGCGCCTTAACTCCATGCATGAACACCTGCGCTAATGAATTTTGTGGCTGCTTGGGACTCGCAGGGTGTGGACGCGTTCCCCAGACCGTCCGTCCGCCCCGCGCTGATAGAAGACGCTGACCATTTCGATCGTTCGCCTGCCGCACGCTGTCATCCGTGGTTGTCTCGTCTCTATCATGGCTGGATAGAACGGGAGATAAGATTCAGTAGAGGCTGGCTTAATTTGTCATTTGCATGTGTCTCCTTGTTCAATGTATGTCCCAGTTCTTTAGTTTAGTTTGAACTATGCGTGAGTTCTATTCGTGGTGCTTGTGATAGCTCTGTTTGTTTCTTTGGCAATTTACCCACTGGTCTAGTATTCTGAAAAGCCCGTTTGAATGCGTTTAGACCAATCAAACTTCTAGAAGATGCGATGAATATCTATTGACTTCATGCGAGAACACAAGAGATAATAATTTTACGATGAAACACTCAGGAGGTTTTTTTCTTCTACCAAATTTGTTTACGAAGGCTTTTTTTCTAAAGAGCGGTGTAACCGTGTCTGTCGTAGCCATGGAGAATCTTCGTCATGCATTACATAAAAGGTTTAATACATTATTACATTATTGCACCAATATTCCTATCTATTATTTCTGTTTTCTTCTGGGTCGTAGCCATGGAGAATCTTCATCATTCAGTAGGATGCTTGGGTCAGTTTTCACTTTGAAGGGCGGAATTTCATGAAACTTATTATAATCTACTGACATGTCTGTCTTATCATCTACTCCCACGATGTTTCTTTTCCCTGAAAGAACTATGTGGCGCTTTGGCTCATCGGACGATGTCTTCTTTTGCTGATTTCTTTTTCTCGTTTTTGTAGACATGTCCTTCACATAGAAAACCTGAGCGACATCGTTGGCTAGGACGAATGGTTCATCCATGTACGCAAGATTGTTGAGATCCACTGTTGTCATACCGTACTTTTGGTCTACAACTACCCCGCCTCCTGTCAGCTTCACCCATTTGCACCAAAACAAAGGGATCTTAAAAGTAGGTCCATAGTCAAGTTCCCATATCTCCTTTATGTACCCGTAATATGTTTCCAAACAGTGCCCATTCTCGTCTGTTGCATCAAAGCGGACACCACTGTTTTGGTTGGTGCTCTTTTTATCTTGGGCAACCGTGTAAAATGTATTCCCATTTATCTCGTACCCTTGGAAAGTACATATAGTAGAAGATGGTGGCCTGGCCAAACAGTACAGCTGATCTCCAACGGTGTCATCATTCATGAGATGTGTCTGCAACCAACTGCCGAAAGTCTTCTCGTGTTCCCCTTTAATCCAAGAGTCAGTCTTCCCCGGGTTTTCGGAGCATAGAATATTCTTGTGTCTCACGATATACGGAGCAACCACGGTGGAATTGTGTAGAACTGTGTAGTGTGCTTGAGAGAAAGAATGCCCGTCCATACATACTTTTGCTTTCCGTCCTAGTGTGCCTTTTCCTGTCAGCCTACCCTCATACCGAGATTCAGGAACACCAATCGGCTTAAGGTCAGGAAGAAAGTCCACACAAAACTCAATGACCTCCTCTGTTCCATAGCCCTTGGAGATGCTTCCTTCTGGCCTAGCACGGTTACGAACATATTTCTTTAAGACTCCCATGAACCTCTCGAAGGGGAGCATATTATGTAGAAACACAGGACCGAGAATTCTAATCTCTTCGACTAGGTGAACTAGGAGGTGTGTCATTATATTGAAAAAGGATGGCGGGAACAACAACTCGAAGCTGACCAGACATTGGACCACATCAATCTGTAACCCTGATAGACTTTCTCGATTGATTACCTTCTGAGAAATTGCATTGAGGAATGCACATACCTTCACAATTGCCAGGCGAACATTTTCCGGTAGAATTCCCCTCAATGCAACCGGAAGCAATTGCGTCATAAGCACGTGGCAGTCATGAGACTTTAGTTTTTGGAATTTTTTGTCTTTCATATTTACGATTCCCTTTATATTCGACGAGAAGCCAGTCGGGACCTTGATACTGAAAAGGACTTCAAAGAAGATTTCCTTCTCTTCCTTAGTAAGAGCGTAGCTGGCACGCCCTTGAAACTGTCCTGGATGCATGCCATCTCTTCCTTTATGACGTTTCTGGTCCTCCCGTGCTTCCGGTGTATCTTTTGACTTCCCATACAAGCCCAGGAAGCCTAGAATATTCACGCAGAGATTCTTCGTCAGGTGCATCACGTCGATTGCGGAGCGGACCTCATAGACTTCCCAATAGGGTAGCTCCCAAAATATAGATTTCTTCTTCCACATGGGTACGCGCTTATCAGGGCTGTTAGGAACAGGTTGGCTGCCAGGACCCTTTCCAAATATTACTTTTAAATCTTTGACCATATCAAATACTTCAGCACCAGTACGGATGACAGGCTTCCCCCGGGGTTCTGCCTTGCCATTGAAATGCTTGCCTTTTTTCTTTAAGGGATGCTTGGGCGGAAGAAAACGACGATTGTACGGGTACACATTCTTCCTACATTTGTCCAGATATATATTTTCTGTCTGATCTAAACAGTACGTGCATGCATTGTATCCCTTGTTTGACTGTCCTGAAATGTTACTAAGAGCAGGCCAATCATTGATGGTTATGAAAAGCAACGCTCGAAGGTCAAATTCCTCTTGTTTGTGCTCGTCCCACACACGTACACCTGGTTCGGCCCACAGCTGTAAAAGTTCATCAACTAATGGCCTTAGGTACACATCAATGTCGTTGCCGGGTTGCTTTGGACCTTGGATAAGCACTGGCATCATAATGAACTTCCGCTTCATGCACAACCAAGGAGGAAGGTTGTAGATACATAGAGTAACGGGCCAGGTGCTGTGACTGCAACTCTGCTCCCCAAAAGGATTCATGCCATCTGTACTCAGACCAAACCATAAGTTCCTTGCGTCACCTGCAAATCTCGGGAACTCTCTCTCGATTTTTCTCCACTGCCGACCATCAGCGGGGTGCCTCAACTTATCGTCTTTCATACGATCTTCCATGTGCCATCGCAACAACTTCGCATGATCTTTATTTCTGAACAGACGTTTCAACCGTGGTATTATAGGAGCATACCACATCACCTTGGCAGGAACCCTCTTCCTGGGTGGCTCGCCCTCAATCTCACCAGGGTCATCTTTTCTGATCTTATACCGCAATGCAGTGCATACCGGGCATTTATCCATTTTCTCATACTTCTCACCGCGGTAGAGGATGCAGTCATTAGGGCATGCATGTATCTTCTGCACGTCTAATCCTAGAGGGCAGACAAGCTTCTTTGCTTCGTACGTGCTGGCGGGCAATTCGTTCTTTCTTGGAAGCATCTTCTTCATCAGTACCAGCAACTTTTCGAATGACGAGTCAGTCACACCAGTCTCTGCCTTCCACTTCAGCAATTCCAGTGTGCTACCCATCTTCTTCTGGCCATCTTCACAAGTTGGGTACAACAATTTGTTGTGGTCCTGTAACATCTGCTCGAACTGCAACCTCTCCTTTTCTGTGTCGCAGCCTCGCCGTGCTTCAGAAATGACCCGGCCAAGATCATCAGCGGGCTCATCTGGTTCCCGTTCTGCACCCTGATCTTCTTCTTCATTGTCTTCCATTGCGGTATCAGCATACTCAGGGAACATAGATCGGTAGTTGTCATCATCGTTCTCTTCTTCTTCATCGTCGTCTTCCATCATAACCCCTCTTTCCCCGTGCTTGGTCCAAACATTATAGCCCGACATAAAACCAGACCGAAGCAGGTGGCTCTGAATGACTCTTGAGGAAGTGTAATCCTTCTCATTCCGACATTCAACACATGGACAAAACATATAGCCACCACCATGCTTGTTCGCATCGGCCGCATCTCGAAAAGAATGCACGCCTTCTCTGTAAGCGGCTGTGCGTCGATCACCGTACATCCATGGATGGCTCATCTGCGTCATACAACAGTACATCAAACACAATCACGATCCTAAAAATTAGTACCGCACGGTCTAAACGAGAAAATATAGTTGCTAACCTTTTAGAATAAGTGGAAATAAAGAGGAAGAGGTTTAAGCGTGGCTCAGGCATCGACTATATTGTAGTTGTGTTCGGTGAACTGAAGCGGCATCGCTCTAACACACATTTCAACAAACACCTCTAGTGCATCCAAGAAAAAAGGAGAGCTAGCACACACCCACACATTTCAACAAACACCTCTAGTGCATCCAAGAAAAAAGGAGAGCTAGCACACACCCACACTCTTTCATCCAAAAAAATGCAAGGAAGATGGGAGAGAGGGGCTGCGGCCATATATATAGGCAGATGACTTTAGTCCCGGTTTGAGACACAAACCGGGACTAAAGGGTGCGCACATGCGGGCTGCACACCGCGTAGCCCTTTAGTCCCGGTTTGTATCTCAAACCGGGACTAAAGGCTTGTTACGGGCCGGGACTAAAGCCTCCTGGGCGGCTGGCGAATTTGGGGCGACGTGGCCGGGCCTTTAGTCCCGGCCCAGATGGAGGCCGGGACTAAAGGGTCCAGGCCAAAGGCCCTTTTTCTACTAGTGATGATTTCATGGGGAGTAGGATGCGCTTGCTGTTCCTTACTTTGATGCTCCCTCCGTCCAAAAATAAGTGATGTGAATTTGTCTAGATTCATATGTATCTATATACTAAAATATATCTAGATACATATAAATTTAAATAAACCCATATCACTTATTTTAGGACAGATGTAGTACAATTCCTGTAAATATTCTTGAGTAATAAGGCCTAGCTAATTGTCCTCAAAATAAATAAATACGTGAAGCATCTATAAATTCGATCGTGACATCACCGCCGCTCCCTATGTCGTCCCCTCCGTTCCGTGGAGAACAAAACAGCTATACGTTAGCTCGAATCTGGAGGGCACAGCGACGGGCGACACATATCTGGAGGGCACAGCGCCGGGCGACGGCAGGCAACGACTCGCGGTGTCGACAGACACCGCCCCTTTTGGTCGTCGTGGCCGGCCGGCACGGCATTGGACCCCGGCCGGAACAGTGCGCGCGCGCGCACGACAGAGCTTGGCGGCGTACGTTGCCGCGCGTTTTGCCGGCGGGAGCGGTTGCTTGAGGGAGCAGTCGATCGATTGCCCGCACAGCCAGAATCCAGAAGCCGGTACGTGCAATGCAAGAGGTGGTAATGTGACTCTGTACTGACTGTGGGATCACTGGAGTACTGCTCCTAGCACCTCTCGAAATAAGTACGGTGCGCGCATATAAGCAACTGATGGAAAACGAACGTGGAGCTCCATCGACCACGGGCAGCTTTGTTCGCTGGCCGGTCACCTACGGCGATCACGTCACTCCGGCCGGGAGTTCGCACAGCACACGGCTAGAAAGAACAAAATAGGTCGTGGCCACTGCTACGAGTCCCCTACTACTGTACCGCCACGGTACCCCTTCGAGCTCTCTGTGGCGCGGAATATGGCTGCTTTTGCTTCCTTGTCCCCTACCTAGTAGGCATACCAACTTGGCAATACACACACTAGTGGAAAAACGGGCTTCCATTCGTCCCATTTGTCTCGGATCAAATTCGATCCGCGGCTAAAGGGTTCATCAGTCCCGGTTCATTTGAAAATGTGGGCCAAAGGGCATTAGTCCCGGTTCAAAAGGGATCTTCAGTCTCGGTTTTATCTAACAGCCGGGACTAATGCCCTATGGGCCTTTAGTCCCAGCTCGTGGCACAATCCGGGACTAAAGGTCATCCTTTAGTCCCGGTTCGTTCCACGAGCCGGGACCAATGACCCGTTTAAACGAACCGCCCACTTCGCGCCAGTTATCGATCGACGACGCTTCGGATATCGATCGACATTACGAGCGACGATCGGGAACCGGCGCCGGCGACCTTGAAACTCGCCTGCATTCACACAACGCCGGTGTGCTCCTCATCTTTCCTCTTTCACTATATAAAGAACTCATATTTGATCATCTTCTTCCCCCAAAACATCTCCCTAGCCTCTTCTTCCCCAAAACCTCTCCCACACATCACCATACCGCCGGCGCCCGCGAGCTCTCTCTCCCTCGACGACAATGGAGGAGCAACTTTGGCCCCGGTCTCGGATCTACTACGTGGTCATCGAAGAGATGAACTTCACCATCACGGAGACTCTCCGTGCTTCGAGGGTGGAGAAGTGGATCCGCTTGGTCAAGCGCCGGTTCCTCGACGACGCACCGGTCAAGTGCGTGGGCTTGGATTGTGAGTTCACTACTCACGTGCACCCGCAGCGTGCCGCCGTCCTTCAACTCTCGGTGGCGTCCGAGATATTGGTCTTTCAAATTTGTAAGGCCAATGCCGTGCCGCAACTACTCAAGGACTTCTTGAAGGACACCACCATCAAGTTTTGTGGCGCGGCTATCAACAACGATCTGCGCATGCTAAGGCCATACAGAATTGTTATTCCGTCCGCGTATGATCTTCAACAAGTTGTCCCAAACCCCACTAGCAAGCCAACGCCGAGTCTCTATGATTTGGCCAATGCTATTATTGGGACACATCTTGAGAAGAAGAAGAGGGACAACAAGAAGAAGAATGACAAGAAGAAGAAGGAGAAGAAGTACAAGAACAAGGGAGAAGAAGAAGAAGAAGATGATGATGATGATGATGAAGAAGATGAACTAATTTTTGGTTGGGAAAAAGTTCCATTGAGCTTCAACCAACTAAAATATGCCGCTTTAGACGCTCGCCTAGGCTTTGAGATAGCTAGGAGATACTGGAAGCTAAAGGGCTACAATAGCCATGTTGATCGTCTTAACCTTAATAATTAGGTGGATGATTATGTATGGAAAAATGTTGGATGAGCTTGCTTGGAAAATGTACTTCATTTGAGCCATGTTGGATGAGTATGTTTGGAAAAATGTACTCCCTTTGTTTCGGTTAACAAAGTCTATTAATTTTCGAATTTGTGATTTTTCAAGTATTTTGGCTTTTTTGAATATTTTAATATTCTAAAAATTAATAATTAAATTATATATAAAGATTATTTGAAATTCATTGTTGCTTATTATTCATAATCATTGTTTCTTATTTTGTGATTTTATTTGGAATTTAAAAAAGTAATATTATATATTACCAAAGTGTATAGGTTAATAGAATTGGTAGCATACAACTATCAAGAAGTCGCGAGCGCAGTCTTGGAAGCTAGTAGGGAAGGAATGGAGAAGTTAAGCGTGCTAAGGGTGGAGCAGTGTGAGGATGGGTGACCGACCGGGAAGTGAGGACCACAAGTACTTGTAATTGATTTGAGATATAGAGTGAGAGCTATAAGTATCTAATTTGATATGAGATATGAGAATAGAGATGATTAGATAATAGAGAAATAGAGAAATAAAGAAATAAAGATAATTCAGAAATTCTGAAACAGAAAATACAATTTTATTCCGAATGGACCTTTAGTCCCGGTCCCTGTTATGAACCGGGACCAAAGGTCCTCCAGCCGCTGCACATGCCCCAGGCCACGTGGAGGACCATTGGTCCCGGCTCGTAAGCAACCGGGAGTAAAGACTGAAGCCTTTAGTCCCGCATGGTTAGTCCCAGTTGTGGAAACCGGGATTGAAGGCCTTTTTTCCACAGGTGACACACAACGATTTGCCAGAAGACCAGAAGCAACGGGCGCCGGGCGCCGGGCTCCGGCCAGCACGACTGGTTTGTTGTCTAGCAGTTTCTTTGGTTTCTCCCCGGCCAGACCCCGGCGGCAAGTACTTACCAAGACACGAGTTGCAGGAGCACGTAGATCCATGGTCCGACCAGTCCATCCAGCCAGCGTACACGGCGCATGGCGTGTCAACAACTCAGGATAACGCCGTCCAAACGATGATGGAAGGACCATGCGGATCTTCACTGCAACCAAGATATAAAAATACACTACTGCTGTGGCCTCATATGTACATAGGGGCAGCCGGACAGGGTGGCGATGTACGGAGAACCAAGTTGCTTGGTTGATTTACTTCATTTAGCACACACACTTCAAAAAAATAGTTACATGCAATAACGAAATGTGATTTCTACATGACTACATTCTAGCTAGCCGTTCGACATTTCCCCCTCACACTCTTTCTCCTCCGGAACAGTAGCCGAGAGCATCTCCGCCTCCGGCCTGATCCTGAGCCTATCCGTCGGCTCTGTCGGCTCGAGATGGCGGAGGAGAGGTGCCGGAGCTGTAGATTAGGTTAGGTATGGGCTGCTTGCCCCGGTAGTTTGAAGCGGAGCGCCTTTCTCGACGGCCATATCTGGCATTGTTAGGCCATGTACAATGGGAGTGCTTAGAGAAGGTGCTTATCAAAATAAACCAAGCATTTTGCTAAGCACTGGTGCTTATTTGTATAGGAGAGGTGCTTAATTAGGCATCTGCCTAATCTATATAAGCACCCGTGCTTAACTAAAAACCGGTTTACTGACCTAAGCATCTCCCCTAAGCACCTAGCATTGTAGATGCCCTTAGGGCCTCTTGCCGACGGTGCTGTTCCTTTGGTCGGAGCAACTTGCTGGAGGAGGCCACCGCTTCTTCAATAAGGCTCGTGTCCTCCCCGTGCTGCAGAGGAGCTGCTCTGCCTTCCTTCTCCTGGCCAGCCGTGGCGACGAGGTGGAGAGGCGAGGTGGAGCGGCTTCTCTCCTGGCCGGCCGTGGTGGTGAGGGGGAGTGGAGGCGTCGGGTGCCCTCTTCTCTAGCATGTGGGCGGTGGTTCCAGATCTTCTTCATCAATGGATGCAGCTCGGGTTCTCCTTCTCTGGTCGGCCATGGCGGCTGCTGGAGGAGGCGACAACTGCCGTGGCGTCTCTCGGGCGGAGGAGCGGTTCGTGGGAGCTCTTCTCCAGCGACTTACGGTAGCAAGCTCCACTGTCATGTTCGGACTCAAAGGTGTAGGGCACCGCTCCCTCTGCTCCGTGCGGAGCTAGCGTCTCTCCCGCCGCCCCACTCCAAGTGGCGTGTTCCCCGGTGGTGGTGCGGTGGCTGTGCTCAGTGACCTCGTCGGAATCCTGGAGGAGGAGTCAAAGGACCTGATCACGTTTCTGGATTAGATCTGGGGTCTTTTTTGCACTTTCACAAGGCCTGGTTGTAACGTCTCTTTTCTTGTGGGTCTTTTTGAAAAATGTGTAACCGACAAGGATAAACGAAGCAGTTTCGGGGTCTATTTAAATGCGCTACGGGTAACACTTCTACCTATAGCTGTTTTCCTAGTAGTGAGATCCCATCCTGTTCAAAAAAATTCTACATGACTATAGTCAACGTAGGCGGAGCGATAGCCCGTTGAGGGCATCAGTTGAATGCTATAGGATGCAAAAAAAAAAAGATCAAAACCTCCTGTAGAATGTGTGTAACCAAGACAACCCGCCTGCTTCTTAAAATGCACTAAGAAGTGTGAAAGATGATCTCCATAGGAGAAGCCCGGTATGGAAAGTACCTTTAACTTACTGAAGAATGCACTTGGCAACAGTCCAATGAGAACTAGTAGGATCATGACAATATTCTCAATAAAATCTAGAATTTAAAAATTCAAAAATTTCAAAAGAATCTAGAAATTCAAAAAAAATTAAGAAATTCAAAAAACTATAATAGTAATATATTGAAACTATTTTTAAAATAAAATAAAAAATAATCCTCGAAGTTCAAAAATTGGAAAAGATTCTAAAAATTCCTAAATTTTTAAAAATCCAAAAAATCAAAAAGTTCAAAAATATAAAATTTAAAGATTAAAAAATTTAAAATAAAAAATCAAAATTTCAAAAAAAAATATAGATTTTAAAAATCTAGAATTTAAAATTTTAGAAATTAAAAAAATTAAAAAATCTAGAATTTTTTTTAAAAAAAAGATTAGAAAAATCCAAAAAATCTAGATCTCCTTTCTCAATTCTGTGGCGTATATTGTTATATGCGCTACAGAAAATGGCCACCTACTTTCTATGGTGGGTCCCGCACAAATTTCTATGGCGCATATAACCATATACGCTAGGAAAACACACATTTTTGTGGTGCAAATAGTTTGCATGCTTCACAAAATGGTCAGATTTCTGTGGCGCATATGGTTTGCATGCTCCACATAAATTATTCTGTGGCGCATGGACATCAGAAAAGACGTCTATGGGTAGCTAGTTTCCTATTAGTGCGTGCGGGTGGCTGGGAATCCCGTTGTTGGTGTCGCTGCGGCAAAGGATTCTCCCAAATTGCATTAGGCATGATTAACTCAATGACCACAGTGGGCGGTCCGAGCTAATGGTGCGGGCGCAAAGGTTTTTCTAGGCGAAAGCTTAGTGTTTTGACGCCAACGGTGGCTATGTCTGTGAGCGTCGTAACCCTTTTGGGGGTGTCATTGTGGGTACCTTCTCCGTGTTAGGGCTCTGGAACCTTTGGCCATTTTTTCATCGGTGGCGCATTGCGTTATTACCATCTTGGGGGCACCGTCGTGGATCTATGATACCCTTTGGTCTAATTCTGGTGTCTTCGGTGGCAAGTTTCGACGTTCCTTGTATTTTTTCTGTTTATCTTTGATATGCTTTATAAGAGGATCTTCTCATTATTTTGTAACAGTTAGGCGGTTGTGGCTATATTTACAAAGCCTATTTCAAAAATTAAATATGCTATGTTAGTTTAGCTAAAAAACCATAATTAATCGTTCATAATTGCTAAGAACTTTGTAATAAGCCACTATAGGACGCATCTCTTTGTCGTATGCACATGCTCGTTTTGAACATGTAAGCACTACCTATCTCTGAAAAGAGTGCCAAAGATGGACATCCGTTAACATCTCTCTACACGCAAACCAAATGGGTGATGGCATGAAATACATTTAACACATGATAACTCTCGAATTAGCATTTTTTATTGATGATAAGTCTAGACTTGTGAGACAAATATTTTCATTTCCAGACACACCTACCTTTTTTAGGAGGAAAACTCATTCATTACTCTTGACCAATATTTACATTCTCTCGCAAAGCAAGTTCAACAACAAAGCCCGGCACTGGATTAAACCAGCGGTTAAAGTACACTAAACTACTAGCTTGTTGGGTCAAATTATGTGCCACAATGTTGAATTTTCTCCTAACGCGGGAAACAAAACGAGCAGTAGCATACTTCTAGCTTCAACAATCTCCTTGTGCCTTAGAGTTGGGATTGATTTAGTGGTTTGTTGTTAGAAGAATGATCGCCAGAACCAGTCTCGACCACAACTCCAAATTTATAATCTTCAGTTCTGCTATCATTTGGAGCCTTGCCAAATTACCGAGGGCTACAAAGATGATCTCGGACATGCATCCCAATTATTCCTATAATTTCATATGTTGATTCAAAATAGTGTTTGGACCTAATTCAGTTTAAAGCTAACCTTACTTACATTTTTATACTGAACAATTTTACTTTGTCATAACTCCTCTTGCACCGAGTTATTGTCATTGATACAACTTTGACATAACTCTTGACCCTTAATTTATTTATTTTTGTTGATACAACCTTTATAAAATAATAAATATTATTATTTTCACTAAAAACTAGCATATCTAACAATGAAATCACAATCATGTATATAAAGATATATACTTGTCATATAGTTATACCATCTATCATTAAAAATACATTCATTCTTCCAAAGTGAATTTTGTATTGTAGTAATTATATTGAGATGATTAAGGAAATCATTTGGTATAATGGATTTTACCCGCGTAATATGCTAGTCCACAATTATGTATATGTTAGTCCCCTATTATGTCCCTTAATGTACTATAGAGTGGTATGTTTTTTAGTACCTATAGTATAATTAGTGACTTAAATCATTTAATAGATTGTTCTAGAGTGCATTAGTCTAGGAAATTACTTGACCAAGGTTTTGAGAGTGCAAAATACAATTTATGTGTTATATAGAGATTTCCAAAGTGTATAAGTGGAACAAGGTGTTTTCTTTGAACTCTTTCTCGATGGTGTTGCTTCATAACCTCGTCCAAAAAAGAAATTATTGGAACGTGGATGTTGGTTTTCTGTAGGGATGCACATGGTGCATGCAGATTTTCAGGCCGCTTCATAACTTCGTTAAAAAATGGGCTTCGTAACATATCGTCCAACTTGATCAATTTGGATTGAATTTCCCCAATACAATAGTATCATTTTTAGTAAACATATATTATACTACTTTCTTCTCACTTAATTTCAAGGTTGGGACCAATACAAAAGTTCATAAATATCTAGGATATTTCTACGTCTACTCAGCTATGTTTGCTCGATCGACGCCGTTGAAGAATTGCCATTCACGGTGGCATTTTGTCCCTGCATTTGTTTTCGTCTGTCTAGATTTGTTTTTGTCATTCTAGATAAAGCTAACACTGTGTTTGGATGCATTGAATTGGGCCTGGAATTAGACATTCGGAATACGGGCCTCCAATTCACGTGTTTGGTTGGGCATGGAATTCTGGAAACCGGAAACAATTCCAGCCCTCACCCGCGCCGGGGGTTTTTCTTCGGTGGCCAATTCGGAGGGTATCGCCGCCGTATTCGTTTGGAATCGCCGGACCCGAAGCGGTACAAGACATCGAGCGTGTCCCCGAGCAGCGTTCCGCATCGTCCCACAAAACCAATTTTTTTAGGCAAAAGCCCGATCTGCCGATAGGGCTAATTAAATCGGAGCTAAGTCAAGCACCCGCCCCGTATCCCGCCCGCCTTGCATCCCTAGATATACATGATATGTACATGGTGTGTATGGCATGAGGTATATGCATATGGAGCACACACTCGTCGTTGTTTGCCTTCAGCACAGACGGGTCTTTTTTTAGTTAAGGCGAATTATTACCATTTTTGGCTAATGACTACTAGATCTCTCTACTACTTATAAAGGCACAAACTTGGCTGGAAAATTAGATCTCAACCGTTCAGAGACACTGATCAAACGGTCGAGATGCCTCTGTTCTCCCCACCCAGCGCACGCACAGTTTGTCTCCAAGGAAAAAAAAAATAGACTGCCTCGCACGATCCAAATCAATCACCCCATCCTTTCCCACTCGATCCCTTCCCTGCCACTTCCTCTCAACGCGAGGTCACCGTTCCACGCGAGTCTGCTGACCGGCGATGCTGCCTCTTACACGCGACGGCGTCGTTCCGTGCTCGCACACCTGCGCGTCGCTCATGGCCCGCCGGCGAGATCGCGTTGTCGTGGCGGCGTGTCGTGCGAGCGCGCCCCTCTGCCGACGTTGTGAGAGAAGGGCACAACACACGTGCGTGTCGACCACCGCCCGCCGGCGAGAGTGTGTTGACGAGGCGGCGTGCCGTGCGAGCGTGGTCCTCAGCCGGCGCCAAGTCCACTCCAAGGCATCTTGTTGGAGAAGAACCTGCAGATCTGCTACAAGGATATGAGTGAGATCGATCTAACAATTTGTGTTTTCTTGATTGTCATCAGTCTGCAAATGAAAGAGGCGGCGCTCAAAAGTTGGGATGGTGACAAGGTAGTTCGGTTAAATCAAGTGGGATATCTACACGTTCGCTGAATACAAGTGCAGCCACTGAACATCAGATTTGGTCTTCTTCTAATTTAGTCCCCAGTCCCCACGTTGCTGTTTGGATGATACATGATGATTAAATTCTGCTGTTGATTACTCCGCCAAAACAAAGAACTGCTGTTATTTAGGTGCGATTGATTAGATTCAAGATTTAGCTTACACTGCCTCTATATTTCTATTTTAGGTAGGATATATATGTCTCCATATTATAAAGTGCATTTTGATTGATTGTTCTTCCGGAAAACTATTTGATTCGTCAACGAATATCTGTGTTCTCTTTTATTTTTCAGCACCACTGTTGATGCTTTACTGCCCTGCAAATCAAGTGTTTGTCAAAACGACAAGCTTTTGTGGCTGTGTCAGTAAAGCCTATTTTCTTTTGCCTTCTTCCTTTCTCATCTGAATACATTGATATACTAATAGATATGCGTTCAACTCTCTTTTGCACATACTTTTTAAAAAGGATCATGCAACTTCGTTACCGTATTTGTTTTGATCGAGCAAGGACTGCACAAATGCACACTGTCAGTCGACGAGTCTTGCTTCGTTACCGTATTTGTTTTGAACATGCTGCAGAATAAACCCGTTCTAATATGGTGTCTATCTTAAACTGCCTTTTGAATACTAGGTTTACTCTAGGCAGTTCTGCAACTTCATTGCCTCCAGCAACGTGGAGCCCCTGAGTCCTACTCTAAATTATTGCTCACTTTGTTGACACATTCATGTTCCTAACAAGATTCTCACGATGACCAAATGGAGGCAATTAGTAAAGATAAGTCATACATTGATTGTCCTGTAGAGCTGTGAGTGAAAGAAGCTGAATTAAAATCCACTCAAACAGGCACATGGTTCAGAATTCCCCGAGTGAGTAATTACACTATTGTTTGTTGCACAATGGTAACATTTAAGTATTTTACTCTGTTTTCTGTTGGTTTAAATTGTTCACCATCATTGCTACATGATATGACATCTGAAGTTGTAGTAAGATAATATGTTACCTAACATAATTGGGCCATGTTATTTGGTTAGTTTCATCAGCGTGTGCTGACCTTTCTGAGCTTCTTTGAGGAGCTTTGGTACTATCACCTCTTCTGTTGCAAGTATATTTATATGACTCTCTGATTCTCAATTGTTCGCTCTTGCAAAAACTACAAACTCTGCTGGGTATGGCTTTTTGAAGCAGATGTACAAGAATTAGTATATGGTGCATGGTGGATGAGATAGAAGATGACAGGGACACAAGCATATATAACCAGCGGTGGGGTGTGGCTGGAAATTGAGTAGGAGTCTTCAGAATTAATTTTGGAGATTTGTCGCAATGGTGTGCTCAGTCGATTATGCACAAAATTGACTTTTGTTCATTAGAGAACTAGATGAGTGTAGCAGGGTGTTTTTTTTTAATGTTTTCAGCTTTTCTATGTTAGACAATCTACTTTTGTAGCACATTTATGCGCATAAGAAGTATTACTAATTACTAACAGACTGTTCACTATAAATCAAGTATTATGCATATTCACATGATGTGAACAATGCACATTTGCCTTCATGCTGAGTAAGCTTTATGCTATCTTCTTGACAGTAGTGTTTTCAAGTTATTTTTTTCTCAATTTTCTTCTTCCTGGAAGCATCGTTATGCTTAAGTGTGTTTGGTGTTGCAGCTTTTGTAGATTGCTCTGTGTTCTTCAAGCTCCCACCACATTTGACAGATTAAGGCACTTACACAAGAGCAGTACATTATCTTGATGCATCAGGTAAACGGTATAAAGGGCAATGCTTCTCATGTATGATCGCTCATACAATAACCGTTGCACAGGAAAGCTTCACTAGATTGTCATCTTTGTCCATGGGTCAAAATGTTTGTCATCATTTTTTCATAATTATACCATCGAAGTTCACACTCCTATTGTATGGAAAAGAAAAGAGGAATACTCCAGTAACTCTATTGTCAATGAATATTTTCGCAACTAAATATAATGTTTTATGTGTTTTGTAAATTTTAAATATAATATTAAGCAACAGTAGAAGTCGTGCGTTGCACGTGCACGCTTACTAGTAGGCCAAAAGGGATAAAAGATCCACAATATATAAAATTAACAAAACAATGTTACAATCTTGGTTACCTTCTTTAGCGACGACTGACGGTAGTGGGTGTCGATGGTAGCCAGGGCCCTTATTTAGGCCCATATGGCCCTGGATGGGCCATATCCCATTTGCTGAACATGCTTCTTCGCGATGTCACTGACGATGGCTCGCAAGATCTCCTGGGCCTATCCCGCGACACGAGCACGCATATGGCAGCAACCCCAGGCATGACGGTGGTGGCCTCCTCCTTCGGCGGAGGCGTTCAACGGACTAGTTGCGGAGGAGAATGAAGGTGGTCTGGCTCGGCTGTTCTTCAAGCTTTGTGTCCTCGATCTGCTACTTGTTGGCCTCCTCGATCTGACTGCCTATGAGTTCCAGTCTTCCTCTCAGAGATTTTCGTGGTTTGGCACATGGTGCTACTGGAGATCTAGAGCGGAATCGATGCGGTCGTGCATGCCCTTATCTTCAGCTAGAGTGGTATCATTTGGGCAAGGCACGAAGCTTCGCCTTTTGTTGGTGCCATGGGACATGTCTCAGTATAAATTTCCATGAAACTGAGATAGACGGAGAAAGTCATGGTGGAGGTTGGTAATGGTGCAAAGGGTACTGGTTGCGAAGAGGACAATGCGGCACATGTTCCTCCCTGTGTGTCAGGTGTTTTCCGACTTGCAGCAGCAACCTTGTCATGCGAGGGTACCAAGCCTCGATTTCCTGGGTGATAACTCAAGGTGTACCTGCATTTTTAATATTTGGCAATGGCTTTTGCTGAAGATATTGTCTTGGAAACTCAGACTTTCTCCAGTGTGAAACTCAGGATCTACGATTGGACGATGACAACGCTTGTGTATTGTTTCCTTCTTGAAGATGTTACTTCTAAAGAATCTTGTTTGTAGTCCCGTTGTTGTCTTCGTTGGTGGTTAGAGTGCTACTGTTGCGAGTGGTTTATGACCACGACATGTCTTTTTTTTTTGAGGGTGTACATGCATGATGTTTGTACATCTTATTGATGCAGAGACTGTGTGCAATTGATATCTTCATAATATTAATATATTCTCTTTAACGAAAAAATGTGACAACAAGCCTATACACTTACACGGAGATGTGTCATAGTTATGCGGAGCATAAGTTGGACCGTGACAGTGCGACCACCTCTCCTTGCCCAATCGTCCCCTAAAAAACATGTACGTGCTGCTTGAATCCTCGAGTCCTTGTACTAACCGCAAAGCCTCACCAACACCACCAGTGGATCACTGAAAGTCTGAACACGCACAGCCGAAACGAAAGGAACAAGGCACGAGTAAGTTGCTCCCGACACGACATCCACAAATTAAGGGGAAAGCGACGGCCGGCGGCAACTCGAACGGCGCCATGCCGACATCGCGTGCGGCGCCGGTGGCGTCGTCGTGGCCTTGCTTCGCCGCGGGCGCGCGCGCACGACCGGCGACCCCTCAACAGTGCACGTACCGCGCGGTACCTACACGTTAGTAGCGGAAGCGCGGTGCCTTTAGGCTAGCCATAGTAGTTGCCACTACAATGTGGGCCTAAAGTCGTGCGACAACTGTGGTGTGGCACTGTCGTTCCACGCCACCGACCCGGCCTTAATTGCAGCGCGGTAACCGCACCACGCCACCGATAAGGAGTGAAGTGTGGCGGGCCAGCTATCCCATGCCACCACCCCGTGGTACTTGGTGGCGTGCGGTGGACACCGCGCCACCAACGCGTGGTACTACGTAGTGTGCGATAGGCACTGCGCCACCGTTTTTTTCTGTGTTGTCACATCACGCCCTGTCAATGCACGTTCAGGCCGTGTCTAAAGCTGTGGTGGGCCTACCTAATCAGCGATATGCACCAGTGAGGTGGTCAATGATGGGGCCGAGTTGATGGTGCCAGGAAACTTGTTGGCTTGTAGTAAATGACCGACCAGTTGGTAAACCCCAAGAGAAGGTTTTGATGAATATAGCAGCAAGTTTTCCCTCAGTTAAGAAACCAAGGTTTATCGTCCAGGAGAAAAGCAGACAATGACGACTGAAGGTGATGCTTGCTAGTTTGCGACAGCTTCGAACAATTTATATATGGCGCCTCGTCCAAGCTTTGCTTGCTAGCTGCAACGCGGAACCTGCACACACACAACCAAGTACTTTGCTCCCAACTTGCGATGAGGTTGTCAATCTCACCGGTTTGCTTGAAACAAAGGTTATGAGCGTATCGAGTGGAAAACAGTAGAGTATGCGAGTAAAGTAAACAGTGCGACTAAAGTAAACAGGTGATAGCAATTTGATGGAAATAGGACCGGGGTCCACAATTCACTAGTGGTGTCTCTCCATAAGATAAATAACACATGCTGGGTAAACAAATTATAGTTGGGCAATTGATAGAATAAAGATAAACGTGATAAGTCAAGAAGATCACTATGAGATTTACTCTGGGCATTACAACAAAATACATAGACCGCCATCCAACTGCATCTATGACTAATAATCCACTTCTAGCGAATCAATCCGAGAACTCCACAAGTATTACGTTGCGAACAACAGATAATTGCATTAAGCAAAGTGTGTAATGTAAACAAAGCATATGCCCTTGAGCATATGAATGTTGTTTTCTCCCGAGTAGCAACAGCATATCTACAACCTTAGAGGTTTCTGTCACTCCCCCAGGTTAAATAGAGGCATGAACCCACTATCGAGCATAAATACCCCCTCTTAGAGTCACTAGCAACTACTCGGCCAAGATAGCTACTAACAACGGAGAGTATGCAAAATCATAAACAACATAGAGATAACAAAAGATATATTTCAGTACAGCAACTCAATCATAACACCAATATTCATCGGATCCCAACAAACCAAACATGTAGAATTACATAACGGTGATCTCAATCATGTAGGGCATCTCATGAGATCTAAACATGAAGCACATGGTGGAGAAGACAACCATCTAGCTACTGCTATGGACCCATAGTCCAAGGAAGACTACTCACTCATCGCTCCGGAGGCAAGCATGGCGATGAAGAAGATCTCCGGTGGCGATTCCCCTCTCCGGCAGGGTGCCGGAAAGAGCTTCTGGACCCTCCCGATCTTCGGGTCGACGGCGGCGGCGGATCGCGATGTGTTTCTAGAAAATTGATCGGGTACTTAGGTTTTTCCCGCCGAGGGGTCTTTATAGGCGAAGGGGCGATGTCAGAGGTGGGGCCAGGTGGCCTCACACCTGGCTGGCACGGCCCAGGCCCTGGCCGTGCCGGCCTGGTGTGTGGGGCCCCTGTGGCCCCCCTCCTACTTCTCTTCGGATCTCTAGAAGCTTCCGGGTAAAATAAGACTTCAGGAACTTGTTTCGTCCAATTCCGAGAATATTTCCTGTGTATCACTTCTGAAACACAAAAACAGCAGAAAACAGGGAACTGGCACTGTGGCAACTCGTTAATAGGTTAGTTCCAGAAAATGCATAAAAGTGCCACGAAGTGTAACAAAATAGTAGGCAAATGGTGTAAAAACAAGCATGGAGCATCAAAAAATTATAGATACGTTGGAGACATATCAAGCATCCCCAAGCTTAACTCCTGCTCGTCCTCGAGTAGGTAAGTGATAACAAAAGAATAATTTTTGAGGTGACATGCACCTACACAATCTTGATCATATATGTAAGCATTTGTGAGCTGGGATCATAAGAACTTAGAACATGGGCATGAAGATATAATCTTGACAATAGAAACTTAGCAACCATGTTGTAAACATGCAAATGAACACAAACAAAAGATCATAAAAATGAAACAATGAAAGTCAAACGTGTGTTCAAATCATAAGGAAGAACATACAAATGGTTTTCAGCTTGTCCTTCAAAGAGAGCAAAACATAAATGCATAGGACACCTTCAAGTTTAAGAGGGCGACTAGATACAAATAATTTGAGAACAAGTGAAACCAACAATATGAATCAATCAATGAAAACTTTGGGATAATGCACATTATACTAAGAATGACAACTATGCTCTCTTATGGTGCATAAAGATAGAAGGTGGTGACTCAACATAAAAGTAAAAGAAAGGCCCTTCGCAGAGGGAAGCAGTGATTGCAAGTTTTATAACCTTCAAAAATTATGGTACTTACCGGCTTTGAGCTCTCATTGCCCCCATCATAAGCATCTTGAATGGTTAGAGTTAATGCGAGAATAATTATGATGCATATGCTTGACAAATCATAAGTTGAAAACCTCGTGCCCCGTGAATACGAGTACCCAAACCTCATGCTACTTTACTTAGAGTCCCAAGCAAGGCTCTTGTCATTGTAAGTATATGCATATCATTGAGAACCGCCAATGGGGTACCTCCGTGCCCGATGACATCGAACAAGCCCACATCAAAATGACAGGACAAGCAGACAATGAACACCTCGACATCTCTTTTATTTGTCATTTGTTTAGCTTTTTATTGTGAGATGCGTCGTCGAATGTTCACCATCGGTATGCTGCAAATTTCCACCATGAATTATGCATGGCTTAGATTAGCGGCCCGGCATTTCCCTAACACATATACAAACTCCATGATCCCCACAAGATTCCCAATTATTTCACACCGCGGGCATCCATAAACAAAAGATCACGATATCAACTCAAATAAGAAGTGCAATGTTGAAAGCTTGCCTATGACTGCATGGCTGGGCTAGTCTCCAACTTACAACTTGCAAGCATAACAACTCAACATAAGAGATCACAATGTCAAATTTTTAAGAACAGGAAAAAGTAAAGTGTGCCTTCCGGTTCGTGAGAGCTTTACTGACCGAATTTCGCATAACACTGGTAAGAGTTTAATTTGAAGAGAAAATAAAAGCAAGTCAAATTTACTTGGAATAGCAAATTGCTAGTAGATATGTATGGTGGACACTTTGGAAGACTTTGGCTTTTAGGAGTTGGATGCACGAGTAGAGCTCATACTCAGTACAAGGCGAGGGCTAGCAAAAGACTAGGAGCGACCAACTAAGAGAGCAATAATGGCCATAATCATGCAAAGCGACATTAAAAGAAGCATAAGATGGCATCAAAAGTCAAAAACTAAATGATCATGAAGGCTATTGGCGACTTTGTAAGAGTCTAACATGTGTGAGCATGCGCCAAGTCAACCCAAACAAAGCATCAAGGAGAAAACCAAAATAATGCTTCCATACAATAAAAACAACGCATGATTTTTTCAAAGGCTCATTAAGCAATCTCAGTTATTTGAGACAAGTCATGCTACAGCAAAACCACTAAGCATATTATCAAAAAGACATCAAGCATGACATGAAAAAGCCTAAGCCGCAGTCTACACAAGCTCCTTCTTGTACCACTATTTTGCATAAAGCTTTTTCTCTTTTCCAACACCATTTGAAATTTTTATAGACACCTCTTTTGATGAAACCAATTAAGATCAGAGGAAAAAATACATCTTGATGAAAAGATATGACAAGGTCTGAATGCAAATCAAGGCGAAAACGAAAACCAAAAGCAGTAGCGGAAAAAGAAGAACACCCGGTGAAATTGTAAGAATGAAAAACGGAGTGTTCTTGGCAAATGAAAACGAGTATATCTCCTCCAAAGGAAATTTGTTGGGGTCCAACCATTTATTTCAGCAAACAAAACAAACTAACAAAGAAAACTAAAACAACTGACGCTCCAAGAAAAACACATAGTGCATGAAGCAATAAAAATATAGTGTTTTGAAAGGTGACCTGATTTTTGCCGATGAAGAAGGGGTGCCTCGGGGGCATCCCCAAGCTTTGACGCTTGTACTTCTTGGATATTTCTTGGGGTGATGCATGGGCATCCCCAAGCTTGAGCTTTTGTCCATTCTTCAACTCATCTCATCATTCTCCAATCCCTACACTTGAAAACTTCCTTCATACAAAACTAAACACAAATCTATTAGCAACATTAGTGTAGCATAACATATAATCAACCTCTTTTTTGCTTCAGGTTTCAACTCAAAACCACCACATATATAGCAAATACTACTGTATCAACTTCCCCAAAAGTTCCGTGATCAAAAGAACTCAAAAGAAAGCGATAAAGTGGCAAACACAAATATTGGCAGAAATCTGTCAAAACAGAACAGCTGAAAAAGGTCGAATTTTTGAGGGGTTTTCTGTTGCTCAAATCAAAAAGTGTTCAACTAACGAAAGTTTTGATATAACCTGGGGCATATGCACAAGCAATTGCAGGTCCAAAAGAAATACAGAGAATTTATACGAATTTTTACGGTGCAGCACCGAAAACAGTTTCAGGACAGCAATATCCCCAAATCTTGACCTCACTCGAATTAGAGGCTTCTCTTGGCACAACAATAAAATAAACAAGATAAGGAGCGGTCATTACAGTAGTAATGACTTCCAAGACTCAAATAAAATAAAAAGTACTAAAAATAAAACATTGGGTTATCTCCCAAGAGTGCTTTTCTTTAACGCCTTTGAGCTAGGCGCAGAAAATTTGCGAATCAAGTAACATCAAGTGATGAAGCATCAAGCTCATAATTTGCTCTAAGAATAGAGTCAAAAAGCAATTTCTTTCTTTTCCTAGGGAAGTGTTCCATACCTTTCTTTAGTGGGAATTGATATTTTATAGTGCCTTCTCTCATATCAATGATAGCACCTACAGTTCGAAGAAAGGGTCTTTCCAAAATAATAGGACATGAAGCATGGCATTCAACGTCCATAACAAGAAAATCAACGGGAATGAGGTTATTGTTAACCACAATAAAAACATCATTAATCCTTCCCAAAGGTTTCTTCTTAACAACATCAGCAATAGGAACATCAAAATAACACTTTTCAAGCGGTGGTAAATCAAGTATGTCATAAATTTTTCTAGGCATGATAGAAATACTAGCACCTAGATCACATAAAGCATGGCAATCAAAACCATTAACATGCATATCAATGATGGGTTCCCAATCATCTTCTAACTTCTTGGGAACAGAGGCTTTTTGCTTCAACTTTTCATCCATAATTTTTATGAGAGCATTGGTAATATGCTTAGTAAAAGCAATATTTAAAGAACTAGCATTGGGAGTCAAAGCAAGCTTTTGCAAGAACAAAATAACTTCAGATATATTGTAGCCATCAATATCAAAATCACTAAAAGAAATAGAGCTATCATCTCCTACACTCCGAAAAATTTCAGCACTCTTTTGAGAAAAAGTTTTGGCAGTTTTAGGCTTTTTAACACAAGGAGTGGGAGTTTTCTCTACACCAATCAAAGTAAGAGGATTGCTAGTATTAGGAGCAACATCATTAGAGGTAGTAATAGTACATACCTTCATCTCTCTAGCCATCTCATCTTCTCTTTCCCACCTGGCATGCAATTCCGCTAATAATCTAATATTTTCATCAATTCCAACTTGAATAGCATTAGCGGTAGCAAAAACATTGTTCTCTTTCACATCATTAGGCAACACTTTTAATTTCAGAAGTTCAACATCATGAGCAAGGCTATCAACTTTAGAAGCAAGAATATCAATTTTGCCTAACTTTTCCTCAACAGACTTGTTAAAAGCAGTTTGCTTACCGATGAAGTCCTTGAGCATTACCTCAAGCTCAGAGGGCGCGGCCCTAGTGCTGTTGGAGGAGTTACCATAAGAGTTACCATAACCATTACTAGAAGGATACGGCCTATAATTGTTACTAGCAAAATTGTTCCTATAAGCATTGTTGTTAAAATTATTGTTTCTAATGAAATTCACATCAACATGCTCTTCTTGAGCAACCAGAGAGGCCAAAGGAACGTTATTAGGATCAACATGAGTCCTATCATTAGCAAGAATAGCCATAATGGTATCAATCTTATCATTCAAGGAAGAGGTTTCCTCAACAGAATTTACCTTCTTACCTTGTGGAGTTCTCTCGGTGTGCCATTCAGAATAATTTACCGTCATGTTGTCGAGTAGCTTTATTGCGGCGCCCAAAGTAAGGGACATAAAAGTGCCTCCAGCAGCTGAATCAAGTAGGTTCCTCGAAGAAAAATTCAGTCCTGCATAAAAAGTTTGGACAATCATCCAAGTAGTCAGTCCATGAGTGGGGCAATTCTTTATCATAGATTTCATTCTTTCCCAAGCTTGAGCAACATGTTCATTATCAAACCGAGTAAACTTCATAATATTGCTACACAGAGATATAATCTTAGCAGGAGGATAGTATCTACCAATAAAAGCATCCTTACACTTAGCCCATGAATCAATACTATTCTTAGTCAAAGACAGCAACCAATCTTTAGCTTTTCCTCTCAAGGAAAAAGGAAACAACTTGAGCTTAATAATATCACTTTCTACATCCTTATATTTCTGCATCTCACATAGCTCAACAAAATTGTTGAGATGAGTTGCAGCATCTTCAGTACTAGCACCAGAAAATTCCTCTTTCATAACAAGGTTCAACAAAGTAGGCTTAATCTTATAAAAGTTTGCAGTAGGAACAGGTGGCTTAATAGGAGTGCAGATAAAATCACTATTGATCGTGCTAGTAAAGTCACACAACTTGGTGTTTTCAGGATTGGCCATTTCAGCAAAACTAAAGTAAACGAGTAAAAACAACTACCAAGGATTCTAATTTTTTTGGGTTTTTGATATAAAACGATGCAGGTAAAATAAATAAAGCAAAGCAAAACAATAACAAAGTAAAGGATGTGTGTGCGAAAAACTCCCCTCGCAGAAGTCTTCCGCTCCTCCCCGGCAACGGCGCCAGAAAACTTGATGGGGCCGAGTTGATGGTGCCAGGAAACTTGTTGGCTTGTAGTAAATGACCGGCCAGTTGGTAAACCCCAAGAGAAGGTCTTGATAAATATAGCAGCAAGTTTTCCCTCAGTTAAGAAACCAAGGTTTATCATCCAGGAGAAAAGCAGACAATGACGACTAAAGGTGATGCTTGCTAGTTTGCGACAGCTTCGGACAATTTATATATGGCGCCTCATCCAAGCTCTGCTTGCTAGCTGCAACGCGGAACCTGCACACACACAACCAAGTACTTTGCTCCCAACTTGCGATGAGGTTGTCAATCTCACCGGTTTGCTTGAAACAAAGGTTATGAGCGTATCGGGTGGAAAACAGTAGAGTATGCGAGTAAAGTAAACAATGCGAGTAAAGTAAACAGGTGATAGCAATTTGATGGAAATAGGACCGGGGTCCACAGTTCACTAGTGGTGTCTCTCCATAAGATAAATAACACATGCTGGGTAAACAAATTACAGTTGGGCAATTGATAGAATAAAGACAAACGTGATAAGTCAAGAAGATCACTATGAGATTTACTCTGGGCATTACAACAAAATACATAGACCGCCATCCAACTGCATCTATGACTAATAATCCACTTGTGGCGAATCAATCCGAGAACTCCACAAGTATTAAGTTGCGAACAACAGATAATTGCATTAAGCAAAGTGTATAATGTAAACAAAGCATATGCCCTTGAGCATATGAATGTTGTTTTCTCCCTAGTAGCAATAACACATCTACAACCCTAGAGGTTTCTGTCATTCCCCCAAGTTAAATAGAGGCATGAACCCACTATCGAGCATAAATACCCCCTTTTGGAGTCACTAGCAACTACTCGGCCAAGATAGCTACTAACAACGGAGAGCATGCAAGATCATAAACAACATAGAGATAACAAAAGATATATTTCAGTACAGCAACTCAATCATAACACCAATATTCATCGGATCCCAACAAACCAAACATGTAGAATTACATAACGGTGATCTCAATCATGTAGGGCAGCTAATGAGATCTAAACATGAAGCACATGGTGGAGAAGACAACCATCTAGCTACTGCTATGGACCCATAGTCTAAGGTAGACTACTCACTCATCGCTCCGGAGGCAAGCATGGCGATAAAGAAGACCTCCGGTGGCGATTCCCCTCTCCGGCAGGGTGCCGGGAAGAGCTTCTGGACCCTCCCGATCTTCGGGTCGACGGCGGCGGTGGATCGCGATGTGTTTCTGGAAAATTGATCGGGTACTTAGGTTTTTCCCGTCGGGGGGTCTTTATAGGCGAAGGGGCGATGTCAGAGGTGGGGCCAGGTGGCCTCACACCTGGCTGGCGCGGCCCAGGCCCTGGCCGTGTCGGCCTGGTGTGTGGGGTCCCTGTGGCCCCCCTCCTACTTCTCTTCGGATCTCTAGAAGCTTCCGGGTAAAATAAGACTTCAGGAACTTGTTTCGTCCAATTCTGAGAATATTTCCTGTGTATCACTTCTGAAACACAAAATAAGCAGAAAACAGGGAACTGGCACTGTGGCAACTCGTTAATAGGTTAGTTCCGGAAAATGCATAAAAGTGCCACGAAGTGTAACGAAACAGTAGGCAAATGGTTTAAAAATAAGCATGGAGCATCAAAAATTATAGATACGTTGGAGACGTATCAGTCAACGTTGTTTAATACGCCGCGTTGGGATGGAGCGAGCGCCGATCTTTGTTCCCAACTCATTGTTCCGTCGTTTCCTCTTATCACGCGGCGGCCCGGCTTCCCACTGTGCCGGAGTAAATGAGGCTCCTTCGTCGTTCATATGAACTCCCGCTCCGCCGAGGTCAGTACAGACACAAGATCTTCCGCGCCACACCTTCGATTTCATTGAGTTCATCGAGCCCGCTGAGTACAATGGGGCACAACGACGAATCCGGCAGCAGCCGCGACGGCGCATGGGGCTGGAGCTGGCCGCGCACCCTCAACAAGCGGCCGGCGTACGAGCTGACCAGATCCGGCTTCATGGTGCCCCCAAATTGTCATCTTCCCGGCGGCTAGAACATCAGCGCCGGCGGCTACCCTATCCCGCCTCTGCCACGCGGGAAGGAGCTTGCTCAGCTCATCAAGTTGCGCCACTGGGCCCTACCAGAGGAAGACCGCGCCGACCCAATTTACGGGCCGAGGTCCAACTTGTGGAGGCTAATGCTTGCCGACTAGCGGAAGGAGCGCGTCGAGGCGTTCGATGGGCCGGTGCGCCCGTGGCAGCACAACAAGATCGGCCGCCACGCCTAGTGGGACGGCCGCTACTACAACAACGTCATGGCGCGCTGGAGGACGGGCCTACCGCAGAAGCGCACCATATCCTCGCCGAATCTGACGGTGTTGTCGTCTTCCTCGAGGTAGGCCACCTCCCGTTGCTTCCTCGCCTCAGCGCCTCCTAGTTCACGAAGGGGCATGCCCAGGATCAGTTTCCGGGCGCCCAAGGAGGAGCCGGCGTCCCCTCCTCACCGGCAGGCTAAGAATCGCTGGCCCGCGTCAAGATCGAGCCGGGCACCATGAAAGCCAAGCCCGGCAGCGTCAAGATCGAGCCGAGCATCGTCAAGGTCGAGCCCGTCAGCGTAAAGATCAAGACGGACACCGTGAAGACAGAGTCCACTTCGCCAGATCCTTCAGAGCTGTGGCGCGCGAAGTACGCCGAAAGTCTACCGCAGCGAGGAAGACGCCGAGTGGGCCGGCTGGCAGGCCGCTGCCCACCTGTCCGCGAAGGAGGCCGGCGTCGTCATCGATAGTGATAGTGACGATGACAATGGCGGCAGCGAGACCAGGTTCAAAACTGACGACAAGGCCAGCGAAGAGGACGCGAGGAGGAAGGCGCCGCCCTGGACTTCAGCGCCTTCGACTGCTGGCAGCGCTGAAGTTTGTTTTAATGTTTTTGTAATTTTGTTCAAACCATTGTAAAAATCCAAAATTGAATGAAATTACCCTTTTGCAAAATCGTGTTCAAATATTTTCATTTTCCTGCGCCGTTCTATTCTATAAAATTGAATCGACCGGTGACGAGGGGTTAACTCGACAAATGTCCTAGATGAAGGACTTAGGATCGGGGAGATAGGGCGTCGGATGAACTCGAAGGTAAAGTTAGTCAAAATAGGTATGCATCGAAAGTAAACTTGGGTGTTTAACCTGGCTTGCTTTCAATCTGGCCTACACCGTCCCCTCCTGGCCCCTTTATATAGGTGGCCAGGTCTCGAGGATCGGGTAGGGTCCGATACAGATTACAATATCGACATACGGTAGGAACTCGTATTCGACTATCATTACAATTGGTCCTAGCTATATGGGCCTTAGGGGTACTCAACTAACAGGCTCTATTAACTATACCCTTGTCAGTAGCCCCTGAGATTCTACCAGAATTGCAGATTCGGGTTGAATCTCTAATCTTTAAATCTTTGACTTGATCATTTCTTCGACTTCTTCTTATCTTCAAATCTTCGACTTGGTCTTTCGACTTATTTTCATGATATTCTTTCGCAAGGGGTTTTGATGAACAAGCCTGACAACTCTGACGGATCAAGAGGTCAGTTAACTGCCGGAACAGATACTTGTCACCTACTTCAAATTCAATCCCCTTGGACTTGAATTCGGGATACCGGTCAAACCCACTCTTTTGCCGCATTTAGGACTTACAAAGAATGAATCCCAGTGATTCTCAGGGTACCCAGTGCGTCCACCAGGATTTTCTTCGTGTCGTAGACACGGATACATACCAGCAGAGCGCATCCATGTGAGTATACCAGGCCACACAAGACGGATCCCGGGGTCTTACCTTCGTGATAAATCATGGCATTCGAGTTTCGTTGCGATAACGCAACTCAAGAATCTTATGTCGCAGCCAAGTTTTTGACTGATAAAATCAAAGAATTTCGGACTTTAAATTAACTTCTTCGCTCCCGATGGGAGTAATCTCTTTATATTTCGTCGACTATGTTGTCGAAGTTTGTATGACAATCTTTCTTCATCTGCACTATTGATTGTCTCATCCTCTATCGGGTGCGCGCTCAGCGCTCTCGATGGGAGTAGCCCCCGAGGCTATGTTTGGATACTTGTAACCAAGCATAGGCTCAAAGTTCAGTTCTTCTTCCTCCTGTTAATGTCTACTGTTTGCAAGCCCCCGAGTCCAAGTTGAGGTTTTCATATCGTGCGACCACAGTCTCCTCTTCTTGTTTTTTCTCTTTGGTATTATCGTCTGCTATGTGCAGAATTTAACTCCTATTGTAAAATATGTTTACAGGCCTTGCTTTAGCACGGGGGCCCGATAATACGTGCTTATAAATAAAACACCCTCTGGCAAGGGTAAAAACCCTAATCAGATTCCTCCTCCGCCGCATCATCTTCTCCCTCCATCTAGGGTTTTCCTAGCCTTTTCCTTTGTCCACATGGCTGATGCAGATGGTTCCCGTCTGAACCTTGGCTCTCCGGTGGCGCCACGAGGTCGAGGTCGCCCTCGTGGAAGCAAGAACAAGAACAATGCAACTCCGGCCTCCGCAGGGTCATCACTGGCCGTTCCAGCCAAGCGCCGTCCCGGTCGCCCACCTGGGAGCAAAAATAAGCCCAAAGTGACTGGCGCTGCCCCAGGTTCAAGCGTTCCTCCTCCTGCTGCTTCCGCTGCTCCTGCTGCTCCTCCCCGAATCTTTTCTTTCTTCTGCATTGCTATGGCACAGTGCCGCGAGATTCAGCGCCTGCCACTGAATTTCACCAAGTTCATGGATGGGCGGGAGCTGCGGGAAGCGGTTCTCCGTGAACAGTCTGGCAGTGGGACTCCATACGAGGTGGAGGTTTGGTACGACGGCGACGGCGAGCAGTACTTGAGGGGTGGCTGGTCACAATTTGCAGAAGACCACGACATCCACCAGGGCTTCTTCATGGCCTTCGACTTCCACATCGGCACGTTGAAGTTCGACGTGAAGATCTATGACGACACCCAGTGCCAGAAGAAGTACGAAGCTGAAGTCCACTTCCATTAGGATCTTCTTTTTATGTAATTTCGATTGACAATGTCCTTGCCACCGTGTTATCTGTAATGGATATTCGTACTCTACTGTGATGGTTTTGCTAGTACCATGAGAACAAGTCACTGTTCTGAGGTACGCTTGAGATATATCGGGTTCTTTGCGAACCAATTGGTATGAAGAATATCGGGTTCTTTTGTGAACCAAATTGTTTGAATATTATCGGGTTGTTTGCACAACCTTTATAGTAAAAAAGGTCTCCATGTCGCGATAGAAATTTCGTTCGTACGACCCGAGGGTTGAAGCCCCCGAGCGGAAAAGTAGAAAGACTTGTACAATTTTGTCGAGTTTAACCCAAAGAACCCGACCTATGGCCTCATGTTCTGGGTTCAGAAGGTTAACTCGAGTTTAATGATACCACTAGATTTATTCTACGCGTAAAAACGTCGTAGCTGCTCCGCATTCCACGGATTACTCTCGTCTTTTCCTGTCTTCTTGTCTTGTAGTCGATATGCTTCTCCTGGAATTACTTCTGTGACGATGTAGGGTCCCACCCAAGGGGATTCCAATTTGCCATGGCTGTCTTGCCTGAGTCGCAAAACTAGGTCTCCCACCACGAAGGATCGTGGACGAACTCGACTACTGTGGTAGTTTCGTAGACTCTGTTGATACTGCGTGGCTCTTTCTAATGCCTTATCCTTTGCTTCATCTAGTGCATCGACATCGTTTTGCAGCGATTCTGTCGATGTTGTCTCGTCGTATGCCGCCACTCTTGGGGCCTCGTGTGTAACTTCGACTGGAAGCACGGCTTCTGCGCCATGGATCAGGAAGAAAGGAGTTTCTTGAGTTGCTGCGTTAGGCGTAGTTCTTAGGCTCCAAAGAATGGAGGGCAACTCTTCTACCCAAGCGCTCTTGGCTTTCTCGAGAGGTGCTAAGAGCCTCTTTTTTATCCCACTACATATCAGACTGTTGGCTTTTTCAACTTGCCCATTTGTCTTCGGGTGCGCCACAGATGCGAATTTGAGCTTGATCCCTAGTCCTTCGCAATAACTTTTGAATTCCTTTGAAGTGAAATTTGTCCCGTTGTCTGTGATGATGCTATATGGTACACCAAAACGGAATACTATTGACTTGATGAAGCTGATTGCTGCTGTAGAATCTTGAGTTGTTACCGGGGCCGCTTCCACCCACTTGGTAAATTTATCGACTGCTACTAGCATGTAGACATGCCCTCCTGGCTAGGACTTGTGCAATTTTCCCACCATGTCGAGGCCCCATTGCGCAAAGGGCCAAGACAATGGTATTGTTTGTAGCTCTGCTGCTGGTGCATGCGGTCTAGATGCAAATCTTTGACATGCTTCACACTTTCGAACTATATCTTTTGCGTCTTCGATGGCTGTTAGCCAATAGAATCCTGCTCGGAAAGCTTTTGCCGCTATTGCTCTGCTGCTAGCATGATGGCCGCATACTCCGCCGTGTATATCTTTTAGTATTGTTTGTCCTTCCTGGGGCGTTACACAACGTTGCAAAACGCCGGTAATACTCTTCTTGTATAATTTCTCCTGCAACACGACAAATGCTTTCGATCTTCGAGTTATCCTCTTGGCCTCCACTGCATCTTCTGGTAATTTTTTATTTATCATGTATGCCAGATATGGCTGCATCCATGTTTCTTCTATCATCATGACCTCCTCTGGTTCCGACGTAGCCCCCGAGCCTGCTGTAGTAGTTGAACTTTTTGCACTTTTTATTGATCTTTCCACTATTTCCTCCCAAAATACTCCGGACGGCACGGGTAAACACTGTGACCCAATATTTGCTAAATTGTCGGCTTCTTCATTACTGTTCCTGCTTATGTGCGAGACTTCGCATCCATCGAACGTTCCTTCTAGATAATGGTACAAATTCTTGTAGGCCATCATGTTATCATTGATTGTGTCACATCTGTTCATAACTTGCTGGACAACAAGGTTGGAATCTCCAAATATTTTTAGGCGAGTTGCTCCACATGCTTTAGCCATCTTCATTCTGTGCAACAAAGCCTCGTACTCTGCTTCATTATTAGAAGCCTGTGGAAAGCTCATCCTTAAAACATACTTCAATTTGTCGCCATGAGGCGATATCAAAACTACTCCTGCGCCTGCGCCTTGGACTCTCTTAGAACCGTCAAAATACATTGTCCAAACACTGGATAAGTCTGGTGGTCCCGTGTTCTGCAGCTCCAGCCACTCTGCCGTAAAATCTGGCAAGACTTGCGACTTGATCGCCTTCCTTTTTTCGTACGTGATGTCCATGGGAGACAACTCGATTCCCCACACAGAGACATGTCCTGTTGCTGAAGGATTGTTCAATATGTTCGACAGTGGCGCCTCATTGACCACTATAATCGGGTGCACCGCAAAGTACTATCGCAGTTTACGTGAAGTTGTGAAAACACTGTATGCCAACTTCTGATAGTGCGGGTACCTCTGTTTTGTTGGAGATAACACTTCACTGATGAAATATACCGGCCTCTCGACGCCATGGGCTTTTCCGTCTTCGCTTCTTTTGACTACTAATACTGTACTCACCACCTGATGGGTTGCGGCGATGTACGATAGTAGTGGTTCTTTTTCTTTTGGTGCGACCAGCACTGGTGGCGTGGAAAGCACTTTTTTCAACTGTGCAAACGCTGCGTCTGCCTCTTCTGTCCATTCAAATTTATCGTCTGACTTCTTCATAAGTGCATAAAAAGGAAGCGCCTTCTCCCCCAGTCGAGCAACGAAGCAACTTAGTGCCGCGACGCGTCCCGCGAGTTTCTGTACATCGTGTAGTTTCGTGGGTTTCCCCATTGTTAAGATTGCTTGAATCTTCTCTAGGTTTGCCTCTATTCCTCGTGCTGATACCAAGAACCCCAAAAGTTGTCCTGCTGATACGCCGAAGGAACACTTTATTGGGTTAAGCTTAAGCTTGTACCTGCTCAGGTTGTCGAAGGTTTCTGCCAAGTCGCTGATTAAAGATTTCTCCTCTCTTGTGGTGATGACTACATCATCAATGTAGACTTGGATGTTGCGTCCTATTTGGCTTCTGAGGCAGTTTTGCATCATCCGCTGATAAGTTGCTCCTGCATTTTTAAGGCCGAACGGCATTACTTGGTAGTAAAACACTCCGTAAGGTGTGATAAAGGCCGTCTTTTCTTCGTCCTCTTTCTTCAATTTGATCTGATTGTAACCAGAATACGCGTCCAAAAAGGAAAGCCTGGCGCATCCCGCTGTTGAATCGATTATCTGATCGATGCGGGGTAAAGGGAAGGGATCCTTTGGACAGTGCTTATTGAGAGATGTGTAGTCGACACATACTCTTTGTACGTCTGTGTTCTTCTTGGGTACTATGACTGGGTTCGATACCCAACTCGAAGTTTTGATTTCTCTGATAAATCCGGCATTTTCTAGCCTGTGCAATTCTGATGCTATCGCCTTCCTTTTAGGTTCATCAAATCGTCTCAATGGTTACTTGACTGGCTTTGCCTTGGGATCTACATTTAATGCGTGCTCGACGAGTTCCCTGGGAACCCCTGGCATGTCCGATGGACACCAGGCAAAGATTTCCCAGCGCTCACGGAGGAACTCAACGAGCGCGCCTTCCTATGCGGGATCCAAGTTCACCGCAATTAATGTCGTCTTGTTTGGATCTGTAGGGTGGACCTGGATTTTCTTCGAGTCCTGCGTTGTGTCGAAAGCCTGATCTGGCAGGGATCGTCCAACATCGGGTAGCACATTATGATCCATTTCTCCTTTTAACTTCTCATATTCCGGTGTCATGCCGAAGGTTTGCGCCATCCTGTTGAATTCTCTGTCGCATGTGTTGGCTACTTTGAAGCTCCCTTGTACTGTAATTGTTCCTTTAGGCCCTAGAATTTTTAACGTAAGATACGCGTAATGTGGTACTGCCATGAATTTTGCAAATGCTGGGCGCCCCAGGATTGCATGATATTGTGACGGCCAGTCCATAACTTCGAATTCCAGCTTCTCTCTTCGGTAGTTGCCGCTACTGCCAAAGCAGACATCGAGTTCTATTCTTCCCAAAGGGTAGTTTGCGGCTCCTGGTACTATTCCGTGGAAGGAGCAATCTGTTGGCTTCAGACTCGTCAGCGAGATGCACATTACCTTTAGGGTTCTAGCATATATTAAGTTTATGCCACTCCCTGCATCCATGAACACTCTTCCGATGTCGTACCCTCCTATTTGCGCCTTTAAAACCATAGGCGAGTGGCCTGGCCTGGGAACTTTCCTCGGGTGGTCTGCTCTACTGAACTTAACTGGTTGTTCTGACCACCGTAGGTACTCTGTGGTAGCTGGTGGTGATGATATTGCTAGGTTTACTTGCCTGGAAATGCTCTTTCGCTCTTTCTTTGACTTGGGCACCGGTTGAATCATGGCTGATATGTCAACTTTTGACTCTAAGTGCCTTGCTAGCCTTTGCATTTGATATCCCTGACTTCTATGTTTTTCTCCTTGCCTCCCTCCTTGACTTGAGCCCATGGCGCTTTGCAGCCTTAGGAATGTTCTACAATCCTTCATCTGATGATTTGAGACTCTTTTCCCGTCGAGATATGCGTAGTGGATTCGACAAGGTCCGTATAGCATATCCTCGGCCGAAGGACCGGAGTATCTTGATTTTTCAACTCCTTTTGCTTGAAACCTCCTACTTTCATATCCTTCCTCTTCATCAACTACGTAGCCCGCGGCTACCTGACTTCGCCTTTCTTGGTTACCCCTGCTGCGGTATCGTCTCCTCTGTCTGCTTATTCTGTCGACTTCTGGTGAACGTCCTCTTTTATTATTGTATGCGTCTTCTCCATCGGCGAATTTGTTGACTTGTTCCATTAACTCGGTTGTTGTCGTAGGTCTTGTTCTTCCTATTTCTTCCACGAGATCTGAGCGACGAAGTCTAGCCGTAAAGGCGTCTATTGCTCGTTCGTCGGAGACGTCCTCTGCTGAGTTTTTGATTATACTCCAGCGTTGTATATACGAACGTAGAGTTTCGCCTTTCCTCTGCACGCACGCCTTGACTTCCTCCAGTGATGCTGGGCGCTTATATGTTGAACAAAAATTTCGTGCGAATTGACTTTCGAGTTCCCCCCAACTTCCGGTGGATTCGTTGGGTAGGGTATTCAACCAGGACCGTGCTGCACCGGTGAGGTGTAGCTGCAAACTTTGCATTGCAGTCGCCTTTGTTCCCCCCAATATCTGTACTGCATGCAGATAGTCTGATAACCATAGGGTAGGTTCTTGTGACCCGTCATACTTATGCTGGTCGTGTGGCAGTTTGAATCCTTTGGGTACCCGCGTTTTGCGAACCCTGCGGGTAAAGCATAACGCCCCCATCTCTTTATCGTCGTCTTCATAATTTTCTTCCCTCCAAGCATGACGCGATTTGTTTACTCGAGTTTGCGCTATTATATTTCTTGCGTCCTCTTTCCTCCTCTGACGCCTTTCCTCTTCTGATGACTCGCTGTATTCGTTATCTGCGAAGTTGTATCTGAACTTCTCCTTTTCTTTGCAGCTTGTCGACTTTGTCTCTGGGCCTTTTTCCCTGATCTTGCTTTCCACTATTCCAAGGCTTCGTATCGCGGCTTGGTGCATATCTTCTCGCGGGTCCCCAGGTTCTGGCCTTGTAGTTAGTAAATACGCTTGTGCTACTACCAATGTTGCTTCTGGCGTTTCTTGTATGAAGTCGTCTTCCTCCTCTTCTAGCTGTGGGGTAGGGCTCCTTGAGTACCTTTCTTCTCTGCTGCGCGCCGTCACCCCTCTATTGTGCTTTGGGTCTCCGTCCCTTTCTCTGTTGTACTCTGAATCTTCACTATAGTCTTCCCAGTACTCCTCCCTTGATATATTGTTATTGTCTTGAAAAACCATGTATCTTTCCTCCCTTAGTTTCTTCCTGTGTTGGTATAATGCATACTGATAGCCCATTAGAACTTCTCTTCTCGATCCTTCGGGTACTTCTGTACCATGATTGATAGCTGATTTTATCATTCTCCATTCGCCAGCCAAAACGTGGACTTTCTCATTTTCCTTTTTGTTGTGTTCTTTCATTTTGTCGACTTGCCTGTCGACCTTTTTACTTCCTTCGCTGTTGTTTTCTTCTTCTGCTTCAGTGATAATAACGCATAACTGATGTACTTTGGAGACGCCGCTGCTTCCCACGGCGAAGTCCTTTGCGTTGTTGTGCTTCTGGCACGCTCTTTCTTCTGAGTCGAAATTTTCCCGAATTTTGTCACCTTCTGCGATTGGTGCTTTGTCGAAGCTGACCGACGAGTTTACCTCGCTGGAAGAGTCTTCTGATGATTCCAACGTTTCCTCTGTTTCGGGCTTGTTTGCCGACGGATCTGATTTCGTCGAATCCGAGAGGCGGGATGAACCCGATGGCCCTATAATGATGCTCAAACTTCCAATGGTTAACTCCATCTCTTGATTTTCGTCGAGTTCTGAATTGCTGTTGGCTAAAAGCGAAAAAGCCGTCGAATTCATGATTCCAACGCCCAGTTCCCCACGGTCGGCGCCAATTGACGAGGGGTTAACTCGACAAATGTCCTAGATGAAGGACTTAGGATCGGGGAGATAGGGCGTCGGATGAACTCGAAGGTAAAGTTAGTCAAAATAGGTATGCGTCGAAAGTAAACTTGGGTGTTTAACCTGGCTTGCTTTCAATCTGGCCTACACCGTCCCCTCCTGGCCCCTTTATATAGGTGGCCAGGTCTCGAGGATCAGGTAGGGTCCGATACAGATTACAATATCGATATACGGTAGGAACTCGTATTCGACTATCATTACAATTGGGCCTAGCTATACGGGCCTTAGGGGTACTCAACTAACGGGCTCTATTAACTATACCCTTGTCAACCGGTGAGAAAAGCACAAAATTACTGCGGCGTGCTGCTGCGCGCCACCACCATGCACGGTATAGCGGCGTGTGAGCGCACGCTATTGTACACGCTAGACGGTGTCGTGGGGTTGATAGCACGCCACTGACAGTCGAGTTAATGGTAGCGTGCCAACCCACACCATCATTAACTAACAAGCAGTTATGCGAAATTGGTGGCGTGGCGGATTCGCGCCAGGAAAGGTGAAAACGCCGCGCTATCAATGGCCTATTCTGTACTAGTGATACACACGATTAAATAAACAGTTTCCTTTGCGGGAATCGTCTCACACATCTTCATAAAGAAGGTTTAGTCAACCGTATACGACGGACCGATTCGATGTGTACTAGTGCTAATACTACTAGCTACATGTCCTAATTAATGGTCGAGGTTTTAGCGTTCAACCGTGACGGTGTGGCCAGTGGCCCAGTGCGGCATCTCAATAGAAGTACGGACTGCGCAGAAGCAACTGAGGGCGATTTAGACAAAATTAACCCAAACTTGAAACGATTTCAAATAATAAACCAATCGGCCAAACTATTTCAAAAAAATAACCTCTTTTTGCTTCGCCATTCACGGTGGCGAAGCAGGTAAGCGTGCTTCGCCAGGGGGAATGTCGAGGCGGTGGAGTGCGTCGCCACTCACGGTGGCGAAGCAGGTAAGCGTGCGTCGCCACGCACGGTGGCGAAGCAGAATGGCCTGCGTCGCCACTCTCAGTGGCGAAGCACTTTAGCGTCGCCACGCTAGCGGTCGCGTGCGTACTCTGCTCTGACGCCAGCGGTGGCCTGCCCGAGGAGCACATGCATGCATCTATGCGTAGCTGCTAGCTAGATAGGTCTAGGTAGATAGTATGTGTCAGGTGTGGTTCGTGCGTGTTGAGCTTCTACACAATATGTGATGGTGAGTAAAAGTCAGCTGTCGCATGCGCAATAGTACACATCATTTAATAAACACTACTGTACCCCCGTGTAATATGTGTTTTCACCTAAAACACGCTGGTAATACTCAGTAAAACACCCCAACCGAACGAGACACGCTACTAGGGGTACAGTAGTGTTTATTAAATGCTGTGTACTATTGCGCATGCGACAGCTGACTTTTACTCACCATCACATATTGTGTAGAAGCTCAACACGCACGAACCACACCTGACACATACTATCTACCTAGACCTATCTAGCTAGCAGCTACGCATAGATGCATGCATGTGCTCCTCGGGCAGGCCACCGCTGGCGTCAGAGCAGAGTACGCACGCGACCGCTAGCGTGGCGACGTTAAAGTGCTTCGCCACCGAGAGTGGCGACGCAGGCCATTCTGCTTCGCCACCGTGCGTGGCGACGCACGCTTACCTGCTTCGCCACCGTGAGTGGCGACGCACTCCACCGCCTCGCCATTCCCCCTGGCGACGCACGCTTACCTGCTTCGCCACCGTGAATGGCGAAGCAAAAAGAGGTTATTTTTTTGAAATAATTTGGCCGATGGTTTATTATTTGAAATCGTTTCAAGTTTGGGTTAATTTTGTCTAAATCGCCGCAACTGAGATGGAACCGTCGTGCTATATAGACCACGGGCGGCGATCACGTGATTCCGGCCGGCCGGGCGTTCGCACAGGCACAGTACACAGCTAGGACAAGAAACGAAAATAGGTCGTGGCTATACTACTCCTGTAGCTAGCGCCAGGGTACCTCGTCGAGCTCTCTGTAGCGCGGAATATGGCTGCTTTTGCCTCCCAGTAGTCCACTGCTGCATAGTACGTATATACGAAGTTGGCAATTCGCACGAACCGATTTGCCAGAAGCAAGGGCGCCGGCCCCCGGCCAGCGCGACACCCGCCGGACCCCGGCCGGCGGCACGTACCGTCCGTTTATGGTCCAGTCGGTCCATCCATCATTCGGGATCATGCACACAACGTCCAAAACTCCAAACCCCAAACGATGGAAGGAAGGAAGGACCATTCCGATCTTCACTGCATCGCCATCCTACATAGGGTTTAGGGTAGTCACGGTACTGTCCTATAGCTACTTATCTTGCTTGCAAGCTAGGCGACACGTACGTACTTCAGAAATTGCTAAGTGCATGCTCGGCGCAGGAATTACCCAGAGAAAGAAAATGTAGCAAACGTGGATAAAAATCGATGCAAGTGGGATGGTGCATGCTTCATCCAAAAACCGCTTCATATAATTCCAGGTAGGAGAAGCTAAGGCCATCGTCAGTTCGTCACCGCCAACCTGATACTTGAGGAGGACAGGGCGGCCTCGTGCATCTCCATGAAACTTCAACTAAAATAATCATATAACAATTCTATTTCATCTAACAATTTCATATAAATTTCAATGCCCAACATGTAAATCACAATGGTCATCTAGCAATGCAACATGAAATGGGAAAGGAGGCCTGCGCTAGCTCACCACAGCAGGGTCGACGTGACGGAGATGGCGTGGCTGCGCGACGGGGACGGAGGCAAAGGAAACAGATCAAGTGGGAGAAGAGGAGTGGAGTGAATTGGCGCGGCAGAGTTGGTGGAAAAGCCACGCCGCTAGAAATTTATGGCTGATCGGAGGGACCCATATACTAGTGGCATGATAAATCATACTGCGCCACTAGTATAGGAATAATAGGGGGCATCATGTTGAAATTTTTACACGTAATGGTACTTTGCCCAAGCACCAGCGACTCCACGGAGGCGCACCGCTAGTACCATGTCGCCTATAAGGATTTTCCTACTGGTGCCTTCAAACTATCCCTTCTAGAAGAAGATAACCGGAAGGCCACCTCTTGAGGCAAGAATGGGAGGGTAAGCTCTGCATTCTCGTCAGTGGAGACTAAGGTTCTATATATCTGGCAAGGAGTCTTCCGCTAGCGCGACCCGGTTCGGGGTCCTCCCTTGAAGAACTCCTTGTAAGAGTATACTTGGGTGGAGATATCCTTCCTCCCTCTCCCGTCAATGCAATAGAGATTTGGCGTCAGCGCGAAAAAATATCCAATTTTAAAGAACCAACCAGTGAAGGATCAACGGCTGTAAGTTGTAACTCGAATTAATCCAATGCGGATCAAGCTTGACATCTTGCGACTTGCGTCTCTCGCTAATATGTGGATGTTTTTCTTTCAAAAAATATATTGCGCCATAATATGTGGATGTTTGGGTGACTTGGTTAATCTTCAAGTCGTGCACTCCAGTCCTCGATATATACACCGTAATTAATTAACTATGTGCCGGTTATGTGACTGAAAGCCTGCACACGTACTACTCCTTCTGTATACCCTTGCTGCGAACGATGTGTCATAACATACGCGGAGCCTAAGTTCGGACCGTGACAGCGCGCGCGACATGCTCCTGTCCACGGAGAAAAAGAGCTACATATATGCTTGGAACCGTCAAGTCCTTGTACTAACCGCAAAGCTACACCAATATCACTGTAGACACAGCCGAAACGAAAGGAACAAGGCGTTGCTAAGTTGCTCCCGGCACGACATCTACAAGGCATGCATATAGACGGAGACCGGCCGGCGGCATCCCCACGAAGGCGAAAGCGACGCCCGGCAACTGCTCGGCGCCATGCCGACATCAATCGCGTGCGTCGCACAGCCGGCCACGCGCCACGCGGCGCCGGTGACGGCGGCGTCGTGGTGGCCTTGCTTCGCCGCGCTCGACGGCAATTTAAACAAAATTGACTCAAACTTCAAACCATTTCAAATAATAAACCACTTATGAAAATATTTCACGGGAATAACCCCTTTTGGCCGCGCCAGTCACGGTGGCGTGACACAAGTCGTTGCAACGCCAGTGGCGGTGGCGATGCAAGGGAGTGCGGCGCCACTCCGAGTGGCGCGGCTGATGTGCGTGCGGCGCCACTCCTAGTGGCGTTGCACTTTAGGGTTAGATACCCGCCCAGCCCGCCCTCCTCTCCTCCCTCCCTCACTTCTCCCTCCCTCCCCACCTCTCTCCCTCACCTAGGGCGGCGCCGGCGGCTCCTCTTCTCTCTCCTTCCCTTCTCAAAATCTCCACCAAGAAGAAGACTCCCCTTGCTCAAGATCTTCATCAAGGTATTCTCCCTCCAATCCCCTTGCTCTTCTCCATCATCCCCTTCTCTAATCCTCTAGATTGAGTGTTGATTCATGGATTGATATGGTTGATGCATGGATTGATATGGTTGATTGAAATCAATGTTTTTGATGGATGGATTTGGGAACCCTAGTTAGTGATGGATGGATTTGTATTGATTTGTATTAATTTGTCTGGTGGAGTTGTAATGTGCAATTTGTTTGAATATGGTAGAATTTGGGAACCCTAGTTGTAATGTATTAATTTATATGTTATGTAGCTTGTTATTTAACTAGCAAATTTAGATTATTTGTGATGTGCAAATGTAGACATGTAGAATATATGAATTTTTTGTACATTAATTGTTTGATTGTGTGCATAGATGCTCACATATATGTTAATTGGATGAGTTGTAGATAAATTTTATAGTTGAACTTAATTTTAGTTGAATTGTATAGTTTTAGATGAAATGTTGGAGATAAATTATTATAGAAGAATTTTATGAGTTATGTGCATATATGCTCACATTATAGTCGGATTATTTAGGATGGAGGAGTTAACCAATGAAAGCATTCTCGATGATGAAGTTGATGTTCGTCACCGTGCCTATATGATGACGGAGAAGAAGAAGGTAATTTTAAAACCAATTACTCAATGTAATATAGGTATGGTTGATTTGATATGTGACAATGAAGCTCGTGTGTTTGCAGGTTCTTGGACCATTGCGACTTAGGTACTCGCAGATGTCGGCAACGCCGATGAACTACGATGAGCGGTACACCCCCTACATCCGCAATCTAGGGCTTCTACCGTTCATCCATATGGTCACCCGGACCACACTCAACGTCAATACTGCCGCGATCACCGCGCTTGTGGATCGGTGGAGGCCGAAGACCCACACCTTTCACCTCCGGACCGGCGAGATGATGGTCACGCTTGAGGACATGGCGATGATGCTTGCGCTCCCCATCGAGGGGGCTCCTCTTTGTATCGATACAGCCTGTGATGATTGGCGCGGGAAGATGCTAGATCTTATTGGGGCGTGCCCCGGGGATACTTTCAACGATAAAGGAGTAAAGTTGAGGGTCACCGCCGGGGCTACTTTCAAATGGATCTCAGATAACTTCAATACGTGCCCTGAGGATGCCGATGAGGATATCGTGAAGATCTACGCCCGCATGTACGTGTGGTATGTTATCACACGGACTCTGTTCAATGACGCTAGTGGGAAGACCGCGCACTGGCATTGGCTGAAGGCGCTCACCGTCATGGATAAGAAGTGGAGCTGGGGCACTGCTGCTTTGGCTTGGTTGTATCGTCAGGTAATGAGCTGTTTTGTCCACTCCGTACATTTGCTCTCCATTTTGGCTACATTCTTGTTATTGATGTTTGCTTTCATACCATGTGCAGCTTGACGATGCTTGTTGTAGGACAGATACACAAGCTTGTATTGGTGGTTCCCCGCTTCTTCTTTCGCTGTGGAGTTGGGAACGCTTCCCTGTTGGACGGCCGAAAATTGGCCCTCGTAAAGAGTGGCATGATGGTGACGACCGCGACCGGTATCCCACATATGCTTACTATTGGGACGTGCATTCTGAGTTTACTTCTGACCCACAACAAGCATATCAACAATACACCAACGAGTTTGACAACCTAACCCCTGAGCAGGTAAAAAACTCTATTCCCTCACTCTCCGTTTCCGGTTTTTAGGATCTTCATTATTGGGCATGTTATAGGTGATATGGCAGCCATACGGCAAAGTATATGCTTTCGGTGACGCTGCCTGGGACCTTAACCCTGCTTGCACGGCTGAAAGAAGTCTGTGGTATATGCGTTGCCCGTTGATATGCATGTGGGCTGTTGAACATCAGTTGACGCAGCGGGTTATGCGGCAGTTTGGTTTATTTCAAGAGTGCCCGCCGATGTATGAGGACACGGATCGTATGCTTCACCGGTATGAATCTTATTTCCGCCGTTCCGCCATTTTGTAATGTACTTCTTGTTTGTTGACATTGTGCTATTTTAATATGCAGCTATGACAGGATCAAACATCGGAAGACGGATTGGCCCAATATTCACAAGAAGCATATCAGGACGTTTCAACAACGTGTGGCGGAGGCTAAGCGGGCAAAAGGAAATGATGTACCAGACCATTCTGATGTTGCTTTCAACAACTATCTCCGTTGGTTTCAACCGCGGACTCGTTTGCAGCTTCTTCCGGATGCCTACACGGATGCCATTTTGGAAGACCCTTTGCCGTTCGACCAGCTTGGCAATCTTGCTTACAATAAGCTTGTCAGAGAAGGGCGCCAAGTCCCTTTTGCTCCCGCGATTAACTTTGTGGTAAGCTTGTTCTTCTTTTTGTAATCTCACTACTATCTCCACTTGGCACTTGTATTCATGAATGGAGAAAGTAGTGCTTGTGTTTTATGCTATCTAGCTACTATCTCCACTTGGCACTTGGCACTTGTAATCTCACTACTATCTCCACTTGGCACTTGTATACATGGTAGCGCACGGAGATCCAGAAGCAAGCTGATGAATTCGAGGTGGCTTTGGAATTGCCGGAGAACAAAGATGGCTATTCAAGATTGCGAGAATTCGTGAAGGTATGAACACATTTTGACCTTTTTTGACTAGTAGCTGATTTAGCTTGTTAAAACGTCTTCTATTCATGAATGGAGAAAGTAGTTGTTATGCGATCTAGAATAAGTTTGTCAAATGCTGGATAATGAACTGCTTTATTGCTAAATGCCAAGTACTACATGTGAAGGGTTTCGTAGCATAGTAAATCAAAAAAATTTCCTACGCAACGAACAAGAAAGCCAAGATCTAATCTAGGAGATGTAATCAACGAGAGAGGTAGATGAGATCTTCATACCCTTGAAGATTCGCACAGCGGAAACGTTCAATAGAACGTGGTTGACGTAGTCGTACTCGCCGTCTCCTCCTCGCGATCCGATCCGATCCTACGCCGCAAGTGGCGGCGCCTCCGAGAGTTGCACACGTGCGGTGCAGCGACGTCTCCTCCTTCCTTGGTCCAGCAAGTATGGTGGAGAGATAGATTGGATCAGCAGCACGACGGCGTGGTGCTTATGGTGGAGAGTTTCTGCGGCAGGGCTTCGCCTACGCGCAGTCGCGAGAGAGAGAGAGGGAGGGCAGCAGTTGGCGGCTAGGGTTTAGGTTAGGGGGTGGAGAGGGCTGCGCCCTTGCCCCCCTATATAGAGGGGTGGCCGGCCAGCTTGGCCTCTCCCCAAACCCTAGGGCGCCGACTTGGAGTAGGAAGAGTGGGGGGCAAGTTTCCCCCCCTTCCTTCTTTGAAGACTCCCTTAGGGTTTCCCCTTGGGCTGGCCGGCTGGGCCTTAGGGGCCTTGTGTGCCTGGCCCAAGGCGGCCAGGGCACTTCCCCTTAAGCCCACGCAGGCCTCCGTCAAGTGGGCCCACGTTGGTCCCACTCCGGAACCTTCTAGAACCTTCCGGTACAATACCGATAAACTCCGAAACCTTTCCGGAATCCAAAAACTGCTTTCCTTTATATGAATCTTATTCTCCGGACCATTCCGGAACCTCTCGTGACGTCCTGGATCTCATCCGAGACTCCGAACTAAAACTCATAAACCAATTATCCATTCTATCCTAGCATCGATACACGTTAAGTGTGTGACCCTACGGGTTCGAGAATATGTAGACATGATCTTCTATCAATAATCAATAGCGGGATCTGGAAACCCATATTGACTCCCACATATTCATCGATGATCATATCGAATGAACCACGATGTCAGGATTCAATTAATCCCGTATATGTATTCCCTTCGTCACACGATATTTTACTCGCCCGAGATTTGATCGTCGGTATCGCCATACCTAGTTCAATCTCGTTCACAGCAAGTACTTTACTCGTTCCGTAATCCGATATCATTTTGTGATTAACTCCTTAACCACATGCTTGCAAGCGGTGTTGATATCGATTACCGAGTGGGCCCGAAGTATATCTCTCCGACTTGGGAGGGACAAATTCCATCTCGATACATACAACCCAACAAGTACTTTCCGATCACCTGAGAGACACCTTTATTATCACCCTCACATAGGATGACGTTTGATGACTTCAAAGCTTTCTTCCGATACTAGGGAGTTGTATTATCTCATGGTCTAAGGAATACAATACATGACATAGGAAAAGCTTCGCAAATATGAACACGATGACACGATCTAATTGCTCTGCTTTATTTGGGTCTGTCCATCATATCATTCTCCTAATGATATGATCTCATTATTAATTGACAACTTATGTCTATGGTTAGGAAACCTTAACCATCATTTAATCAATGAGCTAGTCCATAGAGGCGTACTAGGGACACGGTGTTGTTCATAAACCACACAAGTATTAAAGTTTCCGCTTAATACAATTCTAGCATGGAATATAAACATTATCATGAACAAGAATTATAATAATAACATCTTTATTATTGCCTCTAGGGCATAATTCCAACAGTCTCCCACTTGCACTAGAGTCAATAATCTAGTTTACATCTGGCAACAATCTAACACCCATGGCATTAAGGTGCTGATCATGTTTTGCTCGTGGAAGAGGTTTAGTCAATGGATCTGCGACATTCAGATCTGTATGTACTTTGCTAATCTTCAGATCTCCATCTGCTATATAATCTCGAATTATATGGAAACGGCGGTTGATGTGCTTGGTTTTTGGATGATATCTTGGTTCCTTAGCCAGTGCTATGGCGCCAGTGTTGTCGCACAATATCTCCAGTGGGTCCAAGGCATTTGGAACCACACCAAGCTCAGTGATGAAGTTTCTGATCCAAACTCCTTCACTCGATGCTTCTGAAGCAGCCATGTATTCCGCTTCTGTTGTACATCCCGCGATCACGCTTTGCTTGCAGCTTCTCCAGCTCACAGCTCCACCATTCAAAATATAAACGTATCCTGTCTGAGATTTAGAATCATCCGGGTCGATGTCGAAGCTAGCGTCGACGTAACCTTTTACGACGAGCTCCTCGTCACCTCCATAGACCAAGAACATTTCTTTAGTCCTATTTAAATACTTTAGGATGTTCTTTACGGCTGTCCAGTGTTCCATTCCTGGATCACTTTGGTATCTGCTCGTCAAACTAAGAGCATTGGACACATCCGGTCTAGTACACAGCATGGCATACATGATAGAACCTATGGCCGAGGCATATGGCACTTTGCTCATAGTTTCTCTATCTTTTACCGTAGCTGGACACTGAGCCTTGCTCAATATCTTACCTGACAACATGGGCAATGAACCTTTCTTTGCTTTATCCATTCTGAACCTCTTCAGAACCTTGTCCAGGTATGTACTTTGGCTTAAAGCTATTAGGCGTCTTTCTCTATCTCTATATATTTTGATGCCTAATATATAAGCAGCTTCCCCTAGGTCTTTCATTGAAAAACATTTATTCAAATAACTCTTCACATCGTTAAGCATACCGATGTCATTTCCAATAATCAATATGTCATCCACATATAGTACTAAAAATGTCACCGAGCTCCCACTCACTTTCTTGTAGATACAAGCTTCGTAGCAATTTGGAACAAATCCAAAACTCTTGATCACTTGATCAAAACGAAGGTTCCAACTCCGAGATGCTTGCTTCAGTCCATAAATGGAACGCTGAAGTTTGCACACCTTATTAGCATCCTTAGGATCGACAAAACCTTCGGGCTGCATCATATACAACTCTTCATCAATGTTGCCATTGAGGAACGCAGTCTTGACATCCATCTGCCATATTTCATAATCATGAAATGCAGCAATTGCTAATAAAATCCGAATGGACTTAAACATCGCTACGGGAGAGAAAGTCTCATCGTAGTCAACACCTTGAACTTGCCGAAAACCTTTTGCGACAAGCCGAGCTTTATAGACAGTAACATTACCATCCGCGTCCGTTTTCTTCTTGAAAATCCATTTGCATTCAACGGCCTTACGGTCGCTAGGAGGGTCTACCAAAGTCCACACTTGGTTTTCACTCATGGATCCCAATTCGGATTTCATGGCTTCTAGCCATTTCTCAGAGTCTGGGCTCATCATTGCTTCCTCATAGTTCGTAGGTTCGCTGTTGTCTAACAACAAGACGGTTAAGACAGGGTTGCCATACCATTCAGGAGTGGTACGTGACCTTGTTGACCTGCGAAGTTCAGTAGTAGCATCGTTCGAAGTTTCATGATCCTTATCATTAGCTTCCTCTCTTGTTGATGCAGGCGGCGCCGGAACAATTTCTGGTGCTGCGCTACTCTCCAACTCGAGAGAAGGTTCAATAACCTCGTCTAGCTCTACCTTCCTCCCACTCACTTCTTTCGAGAGAAACTCCTTCTCAAGAAATGATCCGTTCTTAGCAACAAACACTTTGCCTTCGGATCTGTGGTAGAAGGTATACCCAATCGTTTCCTTAGGGTATCCTATGAAGACGCATTTCTCCGCTTTGGGTTCGAGCTTGTCCGGCATCAACTTCTTGACGTAAGCTTCGCATCCCCAAACTTTAAGAAACGGCAACTTAGGTTTAGCACCAAACCATAGTTCATACGGTGTCGTCTCAACGGATTTAGATGGTGCCCTATTTAAAGTGAATGCAGCGGTTTCTAATGCATAACCCCAAAATGATAACGGCAAATCTGTAAGAGACATCATTGATTGCACCATATCTAATAGAGTTCGATTCCGGCGTTCAGACACACCATTGCGCTGTGGTGTTCCGGGTGGCGTGAGTTGCGAAACAATTCCGCTTGCTTTAAGATGCGTGAGAAAATCATAACTCAAATACTCACCTCCACGATCGGATCGCAGAAATTTAATTTTCCTGTTACGATGGTTTTCCACTTCGTTCTGAAATTCTTTGAACTTTTCAAATGTTTCAGATTTATGTTTCATTAAATAGATATACCCATATCTACTTAAGTCATCAGTAAAAGTGAGAAAATAGCGATATCCACCGCGCGTCGAAATACTCATTGGTCCGCACACATCGGTATGTATGATTTCCAATAAGTCCGTTGCTCGCTCCATTATTCCGGAGAACGGGGTTTTGATCATCTTGCCCATGAGGCATGGTTCGCACGTGTCAAATGATTCAAAATCAAGAGACTCTAAAAGTCCATCAGAATGGAGTTTCTTCATGCGTTTTACACCAATATGACCTAGACGGCAGTGCCACAAATAAGTTGGATTATCACTATCTACTTTGCATCTTTTAGCCTCAATGTTATGGATGTGTGTTTCATTGCTTTCGAGATTCAGAAGAAATAAACCATTCACAACAGGTGCATGACCATAAAAGATGTTATTCATATAAATAGAACAACCATTATTCTCAGATTTAAATGAATAACCGTCTTGCAATAAACACGATCCATATATAATGTTCATGCTCAACGCAGGCACATAATAACACTTATTAAGGTTTAAAACTAATCCCGAAGGTAAAACTAAGGAGAGCGTGCCGATGGCCATCACATCAACTTTTGATCCATTGCCAACGCGCATCGTCACCTCATCCCTTGCTAGCTGCCGTCTATTCCGTAGCTCCTGTTTCGAGTTACAAATATTAGCAACTGAACCAGTATCATATACCCAGGCACTACAACGAGCGCTAGTAAGGTAGACATCAATAACATGTATATCAAATATACCTTTGATGGTGCCAGCCTTCTTGTCCGCTAAGTACTTCGGACAGTTGCGCTTCCAGTGACCCTTGTCCTTGCAATAGAAGCACTCAGTGTCCGGCTTAGGTCCAGACTTGAGCTTCTTCTCAACAGGGGCAATGTGCTTGCCTCTGCCTTTCTTGAAAGATCCCTTTGCTCCCTTAGCTTTCTTAAAGCTAGTGGTCTTGTTGACCATCAACACATGATTGTCTTTCTTGATATCCACCTCCGCAGCTTTCAGCTTTGCGAAGAGCTCAGTGATCGTATCAGTGGAACCAATTTGATTATGAGTAACTACAAAACCTTTGTAGCTAGGAGGGAGTGATTGCAGAACTCTGTCAATCTTGAGCTCCTCTGGAATCTTGCAGTCCAGTTGCTCCAGGCGTTGAGTGTAGCCCGACATCTTAATGGCGTGCTCACTAACGGAACTCCCTTCCTCCATCTTGCAGTTAAAGAACTTCTCAGAGATCTCATATCTCTCAGAACGGGCTTGAGTCTGAAACATGGTTTTCAGTTCCTCAAGTATCTCATAAGGCCCGCGGTACTTCTCAAAACAATTTTGAAGTTCCGGTTCCATAGAAAACAGCATGGTACTCATAATCACATCACAATCATCTCTACGAGCATTGAAGTCAGCAAGTTCTTCAGTTTTCGCAGTTGCAGCAGGGGTGTCACCTAGCGCTTTGTCAAGTACATAGGCTTTTTGTCCGCCAGCGAGTATGATTCTCAGATTGCGGAACCAGTTGGTGAAGTTAGACCCATTGTTCTTAAGCTTTTCTTTCTCAGCAAACACGTTGAAGTTGAAGTTGGACTTAGCCATTTGATCTACAACATTGCAAGTACAATTTAGACTATGTTCATGATAACTAGTTCAACTTAATCAAATTACTAGATGAACTCCCACTAAATTCAACATCCCTCAAGTTGTTTAGTGAACACGATCCAAATTCACCACACCTAATCCGATCTTCACGAGAAGAGATGTGGTTTCAATGGTGGACAACTCAGTGTCGATCATATCATTCATATGACTCATGATTAACCTTTCGGTTCATGTGTTCCGAGGCCATGTCTGTACATGTTAGGCTCGTCAAGTCAAACCCAAGTATTTTCCGCGTGTGCAAAACTGGCTTGCACCCGTTGTATGTGAACGTAGAGTTTATAGCACCCGATCATCACGAGGTGCTTGAAAACGACGATCTTTCGCAACGGCGCATACGAGGGGAGAACACAATTTTATCTTGATCTTTAAGTGAGGAATCATCTTATAATGCTACCGTCGCGATCTAAGCATAATAAGATACATAAAAGGATAAACATCACATGCATATAATTTTATGTGACATGGTATAGCCAATCTCCGCGCCATGATCTCCATCTTGTGCGCGCCGGCATGATCTCCATCACTCCACCATGATTGCCTCCACCACGAATAGCAACTACAACTATTGCTAACTACTTAGCGATAAAGTAAAGCTATTACATGGCGTATAAGAAGTTGACACGCAGGTCATACACAATTATAAAGACAACCATATGGCTCCTGCCGGTTGTTAACTCATCGACATGCAAGTCGTGAAAGATTACAAAACATGATCATTGCATACAACTCAATTCATACTCATCATGTCTTGGGCCATACCATATCACAAAACACTCCCTGCAAAAACAAGTTAGACGCCTCTACTTTGTTGTTGCAAGTTTTACGTGGCTTATGGGAGTAGCAAGCTAAGAACGATTCTTACCTACGAAAAGCCACAACGGTGATATTATGGTTGCTAACATCCGATGTAAGTCCCATGACTACTATAGTGAGAGAAACTGGCATCCACCAGCCGCATGTGTGGAACAAGCCACACGTCAAGTGCGGAGCCGGTCTCGCGAACGCGGTCGCGTAAAGTTGGCCTGGACCGCTTCAATCTCACTATACCGCGCCATAAGAAATACACAACAAGAGGTTTGCAACAGAAAACATCAACGCCCGCAACAAGCATGTTGCGTTCTACTCGTGAAACACATCTACACATAGATCTAGCTCTGATACCACTGAAGGGTTTCGTAGCATAGTAAATCAAAAAATTTCCTACGCAACGAACAAGAAAGCCAAGATCTAATCTAGGAGATGTAATCAACGAGAGAGGTAGATGAGATCTTCATACCCTTGAAGATTCGCACAGCGGAAACGTTCAATAGAACGTGGTTGACGTAGTCGTACTCGCCGTCTCCTCCTCGCGATCCGATCCGATCCTACGCCGCAAGTGGCGGCGCCTCCGAGAGTTGCACACGTGCGGTGCAGCGACGTCTCCTCCTTCCTTGGTCCAGCAAGTATGGTGGAGAGATAGATTGGATCAGCAGCACGACGGCGTGGTGCTTATGGTGGAGAGTTTCTGCGGCAGGGCTTCGCCTACGCGCAGTCGCGAGAGAGAGAGAGGGAGGGCAGCAGTTGGCGGCTAGGGTTTAGGTTAGGGGGTGGAGAGGGCTGCGCCCTTGCCCCCCTATATATAGAGGGGTGGCCGGCCAGCTTGGCCTCTCCCCAAACCCTAGGGCGCCGACTTGGAGTAGGAAGAGTGGGGGGCAAGTTTCCCCCCCTTCCTTCTTTGAAGACTCCCTTAGGGTTTCCCCTTGGGCTGGCCGGCTGGGCCTTAGGGGCCTTGTGTGCCTGGCCCAAGGCGGCCAGGGCACTTCCCCTTAAGCCCACGCAGGCCTCCGTCAAGTGGGCCCACGTTGGTCCCACTCCGGAACCTTCTAGAACCTTCCGGTACAATACCGATAAACTCCGAAACCTTTCCGGAATCCAAAAACTGCTTTCCTTTATATGAATCTTATTCTCCGGACCATTCCGGAACCTCTCGTGACGTCCTGGATCTCATCCGAGACTCCGAACTAAAACTCATAAACCAATTATCCATTCTATCCTAGCATCGATACACGTTAAGTGTGTGACCCTACGGGTTCGAGAATATGTAGACATGATCTTCTATCAATAATCAACAGCGGGATCTGGAAACCCATATTGACTCCCACATATTCATCGATGATCATATCGAATGAACCACGATGTCAGGATTCAATTAATCCCGTATATGTATTCCCTTCGTCACACGATATTTTACTCGCCCGAGATTTGATCGTCGGTATCGCCATACCTAGTTCAATCTCGTTCACAGCAAGTACTTTACTCGTTCCGTAATCCGATATCATTTTGTGATTAACTCCTTAACCACATGCTTGCAAGCGGTGTTGATATCGATTACCGAGTGGGCCCGAAGTATATCTCTCCGACTTGGGAGGGACAAATTCCATCTCGATACATACAACCCAACAAGTACTTTCCGATCACCTGAGAGACACCTTTATTATCACCCTCACATATGATGACGTTTGATGACTTCAAAGCTTTCTTCCGATACTAGGGAGTTGTATTATCTCATGGTCTAAGGAATACAATACATGACATAGGAAAAGCTTCGCAAAGATGAACACGATGACACGATCTAATTGCTCTGCTTTATTTGGGTCTGTCCATCATATCATTCTCCTAATGATATGATCTCATTATTAATTGACAACTTATGTCTATGGTTAGGAAACCTTAACCATCATTTAATCAATGAGCTAGTCCATAAAGGCGTACTAGGGACACGGTGTTGTTCATAAACCACACAAGTATTAAAGTTTCCGCTTAATACAATTCTAGCATGGAATATAAACATTATCATGTACAAGAATTATAATAATAACATCTTTATTATTGCCTCTAGGGCATAATTCCAACAGTCTCCCACTTGCACTAGAGTCAATAATCTAGTTTACATCTGGCAACAATCTAACACCCATGGCATTAAGGTGCTGATCATGTTTTGCTCGTGGAAGAGGTTTAGTCAATGGATCTGCGACATTCAGATCTGTATGTACTTTGCTAATCTTCAGATCTCCATCTGCTATATAATCTCGAATTATTTGGAAACGGCGGTTGATGTGCTTGGTTTTTGGATGATATCTTGGTTCCTTAGCCAGTGCTATGGCGCCAGTGTTGTCGCACAATATCTCCAGTGGGTCCAAGGCATTTGGAACCACACCAAGCTCAGTGATGAAGTTTCTGATCCAAACTCATTCACTCGATGCTTCTGAAGCAGCCATGTATTCCGCTTCTGTTGTACATCCCGCGATCACGCTTTGCTTGCAGCTTCTCCAGCTCACAGCTCCACCATTCAAAATATAAACGTATCCTGTCTGAGATTTAGAATCATCCGGGTCGATGTCGAAGCTAGCGTCGACGTAACCTTTTACGACGAGCTCCTCGTCACCTCCATAGACCAAGAACATTTCTTTAGTCCTATTTAAATACTTTAGGATGTTCTTTACGGCTGTCCAGTGTTCCATTCCTGGATCACTTTGGTATCTGCTCGTCAAACTAAGAGCATTGGACACATCCGGTCTAGTACACAGCATGGCATACATGATAGAACCTATGGCCGAGGCATATGGCACTTTGCTCATAGTTTCTCTATCTTTTACCGTAGCTGGACACTGAGCCTTGCTCAATATCTTACCTGACAACATGGGCAATGAACCTTTCTTTGCTTTATCCATTCTGAACCTCTTCAGAACCTTGTCCAGGTATGTACTTTGGCTTAAAGCTATTAGGCGTCTTTCTCTATCTCTATATATTTTGATGCCTAATATATAAGCAGCTTCCCCTAGGTCTTTCATTGAAAAACATTTATTCAAATAACTCTTCACATCGTTAAGCATACCGATGTCATTTCCAATAATCAATATGTCATCCACATATAGTACTAAAAATGTCACCGAGCTCCCACTCACTTTCTTGTAGATACAAGCTTCGTAGCAATTTGGAACAAATCCAAAACTCTTGATCACTTGATCAAAACGAAGGTTCCAACTCCGAGATGCTTGCTTCAGTCCATAAATGGAACGCTGAAGTTTGCACACCTTATTAGCATCCTTAGGATCGACAAAACCTTCGGGCTGCATCATATACAACTCTTCATCAATGTTGCCATTGAGGAACGCAGTCTTGACATCCATCTGCCATATTTCATAATCATGAAATGCAGCAATTGCTAATAAAATCCGAATGGACTTAAACATCGCTACGGGAGAGAAAGTCTCATCGTAGTCAACACCTTGAACTTGCCGAAAACCTTTTGCGACAAGCCGAGCTTTATAGACAGTAACATTACCATCCGCGTCCGTTTTCTTCTTGAAAATCCATTTGCATTCAACGGCCTTACGGTCGCTAGGAGGGTCTACCAAAGTCCACACTTGGTTTTCACTCATGGATCCCAATTCGGATTTCATGGCTTCTAGCCATTTCTCAGAGTCTGGGCTCATCATTGCTTCCTCATAGTTCGCAGGTTCGCTGTTGTCTAACAACAAGACGGTTAAGACAGGGTTGCCATACCATTCAGGAGTGGTATGTGACCTTGTTGACCTGCGAAGTTCAGTAGTAGCATCGTTCGAAGTTTCATGATCCTTATCATTAGCTTCCTCTCTTGTTGATGCAGGCGGCGCCGGAACAATTTCTGGTGCTGCGCTACTCTCCAACTCGAGAGAAGGTTCAATAACCTCGTCTAGCTCTACCTTCCTCCCACTCACTTCTTTCGAGAGAAACTCCTTCTCAAGAAATGATCCGTTCTTAGCAACAAACACTTTGCCTTCGGATCTGTGGTAGAAGGTATACCCAATCGTTTCCTTAGGGTATCCTATGAAGACGCATTTCTCCGCTTTGGGTTCGAGCTTGTCCGGCATCAACTTCTTGACGTAAGCTTCGCATCCCCAAACTTTAAGAAACGACAACTTAGGTTTAGCACCAAACCATAGTTCATACGGTGTCGTCTCAACGGATTTAGATGGTGCCCTATTTAAAGTGAATGCAGCGGTTTCTAATGCATAACCCCAAAATGATAACGGCAAATCTGTAAGAGACATCATTGATTGCACCATATCTAATAGAGTTCGATTCTGGCGTTCAGACACACCATTGCGCTGTGGTGTTCCGGGTGGCGTGAGTTGCGAAACAATTCCGCTTGCTTTAAGATGCGTGAGAAAATCATAACTCAAATACTCACCTCCACGATCGGATCGCAGAAATTTAATTTTCCTGTTACGATGGTTTTCCACTTCGTTCTGAAATTCTTTGAACTTTTCAAATGTTTCAGATTTATGTTTCATTAAATAGATATACCCATATCTACTTAAGTCATCAGTAAAAGTGAGAAAATAGCGATATCCACCGCGCGTCGAAATACTCATTGGTCCGCACACATCGGTATGTATGATTTCCAATAAGTCCGTTGCTCGCTCCATTATTCCGGAGAACGGGGTTTTGATCATCTTGCCCATGAGGCATGGTTCGCACGTGTCAAATGATTCAAAATCAAGAGACTCTAAAAGTCCATCAGAATGGAGTTTCTTCATGCGTTTTACACCAATATGACCTAGACGGCAGTGCCACAAATAAGTTGGATTATCACTATCTACTTTGCATCTTTTAGCCTCAATGTTATGGATGTGTGTTTCATTGCTTTCGAGATTCAGAAGAAATAAACCATTCACAACAGGTGCATGACCATAAAAGATGTTATTCATATAAATAGAACAACCATTATTCTCAGATTTAAATGAATAACCGTCTTGCAATAAACACGATCCAGATATAATGTTCATGCTCAACGCAGGCACATAATAACACTTATTAAGGTTTAAAACTAATCCCGAAGGTAAAACTAAGGAGAGCGTGCCGATGGCCATCACATCAACTTTTGATCCATTGCCAACGCGCATCGTCACCTCATCCCTTGCTAGCTGCCGTCTATTCCGTAGCTCCTGTTTCGAGTTACAAATATTAGCAACTGAACCAGTATCATATACCCAGGCACTACAACGAGCGCTAGTAAGGTAGACATCAATAACATGTATATCAAATATACCTTTGATGGTGCCAGCCTTCTTGTCCGCTAAGTACTTCGGACAGTTGCGCTTCCAGTGACCCTTGTCCTTGCAATAGAAGCACTCAGTGTCCGGCTTAGGTCCAGACTTGAGCTTCTTCTCAACAGGGGCAATGTGCTTGCCTCTGCCTTTCTTGAAAGATCCCTTTGCTCCCTTAGCTTTCTTAAAGCTAGTGGTCTTGTTGACCATCAACACATGATTGTCTTTCTTGATATCCACCTCCGCAGCTTTCAGCTTTGCGAAGAGCTCAGTGATCGTATCAGTGGAACCAATTTGATTATGAGTAACTACAAAACCTTTGTAGCTAGGAGGGAGTGATTGCAGAACTCTGTCAATCTTGAGCTCCTCTGGAATCTTGCAGTCCAGTTGCTCCAGGCGTTGAGTGTAGCCCGACATCTTAATGGCGTGCTCACTAACGGAACTCCCTTCCTCCATCTTGCAGTTAAAGAACTTCTCAGAGATCTCATATCTCTCAGAACGGGCTTGAGTCTGAAACATGGTTTTCAGTTCCTCAAGTATCTCATAAGGCCCGCGGTACTTCTCAAAACAATTTTGAAGTTCCGGTTCCATAGAAAACAGCATGGTACTCATAATCACATCACAATCATCTCTACGAGCATTGAAGTCAGCAAGTTCTTCAGTTTTCGCAGTTGCAGCAGGGGTGTCACCTAGCGCTTTGTCAAGTACATAGGCTTTTTGTCCGCCAGCGAGTATGATTCTCAGATTGCGGAACCAGTTGGTGAAGTTAGACCCATTGTTCTTAAGCTTTTCTTTCTCAGCAAACACGTTGAAGTTGAAGTTGGACTTAGCCATTTGATCTACAACATTGCAAGTACAATTTAGACTATGTTCATGATAACTAGTTCAACTTAATCAAATTACTAGATGAACTCCCACTAAATTCAACATCCCTCAAGTTGTTTAGTGAACACGATCCAAATTCACCACACCTAATCCGATCTTCACGAGAAGAGATGTGGTTTCAATGGTGGACAACTCAGTGTCGATCATATCATTCATATGACTCATGATTAACCTTTCGGTTCATGTGTTCCGAGGCCATGTCTGTACATGTTAGGCTCGTCAAGTCAAACCCAAGTATTTTCCGCGTGTGCAAAACTGGCTTGCACCCGTTGTATGTGAACGTAGAGTTTATAGCACCCGATCATCACGAGGTGCTTGAAAACGACGATCTTTCGCAACGGCGCATACGAGGGGAGAACACAATTTTATCTTGATCTTTAAGTGAGGAATCATCTTATAATGCTACCGTCGCGATCTAAGCATAATAAGATACATAAAAGGATAAACATCACATGCATATAATTTTATGTGACATGGTATAGCCAATCTCCGCGCCATGATCTCCATCTTGTGCGCGCCGGCATGATCTCCATCACTCCACCATGATTGCCTCCACCACGAATAGCAACTACAACTATTGCTAACTACTTAGCGATAAAGTAAAGCTATTACATGGCGTATAAGAAGTTGACACGCAGGTCATACACAATTATAAAGACAACCATATGGCTCCTGCCGGTTGTTAACTCATCGACATGCAAGTCGTGAAAGATTACAAAACATGATCATTGCATACAACTCAATTCATACTCATCATGTCTTGGGCCATACCATATCACAAAACACTCCCTGCAAAAACAAGTTAGACGCCTCTACTTTGTTGTTGCAAGTTTTATGTGGCTTATGGGAGTAGCAAGCTAAGAACGATTCTTACCTACGAAAAGCCACAACGGTGATATTATGGTTGCTAACATCCGATGTAAGTCCCATGACTACTATAGTGAGAGAAACTGGCATCCACCAGCCGCATGTGTGGAACAAGCCACACGTCAAGTGCGGAGCCGGTCTCGCGAACGCGGTCGCGTAAAGTTGGTCTAGACCGCTTCAATCTCACTATACCGCGCCATAAGAAATACACAACAAGAGGTTTGCAACAGAAAACATCAACGCCCGCAACAAGCATGTTGCGTTCTACTCGTGAAACACATCTACGCATAGATCTAGCTCTGATACCACTGAAGGGTTTCGTAGCATAGTAAATCAAAAAAATTTCCTACGCAACGAACAAGAAAGCCAAGATCTAATCTAGGAGATGTAATCAACGAGAGAGGTAGATGAGATCTTCATACCCTTGAAGATTCGCACAGCGGAAACGTTCAATAGAACGTGGTTGACGTAGTCGTACTCGCCGTCTCCTCCTCGCGATCCGATCCGATCCTACGCCGCAAGTGGCGGCGCCTCCGAGAGTTGCACACGTGCGGTGCAGCGACGTCTCCTCCTTCCTTGGTCCAGCAAGTATGGTGGAGAGATAGATTGGATCAGCAGCACGACGGCGTGGTGCTTATGGTGGAGAGTTTCTGCGGCAGGGCTTCGCCTACGCGCAGTCGCGAGAGAGAGAGAGAGGGAGGGCAGCAGTTGGCGGCTAGGGTTTAGGTTAGGGGGTGGAGAGGGCTGCGCCCTTGCCCCCCTATATATAGAGGGGTGGCCGGCCAGCTTGGCCTCTCCCCAAACCCTAGGGCGCCGACTTGGAGTAGGAAGAGTGGGGGGCAAGTTTCCCCCCCTTCCTTCTTTGAAGACTCCCTTAGGGTTTCCCCTTGGGCTGGCCGGCTGGGCCTTAGGGGCCTTGTGTGCCTGGCCCAAGGCGGCCAGGGCACTTCCCCTTAAGCCCACGCAGGCCTCCGTCAAGTGGGCCCACGTTGGTCCCACTCCGGAACCTTCTAGAACCTTCCGGTACAATACCGATAAACTCCGAAACCTTTCCGGAATCCAAAAACTGCTTTCCTTTATATGAATCTTATTCTCCGGACCATTCCGGAACCTCTCGTGACGTCCTGGATCTCATCCGAGACTCCGAACTAAAACTCATAAACCAATTATCCATTCTATCCTAGCATCGATACACGTTAAGTGTGTGACCCTACGGGTTCGAGAATATGTAGACATGATCTTCTATCAATAATCAACAGCGGGATCTGGAAACCCATATTGACTCCCACATATTCATCGATGATCATATCGAATGAACCACGATGTCAGGATTCAATTAATCCCGTATATGTATTCCCTTCGTCACACGATATTTTACTCGCCCGAGATTTGATCGTCGGTATCGCCATACCTAGTTCAATCTCGTTCACAGCAAGTACTTTACTCGTTCCGTAATCCGATATCATTTTGTGATTAACTCCTTAACCACATGCTTGCAAGCGGTGTTGATATCGATTACCGAGTGGGCCCAAAGTATATCTCTCCGACTTGGGAGGGACAAATTCCATCTCGATACATACAACCCAACAAGTACTTTCCGATCACCTGAGAGACACCTTTATTATCACCCTCACATAGGATGACGTTTGATGACTTCAAAGCTTTCTTCCGATACTAGGGAGTTGTATTATCTCATGGTCTAAGGAATACAATACATGACATAGGAAAAGCTTCGCAAAGATGAACACGATGACACGATCTAATTGCTCTGCTTTATTTGGGTCTGTCCATCATATCATTCTCCTAATGATATGATCTCATTATTAATTGACAACTTATGTCTATGGTTAGGAAACCTTAACCATCATTTAATCAATGAGCTAGTCCATAGAGGCGTACTAGGGACACGGTGTTGTTCATAAACCACACAAGTATTAAAGTTTCCGCTTAATACAATTCTAGCATGGAATATAAACATTATCATGAACAAGAATTATAATAATAACATCTTTATTATTGCCTCTAGGGCATAATTCCAACAACATGTTGCTAGTTTCTTTTGAAACTTTAAGACCATGAGACCATTACAATGCATGTGACTACTTGCGGTGCTTTTCCTTTTTACCCTATTCCACTTTCATTGTTTTATACTTTTGACTACTGCATTCACAATTATTTTCTTCTTATAGCGTCAGGGCCAGAAGTTACGGAGATTAGGAAACCTTCTTGGTTGCCGTGATCCTGAGATTGCATCAACGGCATCGCCGTCCCAGTCTCATGCCATATCGGCCTCCGCGGACGAGGAATCCACGCCGGAACAAGAGGATGAAGAGGAACAAGAGGATCCCCTACCATCGAAGAGAAAGAACAAAGGTGTGCATAGGGACAAATACACACCACATGATTTCAAGGAGAAGACAAAGAAGAAGGTGGTCACGGAAGAAGTCTCGGATTCCGACGATGATAATTTCGTGTTGGAGGCACGAAGGAAGATTGCTCCGCGTAGGGGAGGAGGGAAGCGTGGAAGAAAGTAGTAGTGCTTGTGTTTTATGCTATCTAGCTATATGAACTTGCCATGTGTTTAGTAATCTCGATTTGAACTTGTGCTTGTGTATGACACTATGTTTTATGCTATCTAGTTAGGTTGTGCCCGAATATATGATCAAGATGTTTGATTGATATATGATCTTGTGTTCGATTTGAACTTGTGCTTGTGTATGATGTCAATATGATGCTTGGATATGATGTTTGTGATATATGTAATATATCACATTGTATGTCGATATATTTGTGAATTCATGTTGAGCTGGCATTTTAGCAAGGGTTCTATCATCTTTTTCGAATGCCAGGTCTGCGGCGCCACTGAGAGTGGCGTGGCAGAGATGGTAGTGGCGCCACCCACAGTGGCGTGACAAGGCTGCGGCGCCACTGTGAGTGGCATGGCAGAGGTGGTAGTAGCGCCACCCACAGTGGCGTGGCAAAGCTGCGGCGCCACCCACAGTGGCGTGGCAAGCCTGAAGCTCGAAAAACTTGCTAAAACTTATGCTAAAAAACATGCTAAAGCTGGAAATCACAAATATATCAGAGAACAAGCTCAAAATCAAGTGATACACAAGGTTCACACATAGTTTGAAATAATAATATGCATACATTCACACAAGGTTCTGACATAATTCAAAATGACAAGGTTCACAAATATTTCGAAAAGACAAGGTTCACACAAGGTTCTAAATGACAAGGTTCACATGCAATAGTTAAATACATGTCCGAATTCACGAATGCTCTATTCGCTCAAGCATGGTCCCTTTGCCTTCGCCTTCGCCATGGCCTTCCTCTTCTTCTCTTCTTCTTCCTTCTCCTCCCTAATGGCACGCGCCTCGGCAGCCACCCTTTCAAATAGTTCCTTCTTCTCCCTCTTCTTCTCTTCTTCTTCCTTCTCCATCCTTGCTAGGTGCGCCGCCCAAACAGCCTGGCGCTGCTTCAACTCACGCGCTTCTCGTTCTCTCTTCTCTTTAAGTGCTTTGGCGCGCTGCTTCAACTCACGCGCTTCTCGTTCCCACCGCATTTGCTGCCACCTTTTCCGCTCCGCTTCCTCTTTTTCAGCTTCCTCTTTCAGCTTCCTCTTTCTTTCTTCCACTTTCTTGGCCGCATCTTGTTCCTTCACTCTCCTCAAAGCCTCATTTTGAACATCTTCGTCCTCCTTGTGACCTTGAGTTGAGCTATGTCCCGTCCCACTCACCTTTCTCTCCCTCTCCATCTCTACTTCCATGTTGCTTATCTTATCATAGGCTCTCTTCATTATCTCGTCGTACTCACGAATGCTCTTTATTACCCCCTCCGCAAGCTCCTTCTGACGTTGCTCTTCTCTTTCTCTCCTCATTCTTTCCTCACGAACCCTCAATTGTTGATCTTCTTCCATCCTCATTTGTGTTGCCTCTTTCTTCTTCCTCTCGGCCGCATCCATCTCCATCACCTTCCTCCATGACTCATTGAAGGTCTGATCCCCCTCCTTGTTGGCTTGACTCCCCGCCATATCTACAATAAGAGTGGAGATAAAAGTTAGTACACACAAAATATAAAATATTATCTCAAATTTAGAAATTGTAGAGCACAAAATAAAAGTACATACGGAAATGGTCCTTGTAGATATCCTATCATACTAGTTCGATTTACACCACGGACTCCTCTAAGACCTAGTTGTCTTCCTCTTTGTTGCCTAGGATTACGATAGCTTGGACCACCTCCGTGACTTCGAGCACCTCGGTGGCTAGGACCACTTTGTTGGCTTGCAACACTATGTTGGTTACTCCTTTGTTGGCTTGGGCTTGGACCATCTTGGTGGCTTGGACCACTTTGTTGGGTACTCCGTTGTTGGCTTGGACCACTTTGTTGGGTACTTTGTTGGCTTGGGCTAGGAACATCTCGGTGGCTTGGACCACTTTGTTGGGTACTCCTTTGTTGGCTTGGAACATCTTGGTGGCTTGAACCACCTTGTTGACTACTCATGGGTTGGCTTGCATTCGGGTCATTTCTCTTTGCTCTTTTCCTTTGGGTACATGTCCTAGCATTGTGTCCATGACCATTACACTTTCCACAACGAGCTCTATCACATGGCTCTTGAAATTGGTCATTTCCTGATTCTCTCGCACCACCACGACCCCATCCATCCATGTCACCCCTAAAACGCTTTGTCTGACGTCTTCCACGTTTAACAACCTTCCATGACGGATGGGGCCAGAGTTGGATTCCATGATACTCGGGCCACTGTGATTGGTCAAGGTATGGGTTAAATCTAGGAGCCCATGTTTTCTTGGTCGTCGTGATGGAGAACTCTGACTCTCTCACGGTGAGAGGGTGATTGTAGTCCAAATGACGCACCCGAGCCGCCGTTAGCAAATGCGAGCAAGCGAGATGGACCAAAGATGGCCTCGCACATGTGCACTCGCAAGTCCTTAGCGAGACCTTGAAAGCTCGGCCTCCGTGTTGGACACCGTCGGCCGTGGTTCCTCCGGGCTCGTTCACTTGATAAATGAGCTCTTCGTTATCATAAACGGTGGCAACTTCAGAATCCGCCTTACGAGACTGAAATGTCCTCCACTCGTCAACTTTGGGTGGGTACTCGTATTTGTGGTTTTGCGTATTGTCTCCCGCAATCTGCCTTTCTGTTTCATCTGAGTACTTCAAAAAATACTCATTCAACTTGTCGAATGTGTATCGCACAATTGCCGTCACGGGCAATGCACGGACACCCTTGAGCACCTTGTTGAAGCACTCTGCCATATTGCTTGTCATTTGACCGTACCTCCGACCATTTTCATCGTAGGCTCTTGCCCACTTTGTTCTATCTTGGATGTGCCTAGTGAGAAATGCTTGACCCTTAGCATCGAGCTTTCTGTTTGAGGTCAATTTGATGTACAAGTTTGCGAAACGCCGGTCAGTGAAAGCGAGACAACAATCTTGAAGATCATCGGTCAACTCCTTGCTACCACATGCCCTATAGAAGTTTGAACAGAAATGCCTCATGCACCATCTATGGTGCAAAGGAGCATGCCCTGGTATTTCAATATTTACCGCTGCGAGAATTCCTTGATGCCGATCTGAGATGACACAAATTTCCCTTTGTGGCGGTAATACCTTGGTCCTCAAAAGGTGAAAAAACCACTGCCAGTTATTATTGTTCTCCGCCTCAACGAAAGCAAATGCCAAAGGAACCAAACGGTTGTTGGCATCATTTGCTATTGCAACCAAGAGAGTCCCCCTATATTGCCCGGTCAGAAATGTCCCATCAACGGAGATTACCGGTCTACAATGCTCAAAAGCTTTCATGCATTGCTGGAAAGCCCAAAATGCACGGCCAAATACTCGGACAGTTCTTTCATTGTAAATCCTTGTTTCCTGTCCATAAGGCTCTACCACATGAACCATGCCCGGGTTTGCATCGGCCATTGCTAACAACAACCGAGGAATTCGGTTGTATGCTTCTTCCCAATCACCATACAACATCCTGAATGCAGCTTGCTTCGCTTTCCATGCCTTGCCGTATTTCACATCGTAGTGAAAGAGAGCTTTCACAAGCTCCATGACTGTCTTGATGCTCATTGTTGGAAGTGACGAGATTTGGTTGGAAAGTCTATATGCGATGAACTCGGAGGTGAGTTGTCGGTGATCGTGCTTTACTGCTTTGCCATCCACCCTCTTTCCGCGACACATGTGAGTTGGCACACAACTTGTTATGCGCCAATCGGGTCCTCCCTTCCATGGTCTTGCACGCACAATCCAAGGACATCGATCCTCCTCGCACTTAACAGTGTAACGCTTCTTCACGTCTGAGTGAAGCACCGTATAGGGACGATGATACTTAACCGAGAAGTCTTTGATCCATTGTTTAAATTCCAGCAAGGTTTTGAACATCAAGCCTTTTGATATACCATAACTCTCATGACTGCCATCCCGGTAAGAAGTAGGCATTGGTCCAAGCACTATACCCTCGCCGCCGTCAACCGTGGCTTCATCCGCGAGACTAAGATCACGGAACAATGGTATCCGATGATCTCGTCCCAATACCTTCTCGTGGACTTCGGCCTCCTTGGCCGTGAACCCTTCCTCATCAACTTCTTCTTCGGGACCATCGTCATCCGAGTCCGATGCATAGCATCGCGAGTACGGGATGTCATGGTCCATGTTTTCTTGCGTGTAGTACATATCCAAATCTCCAACATTGTGGTCATGAAGCTCAATATCATTGTCATCATCCCCCCACTCATCATCCTCCTCTTCCAACGATAGTGCCTCCTTTGAAATTGGCCTTCCATCCGTCATTTCTTCTTGGTGGTTCGGTGGAGAATTCCTAGCATCAACCCGGGAGGCACTCCGGTTCAAGTCCACATGCAAAGTACCACCAACCTTTTTGGTGGCAAATAACTCAAGAGCCTTGTCGAGAGATTCGGCCACCACCTCCTTGTATGCACCCCAACGTTGCTCAGAGTTGATACGCATTATCTTCCAACGGAAGTGCATGCCAAATCCGGCGTTGTGCCTACCCTCCAACTCAACAAAATCACTAGGGTCCATCCATTTCAACTCTATCCTAACTTGTTCCAAGACCTCGGCGTACGTAGGAGTACGCTCGAACACCAAGTCAAGCTCATCCGGGTCGGGCTCTATATTGCCTTTCAAATATGCTTCCTTGTCAACATGATGAACATGAACAATTCTCGCCATACCTATTTTTGGTATAACAACAATAAGGTAAAAAAATTAATAAGTACCTATGCAAATATTTACTAACACATCATACTTCATAACAAGATAACCCTAACATAACAAGAAAACCCTAAACCTAACCCTAACCCTACCATAACAACAAACCCTTACCTCACAAAATCTTATCCTAACCTACAATCTACACTAAAATACTTCATACACTACACATCATACAATTTAACCAAATTAACAAGAATCAACATTGCAAGCCAACACATCATACAAGCCAACATTGACTAAATTAACAAGAATCAACATTGCAATTTGGGTGAATCAATATTTCTAGGGTTTCCAAGATTTGGGGATTCAAAACCAAATATGCAAATTCCAATTGGTCAATTGAATGGGAAATGATGGAGAGTACCTTAGGAGACTTCGGGAAGGAGAAATCCACGGAGAAAAGCTTCGATTTGGGTGGTTTTGGGGGGGGGAGGATTGAGAGGGGGAGAGAGAGCAGCCGCCTATGCTGTGAAGAGATGAGGGAGGAAGTGAGGGAGGAGCCCAGCTCGGGGCTGGGAGAAAACCCTAACCCTAAAGTGCGGCGCCACTGGTAGTGGCGCCGCAAGCACTTGTGTCACGCCACTGACAGTGGCGCCGCAAGCTCTTGTGTCGCGCCACTACCAGTGGCGACCAGTGGCGTGGCACCACCTTCTGCCACGCCACCGTGACTGGCGCGGCCAAAATGGGTTATTCCCGTGAAATATTTTCAAAATTGGTTTATTATTTGAAATAGATTCATGTTTAGGTTAATTCTGTCTAAATTGCCGCGCTGGACCGGTGACCCCTCAGCAGTGCGCTTCACTGCTGCTTCGTCTTTCGTCGAGGTTTAACGTCGGTGCACTGTTTCCGATCACGTGAATGGTACCGCGCGGCCGGGCGTTCGAACAGTGCAGCTAGGACGACACAGGGAAAAAATGTCGCGGCGCTGGCGCTGCTTGCTACTAGGCACTAGCCCGGTACTACCTACGTGCTGCTGTGGCGCCGCCCTAGCAAGGAACAGCTGCTGTGGCTTTGGGCACACGAAACAGTAGACCAGTTACAAGCTACTAGGACGTTTGTCGGAACGTCCGGCCATCGCGCCCAATTGTTGCCTTGACGTCTACCGGTCCGGACCCCGGCCGGCGACAGGTACCAATCGACTCCGGCCGTCGGTCCAGCGGGCGCGCCGCATTGCTTTCTAGCTTGTCAGGATCCCAACATCGATACAAGCGATGGAAGGACCATTCTGAATCTGATACGCCAGGGCAGGGTATAAGAAATACAGTGCAGTACCATGTCTTTAGGGTGTGATGATTGAAGTTTCATCTGTTGGTTGCTTGTAGCAACTCAAGAGAAGAGGGGGAGCTCGGCTCTCACGTGTTTGCCCTCACCGAGAACACCAAAGACCAACAACTTGGTTCCGGACCGCCGGCCACTAGAAGGGCAGTGCCAACAGCGGCCCTGCACCATTTACACCATGGGTTACACCATGTCTGCAACAAGCAGGCACGTGAAATCTTCATCGACTGGGGATCATTAGCCTCCGCCAATTTTATCAAGCATGCATGCTTATATGATGAAGACATATTCTTTTTTGTCGAGGATCAGTGATGTATAAACGTGTTTGGCTGTTGATTAGCCTAGATTGTCCGTATTTCTGCAATGGACAAAATTGATGGCATTATTTGAACGATGGGGTTGATTTTATCAAACCGAAGGAAAGGGCTCTGTTTATGAGCTTTGTACAAAGAAGGAAGAGGAAACATACTGATTAAGCACGTCGGTTGAGAACCCGAGCATGCAGGAAGTTTGGCTAATAGCAGGAGACAAGAGTGTGTTTTGTGTTAGATCTAAGGGTAGAGAGTGCATGTTGGGACTGGGTAGCTCGGCGGCATGAGGAGTGGAGACGGGGTAGTGCGGCGGTGTGGGGAGTGGTTCCTGTATCTCTACTAATAATATTGCTAGAGGTATGGTCCGTGACCGTCACAAGTACGCTTTCAATCCACCTAAAATACGTTTTCTGTCTGTACGCTTTCAATCCACCTAAAATACGTTTTCTGCATGCCTCGTCTGTGAGTTCGCGTCCGTCCGCTTGTGAAATTGGCGTCCGTCTGTTTCCGTCGTCGTACACGTAACTTGTTTAGGTCTCTTGCTGCCGTGCGGAGTACCGCATAGTACGGCTTTCATACGATCTCTTGCTGAACCGTGCCGGGTAGCGAGTTCTGCAGAGGCGCAGAGTATGGCTAGAACTCGATCGACCGTCCTCAAATAGCTAACCATCGTATTATAAATCACCCGTCCTCGGTTCCCAATCGATCAAACACATCATAGCCATGCCAGAGACGACGATTGTTGTTGCTACTACTATGGAAAATACGAGGAGGGATTAGAGACGGTTGAGGAGGACGTCGGGCTGCTCAAACTCCCATGTGATGCGTAATTGATGCCGATGAGGTTTGCGTCCCGGCGGAGCCAAATGCAGGAAACACGGTGGAGCCTCTGAGCATGAACGCAACAATACTCCCCTGCAGTTTGGAGCTTTTTGAGGCAGGGTGTACCGGAGGCTGGCGCATCAGTGCAATCCGGCCATGTGTATGCCGTCGCGCCGGGCCGAGTCCAGGAACTGAGCTGCACAAACTAGATCCTGCCAAACCCGCCCACGATCGGGCGAGGATGCAATACGATGATGGCCTGAGAACAGGCCAGGTGGCGAGGCCTGCGGTGGATGGGTTCGTGAGAACAGGTGAACGGGATGCCTCCTCCAGCTGTGCTCCACCGGCTCCTCCAGCCGGACGACGACCGTGGTTGTAGTGTGAGCTTCACTGCCGTCCTTGGAGCTGTGCACTTCCGCATCCCTCAGCTATCATGCACGCGAAGCTATTGTCGTATCGCTTTAACCATGTAGCTACCTTGAACGCTATATGCAAAAGAACATATATAGGAGAAGTGTGAGGCAGGTAGTAGGAGATGGAGGGCAGGGGCCGCGCCAGGAAGAGATTGAGGTTGCCGGCTGCTGCTTTGCTTCTGCTCATTCGGTGTTTTGCAATGAGAGAGAGAGGGAGAGAGAGACTGACAGCTGTTTTAAAACCATAGAGCGATACTGCTATCTATTTTTCGTTGCAGCTGGTTTCCTGTTGCAGAGATAGATTGAGGGCGGAGGAGATGTTCTGTTTTGATTTCTAGCTTTACTATTGTGAGAAAGAATTGGTGGGATTTCTTTGTACAAAAAGGCCAATTAGTACTTCTGATCGGCTGATCCTATGATGCGGTAGGATCTCCCAAGTAATTGCATATATAGCAGTTTCTTTGTTCACGTGAGATGCTAGCGTGAATAACACTTTTTCTAAGTTCAATTTCTCTTTCTTTTCTACATTTTTTTTGTAATATGTGATTATCTTTTTAAATGTAGAATACTAAAATTGACATATCATCTCATTAGCAATCTATGAATATAGAAACTAATTTATACCACCGCTGGTGCTACCACAAGTCGACTAATGTTTTATACGAAGGAGGGGTAAATGTGAGACGTCCCCTTGGATAAGCTGGTTGCTAATCATAGTTAAAAAGGAAGAAATGGTAGACGTGCATTTTATATGTTGCGTTGTTTTGGTATGTAGCATAAGTGCATGTTCTCAAACGTAGCAATACTTATCGTATATTTATCATCATGTAGCCTTGATGTTTTTGATAATGAAATTCTATAACTTTTAATATATCTTGTCATTTCGCAGCAATGTGCGGGCACTTAGCTAGTTTATATAAAGAGTCAAAGTGAGGGTTAGGATTTATTTTATGGAGCCCCTTAGAGCAAATCGGTCTAGCTATATGGACCACAATTGCTTAAAGGGCCCATAGTAGACAGGGAATAATAAATAAATTATTTATTTTAGGAAAAAAAGAAGGATAAGAGAACATGAGATTGAAGCCTCCGACAACAAATTACAAATAAGCAAAAAAGAAAACACATGGCGTAAATAATTCACTTTTACAGGCCCTTACTCATCATCATCTGGATTAAGGGCATCGAGTTGTTCACAAATAGGCTGCAGCACATCGACCACAGCAAAACACGTCGACTTTTCTGCATAGATTTCTCAATGGCCTAACTATAACTTTTCTTCGGACACGTTGAATTCTTTCTCCTCGGCCAGCCTCCACATGGACATCAACGAATGAAAAACCTCTGGCGAGTGCGGTCCAACAGTCCACGCCATGAAGTTTCACCTCGAGGATTTGTAGTGACACCTCGTGGACTTGTGGCCCATGTCCCAACCCTCGTATGCCCCGTGTCGATGTGGGAATCAACCACAATCACACTTCCTTCGCCACTTAGCATCGATGTATTTCCAGTAGTCAGTTTGGATCCACCTCGGCACCTTGTCGTCCTGAGAAGAAATCCCTAACTAATTTGATGTGCAACCGAAAACCTCATTGTATCAAGAGAAATCGAAGAAAAAAATTCTGAGAAAGATTATCGATAAAGATAGCATACGATGCCATCATTGCGCTCCACTTTAGCATGATTCGCTTACTTGTGCCTCCGGTGTTGGCAGCTGTCGATTCAAGCTCAGGTCGCGAGATCAATGTTAGGGGAAGATAAGATGAGTGTTATGTCTAGTGGTGGCCTCCACATCAGTAATGCTACATCTACGGATGATTTCTCACGGAATTTCAGCTACGAACTGACGTGGTGCTCAAGCGAGGCAACTAGAGCCCTAAATTCACGGGAGGAGAAATCATCTGCACCAACCGCTTGCTTACAACTCATCCCGTAAATCAATTCCGTAGCAGATCATCCATAGGTCTAGCATTATTGTCTCTACATAAATACTCACTAGTCAAATAACACGTGGGTGGTGGGCCCATCGGTCAACGAGACAAGCCTCAGCAGGCAGTCCGACACGTTTGACTTCTCTACATCGTGAGACCCACTTTTAACGTCACTTAGGATGAACGGTGCAATGCGTTTTGCCTCTGTTCCCCGAGCACGGAATTAATGCATGTCGGGCTAGGCATCCACCTACTACGGCAAAATTATCTGCTAGTAAGGTATCTAGCACGGCACATATGGATCCGTCATCCTTGCTAGTCACCTGCAAAGATAATCTGCCGGTGAAAACTTTTGGAGGGAAATTTTGCTTGTGCTGGCCGAAAAACCTGTCGGGCATGAAAGGCTTTTTTGTAGTGGATAGAATCTTATTAAGAATCCTAGAGATTTCTATGATCTAATTTATGTAATAAAGGATATTGGTAATGCCTCTTTATTTTGTTTATATTGCAGTCACCAAGATATTAGTACAAACGGAGTGTAAGTTCTATTATGATGACATATGTTAATAGAGTATGACAACAAAATGTTATGCACTAGCACTATATCACATGCTACTGAAGTTAAGGGCGATAAAAGTGGACACTTCAAGGTCCGAGGAACCATTTTAAATTAATTCGATAATGTCATTTCTATGTGCTTCAACAATAAGAAGGAACATGTGTATTCAAGATTTAACACTCCCTATTCACGATCGGGATAATTGGAAAATATATCACAAGTCCGTAAATGGACCATTGGAAGAACCTCCATAAAGTCTTGCAATAAGTCAATAAAGTTTACATGCTCACTATAAGAAGTCTAGTATGAAGTATCCTCCATATTGGGGGGGGGGGGGGGGGGGTAATCGGACATTGGTTTACGAGGTGTGTGTGGATATTAATGTTTCCACATTATGTTACACCCTCACCCTCGCATGTGGAGCTATCTCGTGTAAAAGCTCCAAAATAACATTGACATCAACATTGATGCAAAGTACCACGTGAATGTTAAGAGGCTATCTATATGTCAAAGAAATTTTATTCTCGGAATTCAAATGGTACTCAACTTTTCTAAAGCACTCACTGAATTACGGACACATTCTGACTAACAAGTTAAATGGTGTTCCCAAAGCTATTGACAGTATGTTTCATGTTGTGAAAGATAAAATCATGGACCAAGCCATTAATTTTAAGCATATGAGTCTAATTTACATGTTTTACGATTCAGTTTATTAAAGGCATATGACCCAGTATTTGTGATTATGTTGCTAGCCGATTGCTGGAAAGCCTTTTGATCATTGGAATAAGGACCATTGAATAAATCAACTTCCATTAAGTATTATATTTTCCATTTGGATATAGGATAATGCACTATGGGTAAAGATGTTCTATGAAATTAAAACGGTCATTGCAACACTTTATTTTGGTATGCTAATTTTATTGTGCATGGGCTTTTGATATTTGTTAACCTTGCGGTCAAGGGAGAGAATGTTGGAATTTGATCTATTTGTTGTAACAAAATGAGAAAAAGGGGGGCCCTGCTCCCACGTGTGTGCCTCAATCGGGGGCACCGAAGACCCATGACTTGGTCCCGGTCCATCTCTTTAGCACCCAAGTATAAAGGGTAAAGGGATTATCATGCGAAAAATCAATCTACACCGTAAATCACGACCTGAATCAAAACTGCTAATCCTATTGAGGCACTAAGGGAGGCAAGGATCGACATGAGGTCAGTCCCTACACCATGGGCTTCACCATGTCTACATCGAGCGGGCACGCAAATTCTAGTAGGATCCCCTACTAGTGCCTAATGATGTTTAGGTTAAGTATGCAACCAAGTAATGTTTATGTATCCCCATTGTATATTAATTCTAATAGTGATATGCATAAAGAATGAAAGATCTTCTATTTTTGACCTAGAAATACTAATGAACAAATATCATAGGGGCATGCGCGTTATGCAACAACAAGAACCAAACTAATTGGATATGACAATGTCTGACCACGGCTGGTGATCGCAAGCGACCCTCGCTCGGACACGTAGCTTCCGCGCGCATCGACGCTACAATGGAAAGCAACCGGTAATGGCAGCATCACTCGTATTCAAGCGGCAAAGGGACACAGACGCCGCGCTCCATCGACCACAGTAAACTTAAGTAATTACAATTTATACTGAACTTCTATACCTTTTTTTTGAAATTATGTTTGTATGCTACATTATTAACAAGTACAATTTCTATTATTTATTTGCATAGCTAATTAGCTACAAAAAATGTTGCCAAATGTTAGGTGTAATGTTCTTTATTTTACAGTTGTAAGGGATATTGTCACATGAATTTGCATTGTGCTAAAGTATTTTATTCTAAAACAAACGATCCACCTATAGTTAATTTTAATAACTGGATAGATTTTTAACAAAGATTTGTAAAGTTCACGATCTAAAAATATCTTTATAAAATTTTCTAGTACATATTTATTGAATCTTCTAGAGTAAAAATTAAACAACAGCTGGCTTGATTCTTTAGTATTTTTTTGGTAAAATACACCTTAGAAGCTACCGTGGATTCCATTATAATTGAAAGTTTGTATTTAATGTACTTGGTACTAAAAATACCATCACTTATACTAATCGTCAGTAATTATAAATTTTGACTTAGAAATATTACTGAACAAACGGCATAGGGGTGTGCGCGTTATGCAACAGCAGCAACCAAAAGAAGGGTGTGCGCGTCAACGACAGCAACCAAAAAAAACAGGATATGACAATGGCTGAGCATGGCCCGTTTATTGCAAGCGACCCTCGCTCAGACCCATAGCTTTCATGCGCACCGGCGCTACAGCATCGCTCGTATTCAAGCGGCAAAGGGGCAGCAGACGTCGCGCTCCATCGACCACGGACAGCTCTGCTTTGTTAGCTTGCTTCCCCTCCCTCTCTCTCCCTCCAGTCGCTACACACGACACGACACAGACTCCACGTATTCTTTCACATCAGCCCAGCGGCGACGTGCTGTGGAACGAAAGCTGGCAACCAATAATCAGACGCACATCTTCATCTTCCCCATCTCCGTGAATCCAGCTCACCGATCCTTGGAACAACAACAGCATATGCATATGTACATATCACCTATGGTTCGACACTGACAGGGCATGTTTCAGCAGAATTTTCACAAGATTCAGACATTCTTCTTCCCAAATCATTCAGGGGCATTTCGCCTGGAGAAATGGTTCGTGGATCACACCAATCCGTAGTACATAACTAACAAATAGGACGACAGAGCTAGGTCTGATAAACAAATCTTCCTGGAGCCCATTCTCGGAGCTCTTCTAATCAGGTGAAAACTGAAGCTATAACCTCCTTGGAACTGCACCCCTGCTTGATTCCATGCAAGTGGCAAATTCGCCTCCAAGAGTTGCCTCCACGCCATGCTCCTGGAGAATTTGCCTTCCATGCCGCTGTGCTCCTCCCAGCTGTACAGGCGGCAGAGAGCTTCCTCCTAACTCGCTACCCTATCGCCGCCGCTCATGTCCGTTAGTATGGTCAGCCTACGTGCCATTTTCGTGAAATCGCTGCAAATTTTTCAAATATGTTAGTGTCTGGTCGGTACAAGAGAACAAATGGAGAATGGAGAAAATGATGCAGCAGAAGAAGATGTTTTCTTGGACAGTATGGAAACACAGCTTGTCTGTCTCCGGTGTGAATTCAAAGTCAAACTACCATAAGGAGGATGCTTCCAAGGCAAGAAGAGATGCAGAGTTTAGGTGCTATAACATAACTCAATTTGGATGTATTAGCTGGAAGATCGCAACTACGACAAATGCGGCAATTCCTATGGTATTGTAATGCATGCCGAGAAAAATGGACGGTTTTGAGGTTATCAGATGCATATTATAAAGCAGTGAAACAGGGGAAATGGAAGTTTCTTCGGGGAAATTAGGTGGCTGACACTTACATTTGAAGATTGAATATAGCCAAATATCTAACTGATTCTAAGATGACTAGCAACTTCTATGAAGATGTTTTATCTAAAACCAGTAACGATATGCTTGAACAGAAACATACATTTTAATCTGAAAGCAAACAAACCTGAAAGGTTCATCTCCAGTGTGTTTGAGTGCCCCAGCGGCATCACGGTAGAAAAGATGGCTCATCAACTCAGCTTTCTCCATGCCGAACATGTCGGAAAGCCGGCCATATAACTCTTCATATGAACCAACAGCAGTGAGATCAAGGGTGCGGCCGACGTCCTCTGATTGCATGAATATCTTGCAGTGCCCGGTTTCCAGCCCAAGATCAAAGTTCTCCGTATGACCATTCTGATTGCTCTCTGGGCTGGGAATATCAGAGTTATTCGCCGACTTCTCGGCACTCATATCAGAAGGGCTCTTCCTAGCAGCCGTTGGAGAGAAACCCCCAGAATTACCTAGAGTTATCTGCTGCTCCGTTAGTATGGGTTTCCCAAAGAGCATCAACTGAGTGGGTGCAGCTTTCTTGACATCTGATTTCTTGTTGTTTTGGTGGTTACCAATGGTCAACAGACACGAGATGTCGTCTCGAGCTGCCGGATGACCGACGATAAGCCCAGCAGCGATCCTTGGCTGCGCGCCGTGATCGATCTGGTGAAGCCCGTGCGGTGACAGACTCGACTGCAGTTTGTTAAGGTGGAGATCTGATAAAGATATACCAAATTGAGCATGCCTGGCTCCCTGTATGCCTGCAGGAGTACCGTCCGGGAAATAGCACATCGGGCCGACGCCGCGGCCGAGTGGGTTTCCGTGGAACATTGGGGCCGGAAACTGGCCGTCGAGTGGAAGGTCCGGGTAGAACGGAACACAGAGCTTCTTCCGAGGAGGCGAGAACGGAGCGAGATGAATGGCCGGCATGTTTGAGACAAGCTCAACCAACCATGGACTCACTCTCTTCACATTCTGCAACAGGTCCGGTTCATCCCAACTCACCTGCACGAAGCCATTCCAGGAAAAAGAATTCAGCATTGTGACAGTCAAATGCATGATCCTAGCAATCAATGAGTCAATGAATAGGAATGTAATTTTGTACTAGTATTGCTGTCCTTGAATTGAGAGGATTTGTACACAATTAAATACACATGAATGATGGAGAACTGGAGATGCAGTACTACCTGAAGAAGTCTCCAAGGTGAATTGGGCCATCGGATGGGGTCAGCCACCTGCACGGCCGACACAGTCCCCATGAACCAGCTGATCCTGGAGGAGTCCTCCGTCTCGAAGGCCATCTTGAACCTCATGCCAGCGCACCACTGGGTGCGCATGGCCGCCCTGACCGCGGCCGCCTTGACGCAGAACTCCGGCGTGCTCGCCCTCGGGTAGTAGAGCACGTCGAACGGCTGTCCACTAACGGCAAGATTGGCCGCCTCGGCGACCTCCTCCGGCCGCACCCTCATTCTGACCTTATTATTCCCCCTTGCTGCACCCATCATCTTGCTGCTGTTGTTGCCGTCCTCCTCCCCCCTGAGGAACATGGAGAATCCCCCGTAGTTGCCACCCGCCGCAGCTTGCGGCGGAGGCAGCATCTCCGGGCCACCGATGCCCCCTTTCTTGGCGCGGCGGATGCCGACGCAGAGATCCCCGTTCTCGGTCCTCATGAAGACGATGGAGTCCCCGGCGACGAGCTTCTTCTGGTTGACGAAGGAGCTCCATCCGGTGGTGAGGAGGTGGCGGCGGGGCGTGCCCCTGTAGATGTGTCGGAACTTCCAGACGACGCCGTGCACGTCCTTGGCGAGCACGGTCTGGACGGGCGGGTCGGCGGAGTAGTCGAGCCGCGGGAAGATGGTCTCGGCGCAGTAGCGCGGCACGGAGAAGCCCCCGCCGTTGTTGGCGTCGGACTGCGTGAGCGTCTTGGCGAAGGAGGCCGGCTTGTCTTCCTGCTGTTGCGCTGCGGGAATGGCGTCGTCGGCGTCGGCGGCGTCCTGGGCCCGGACGGGGACGAGGCGGATCTTGGCGAAGACCTCGTCGGTGTCCGGATCGGCCATGAAGCCGACGGCGGCGACGCGGCAGAGGACGAGGGCCGGGACCCGGCCGGCGGCGGCGGGCGGGAAGTCGACGGGGCCCGAGACCTGGCCCTGCGCGTGCTCCGCGTGGCCCTGCGGGAAGTAGTAGACCCTGGAGCCGACGGGCGGCATCTGCACCATGCCGCCGGCGCAGGCGTGCCAGAGCTGCGGGTCCAGGCACCTGTCGTCGCCCCGCTCCACCGCCGCCGAGTCCACGAACGTAATCATCTCTTCTTGCGCTCGCCTCCGCCAGCCAATAACCACCACCACCACCCGGAGCGGAAGGACGGAAGCAAAGAGAATTCGCAGCGGAATTGGGCAGTCCGCACCCGCCGCAACAACTTTCTCCCCCACCACCACCAGCACCACTACCACCACCAGGAGCTTTTCCGCAGCGCAGCCGCCGCCACCAGCACCACCACCATCAGAGCTCTCTCCACACCTGGGCTGAAAAGGAAGAGGGGAACAAAAGAAAGGTAGAATTTTGGGGTCAGAGACGTAGCACGGAGAAGGAAAAAAGGCAGCCCAGCCCAGCCCCGACCGACAGCACCGCGATCCATCATCCATCCATCCACCCGTCCAGTCACTCACCTGTCGACGCAGCTCAGCTCCACCAGACAGATCCCTCCAAACCTGGCTGCTGGAGTGAGGACGAAGCGGAGGGCAATCTTGGCACAGCCCCCTCCCTGCTCCTGCCGCAGAGTCTCTGCTGCTCTTGCCTCCTCCTCCCCTCCACTGTCCCTCAGGCTCTCAGGTGCAGCAGCAGGCAGCAGCCTCAGATTCCCCCAGACTGCAGCTGACACGGGGGCACAAAACAGCTAAGGGTGTGTTTGGTAGCCCGGTCCATTAGAGAATAGCTATCTGAGGTCATACATGCCCATCCTAGCTAAGCTGAGGTGAGATTTTCTGGTGTGTTTGGTAGGTCGGGCCGACTGAGAAATGCTGAGTGTATCCATTGTTTGGTGGGTTGTATGCGATGAGAATGGCTGAGAAGGTCATATCTTTGCATAAAAGTCCCTGATTACAAAATTGAAACGCGATCGGGTCCACATATACAAAATTAAAAGCAATCAGGTCCTGTAAATAAAAACAAAAATCAATCAAGTCCCTGAAAAGCAATCAGGTCCCTGCCATCACTAGCTCCGGCAGGCAAGCTCCGGCCGGCGCCGGCAAGTGCAGGGGTGGCGCTGGCAAGGGAGGGGTGGCGCTGGCCGGTGCAGGGCGGCGCTGGCCGGGCGGGGGCAGCGCTGGACGGGCAGGGGCGGCGCTGGCCGAGGCGTTGCGGGGGCGAGGGTGGCGCTGGACGAGCCTCGAGGAGCCGGCGGAGGTCGGCGTCGACTAGGCGGCGGAGGTTGACGTCGAGGAGGCACTGGAGGTCCGGCGTCGGTGCTCAACCGAGGAGGCGGCGCTGTCGCGTGGACGGCGAGCTCCAGAGCAAATCGGAACGGGGGCGACGAGCTCCGATGCAAACGGGGACGGTGCCGGCGAGCTCCGGTGCAAACGAGGACGGGGACGGAGGCCGACGTCGCACGCGCATCCGCTGCAGCCGGATTGAGAGGCGGAGCCGGCGTCGAGGCGAGGAGGCCGCGGCGGCGTCCTGGTTCCTGCGGGGCACAGGCGCACAGCGAGAGGAGAGCGAGCGGGGGAAGGGGGGAAATGACTGTCGGGGTGGGGGTCTGGGGGGTGGGGGGAGGGCGCGGGCCGGTGCGACAGTGTTTTGCGGGGATTAGTTGATCCCGGACGAGGAGCGAAGCTCGAATCGAGCTTCGCTCCTCAACCCGGCTCTGGGGCATTTTTCGTATCTCCTCAGCACTGTCTAGATGGGAAGAGCCGACCTACCAAACACCGGATCCCCTCAAAATCTTGGTTGAGAGGAGAGATTCTCAGTAGCCCCGGGCTACCAAACACACCCTAAATAGAGGGAGAGAGAGGGAGGGAGAGGGGGGAGCAAGTCAAGGCTAAGTAGGGGATTAAGCAAGTACTAGACCCCACTGAGTGTTAGCGGTTTAATTATTGTTTATCAGTCGCAGGATTATGCTTTTCAGTTCAGTTCCAGCGAGCCTACACTACAAAAAGGTGCTCTCCAACTGCTAGTCTACAGCCAACAGCTGCTGCTGCTGCTACCAGATATTTCTCTCACTCACAGGATTAGCATAACACAGTATCATTAATACAGTATCCATCACTTACTTTTTCTTCATTATAGAAACGCATTTGCATGTAGGGAGAGAGATGGAAATCAAGATGGCATGTGTGGAGCGGAATTCACATGAGCAGGTAGGTGACTGATATGCTCCGCACTCTGAACTCGATCATGGCTATCCTGTGATCTGATCACTCACTCCAGCTAGCAGCGGCTCGGTGGAAGTGGAACACCAAAGCAGTGCGCGGCGTGGTGGTGTGGTGACCGGTCACGAACGCGCCGCGACGCCAACGGCACGCACGGGGATCGGATCGCGGGAGATGTTTTTGTCGGGCGGTGGGCGCCGTTGAATCGGGCCTCGAGATTCGGACGCGTCGGTTCCGGGACCGGGTGCGGTGCTGCCGACCGCGTCTACCGCTCGAACCCCTGTCCACGCGACATGTCACGGTTTTCTTTTCTTTGTTGCCTTTCCCCTCCGTTTGCTCGCGTGGTTTCCTTCCTTACAATACCCTAGTGTCATATACATTCACACCAAATAAGGGGTGCAGGAGCATTGCAAATTAATTGAAGAAATCATTCTAAAAAGGGTGTGTGTCAACGGGGATTTTTTTTTCGGCGTTTACCCTTGATCGAGTAAAAGGTTGCAGTAGATGCCAATGCAGTTGTTTATATTATTTTTCTTAATTGCATCACATGTTCACATGTGTCAACTCCATAGCATTTACACCATTTAAGGAACTGATAAACTTGCCTGTTGTCCCACGCGAACTTTATATGCATGCTGCCTCAACTATTTTGAGATTACCACAAAATCATAAATCTCCAGGCTGTCCAATTCGCTAGATTTGGCCCTGGCTCAGACGAACATAAGCTCGCCCAAGTAAACATTCCACTAGTCTCAGTAAATATATGAGGAACAGATAAAATACATATTGATCTTTAATATTCTGGAAAACAGTGGAGTTAGATAAAGTTATTTGTAGCTTTCTTTCTAAAATGTTACTCCCTCCGATCCATAATACTCTTCTTTAATACGGATGTATCTAGACACATTTTAGTATCTAGATATATCTGTATTGACGAAGAGTAATATGAGTCGGAGGGAGTAATATTTTATCCAATATTAAATTTTACATATTTCAATAATTTCTAGAAATTACTTGTTTTTAAATAGTATTCATATTATTTTCCTTCAATTTATTTTCCGGGTTTCTCGTGCAAACCTTTATTTTCAAGAAACATTTTTTAAAAAGTTATAGTTTCCAAATATGTTTCTTACTAAATGAATATTTTTATGTTTTCCCTTGTTTTTATTTTTTAATAGCTGGTGACGGAATCTAGACAATTCTTACATTAAGAGGAGCAAGAATTTATGTTACACTAAAGTTGAGGGACCAAACATAGACTTCGCCAATAGTTTCAATACATCTTTTCTCTTACTCAATTTTTCCTATGGGTCTATCAAGAATGACACTTAAACATGAGTCCAAAAGGTCTAAAACCTGGACACTAGAGACTAACATTACTCCCCAGTTGATAAAACATTTTTCCATGATATAAGAAGTACAAGGTTTATAAATAACATAAGCAGAGGATCATATTCGATAGGCGAATTTCAGTTGTATCTATCGATTTAAGATGATGTACACATAGGATGTGTGATACCGTTAGTCCAGAAGATTGTTGTAACTAGCATAATAAATGCATGCATATATACAAGAGTAAACACTAAAATTTATTGAAGATTTTTAATTCTCATAACTAATTAATGTTTGTCGATGAACAAAAAAAGAAAAATTGTTCAAGATATTTTTTTCACAGGTATGTGGGAACCATACTAGTTTCACTAGGCGAAATAGTTAATTATAACTACTCCCTCCATTCGATATTAGTTGTCATTGATTTAGTAGTACAAATTATGAAACGAAGGGAGTAACTATCAGGAGCAAGCAAGAAATAATTAACTATCTATTGGCCTGCAAGGAAAATGGACTATCTAGATGAGTTGGGAGTGTACTTGATCCATTCCGCCTAATGTCGTCAAACTCGAGTTCAAAACACCGGGTATTCGGTATTCCATCAGATGTAATCTCCCTTTTATTCAGCTTAATCGAACCACGACCGATCAAATAGACAAGTCTCCCTTCAACAAATTTAGACAAGGAATTAAGACTAAAGTCTTTAGAGTACTCACAATTTCCTCTTGTTGATGATGCATGCATGCATGGCCCAATCAAAGCTCACAATTCTTCAATTGTCAAAGCTTGAGTGCTTTTGTCGGGCTCGGATCGGATCTTTCCTTGACATGGTCACAAGAGGAAGAAGGATAACGAGTATCTCCAAATGTGAGACCGGAAATAAACTATTGTCGTGGCACTGAAAATAGCAGAAAGCTAGGAGAGCGATCAACAGTGCTGATTAGTTCAAGTGTCGTTGAATGATTTGGACCGACCAGCGTGTAGGAGATATGGTCAAGTCATCCGCTGTCGACCATATTAATACGACTGTCTCGCTTGATTGGTCGCATGGGAATGAATGGACACTGTAGAGCAGGTCAGCATGATGTGGTGATGGTTGGACTAGTGCTACGAGCTTGATTTGGTGGCTGCTAATTAATCAGTTTTGTTTTCATGCTTGCCTTGCTTCGTATTAAATTATACTAGGATGGTTGTGTCACTGATTAAGAACTCTCATAATATATATAGCTGAGGGTTGTCTTTCTTGATTAAGCGAAGAGTGGATGGGAATGGATGACATGAATATATATATGGTATCCCCATCGCTTACGTACTACTATATGTAAAAATAACCTACACATAAAAACAATGAGATTCCAGAGGATACTCTGGCTCTAGAACATTTGGTTTGGTTTGTGCTTAAGACCAAGGACTGTAAAGCAAGATCTTGGCCGAAATCGTTGTCCTATCCAACTAGAATCTTGTTGGCTTGACTCTGCCGAACCTGCTTTTGGTACACCAACCGTGTTGATCCTCATAATGTAATTTGTTGATACGATGGCTAGAGCCAAATTAATTTAAGGTTACCAATATAAGGGACCTAACAACCTAGCCAAGGAGCAAAGTGCGCGTACACATGCACTTAATATTAATTAGTCTATGTATATTGCTAGTGCATGTGTTTTCTTCCATAAAAATTAGCATTGATTAATCAACATGCTATAATTAGCTGGTTCATGGGCCTACCTACATTACGACAGGAGAGAAAACCTAAACCCTCCATAAAATATACAAATGTCATGTTCATACTAAAAAAAGGGTTACCATCTTATAATATATGTTTGTTCATTCAATGCAATAAAACCATTATCTTAGTAGACTAGTGTTGTGAAAATTTGCCCATCTAATGCAAAAAAAAACCTATTGAGTTTGTTTAGTGAGCAAAACTGTAAAAGATTGTGGCATCTTGCATAGATCTTACGTTGAGTACACTATTTTCAACTCAGAATTCGCAAAACCATCAAGATAACTCTTGGAAGTCACAATAGTAATTCCTTTAAGAGAATGGGAATGGAATTCTCTCGGTCTCTTCATCATGCAACACGCACACATATATTGTAATCACGAGTTTCCCAATATTATTGAGGCCAAAACCAGCAACGCCCAAATAAGTGGCTAACATTGGTAAACCCCACCACTGGGAACGCTGATACTCTTATAACATACAAATATATCCAACAAAACTACTAAGAGCAAACACCATAGGTAGCATCAAATGGAGTGCCGGTACATTTCCTTCAAGCTAGAAGTTTGATTTTATACCATGCAGAATATTTACCTCTTTTCATTAAGAGAGATCTTTAGGTCAAGCAACGAGTGTGAAGGATCCAACAAAAAGCGTATGTTCTCGCCGTAAAAGATTACCAAAGTTCTTGGCACCAAAGTTGTCAGAATCATGATTCTGAGTCATATCAGAAACTCTATGGTAGGATCGCAAACTGTAGGATCATAAATTTCAGAATCGTAAAATCTTAGATTCTACTTGATATAATCATAGAATCATTCCACTCAATTTGGGTCATAAAATCGTAAAATTGCATGGTAGAATCACGATTCCAACAACTATGCTTTGCACCTTCTATTTCCCACAATGTCGTGTCTCCTTTGATTGTGGCGTTGCAACATTTAGAATACTAGCACATTCCTTTCGTTCCATGTTTTCCATGTTGTGAGACAAGGAAAGAGAGGCGAGGGATTTCTTTTCATTGATATAATTTGTGTTGGGAAAACTCGGCACACCGGTTAACCCTTTAATTTAGAGATTAGCACACTCTTGAATGTGATCTTAAACATACGCAGCTGAATTAATGTAAACTTTAGCACCATTGTATACTAACTCAAGGATCTTTGCTCGTGTTGGAAGAAAACATATGCAACAGCATATATGGAGGAAAAAAGTCTAAGCACTTGGTCAAACACTCGAGGAAACAATGTCTAATCTAGTGCTTAAGTTTCAGAAGTGAAAATTGTAGTACCAAATCAATGCACAGAGACCAATCCTTTTTATGTGGAAAACCTCTTAACTTGAGAGGAAAACCATGGGTCGAAGCAAACCAAATCTTCTTCCACTATTATCAAATAGGGATACAACAAGTTCTTCTCTAGGGGGCACTAGAGGATATCAAGCATCAAGATATACATGGATCTGTGGATGCTTCAACAAGATTTTGGGCACAAGAGGTAGGGATCGGAGACATCTCACCAAAGATATGGTGAAACCACATCTTGAAGAAGACAAGGTAGCAAATTTGATCTTCACAACCTTGTGGGCAAGGCCCAACGCTTGATTTAGCTTCTTCCTTCAACTTCCTCACTTTCTCTTATCTCTTGGTTTCCTTCTCCAATGGAGGCTAACCTTGATTTTTGTCACCCCACCTTGTGGTGGCTGGGAGGGAGGCTTAACATCTCCCCTCCCTCATGTGCAATGTCCAAAATAACCCTCGGTCATAACCCTAACGGGTAGTTGGCTCTTGCACCTGTCTGGGCCGCCTAAAAGGCTGCATAAGGCCATCTCCTCACAACCCACATGAGGAGGATACCCACCAATTTGCACTACAACAGGCCATCGATATTTGAGTTACTGTTATCCATCATCATTGCATAGGAGGGGTTGAAACATTCCTAACAGTGCCATTGCTTTACCCTAGCAGATAATTGGCAAGAACATAGGAGGCATGTTGCCCCCTTCAAAACCAGCTTAGACCCACACTCCATTTTGAATGAATGTGCAACAATGAAGGCCATAATGACCGTTCGCATCATGGATTTAACCTTACTATATATGTATCCTCGTCTTGAACAAAACAGTGAAGCCTAGATTCATATAATTGAGAGGGGAGAGGAGATGAGAGAGAAGCTAGGATGCAAGATATTACCAAGTGAATGGATCAACATATGTCTCATACACTCCTCCCTCCATAGTTGACATTAGTTCTCACTTCTATGTCCACACATACAAAGAAATACCAACCAAAGTTGCATCAGTGAGCTGGGATGGAAATGGAACAGAAGTTTTCCGCCCGACTTAAAGTTGCATCATGAAGTAAGATTAAAAAAAGAAACATAGAGGAAAAAAGGAATCAAAAACTGTATTTTAGGGTAGTTGAATATTCTAAAATTAAACAACAAAGTAAAACAAGGGAGCCAATACCGGTGGAACAGGAAACGCCAAGGAACTTCTCAAAAAAGTAATACAGAAATTTCTGGAAATATAACCCAAACATGCCCACACACTAGCTTGAGTCGATGATTTCCTTTTTTGTTAGCTCCGAGCCCATACATGCATGTTTACTAAGATGATTTATAAGGACTGTGATTGTCTTAGTGTCTACGTGAAATTACTTATGTGAATTTATGTGATAGTTCAAGTGTTGAACCATGTGTGTGTTACTTTTTTTAGTCAACCAACGCTTGTCAAAATTATGATCCATTCCTTGTTTGTATTGTCTACTTCTTTATATGTGCCTTTTGTTGTACAAAACAATGTTCATTTTTTTGCCTATATCCATTCTGTGTTCATCTACGATGATTTCCTCTTATGTATTTGAATTCTAGGGTTTTTTTATTCGTTTGTGATTCTGGCAAGAGACAAGTGGAAATGAAAATGATAAATCATGTTCAATCCGTTTTTGTTCTGCTTCAACACTATCGAGCAGATTATATCGACCTTTTCTTATATAAATCTCCAATAAAAAGGCAAGAATCTAAAGAGTCTTTTCTAGAAAAGTAGGCAAAGCCCTAGGCCGGTGACGAGGGTTAACTCGACAAATGTCCTAGATGAAGGACTTAGGATCGGGGAGATAGGGCGTCGGATGAACTCGAAGGTAAAGTTAGTCGAAATAGGTGTGTATCGAAAGTTAACTTGGGTATTCAACCTGGCTTGCTTTCAATCTGCCCTACACCGTCCCCTCCTGGCCCCTATATATAGGTGGCCAGGTCTCGAAGATCGGGTAGGGTTCGATACAGATTACAAATATCGACATACGGTATTAACTCGTATTCGACTATCATTACAATTGGGCCTAGCTTATCGGGCCCCAGGGGTACTCAACTAACGGGCTCTATCAACTATACCCTTGTCAGTAGCCCCTGAGATTCTACCAGAATTGCAGATTCGGGTTGAATCTCTAGTCTTCAAATCTTCGACTTGATCAATTCTTCGACTTTATCTTCAAATCTTCGACTTGGTCTTTCGACTTATATTGATGATAATTTGCTCGCAAGGGGTCTCGATGAACAAGCCTGACAACTCTGACGGATCAAGAGGTCAGTTAACTGCCGGAACAGATACTTGTCACCTACTTCAAATTCAATCCCCTTGGACTTGAATTCGGGATACCGGTCAAACTCACTCTTTTGCCTCATTTAGGACTTACAAAAAATGAGTCCCAGTGGTTCTCGGGGTACCCAGTGCGTCCACCAGGATTTTCTTCGCGTCGTAGACACGGATACATACCAGCAGAGCGCATCCATGTGCGTATACTAGGCCACACAGGACGGATCCCGGGGTCTTACCTTCGTGATAAATCACGGCATTCGAGTTTCGTTGCGATAACGCAACTCGAGAATCTCATGTCGCAGTCAAAGTTTGACTGAAAATATTCGGGTTTCTACAACCATAAAACTCGCTCCCGATGGGAGTAATTTCTCTTCAATTTGTCGACTACGTAGTCGAAGTTTTTGTATGCTTATCCTTCTGCAATTTCAATATTGACTATTTCATCTCTATCGGGTGCGCGCTCAGCGCTCCCGATGGGAGTAGCCCCTAAGGCTATGTTTGGCAACTTGTAGTCAAGCATAGGCTCAAAGTTCATCTCTTCTTTCTACTGTGGACCTTTTACTATTTGATGAGCCCTCGAGTCCAAGTCGAGGTTTCCATATCGCGCGATCATAGCCTCCTGTCTTGTTTTTCTTCATTGATATTATCGTCTGCTCTACGCAGAATTTAACTCCTACTTAAAATTTGTTTGTGGGCTGCGCCGTAGCACGGGGGCCCAATAATACGCGCTTATAAATAAAGCACCATCTGTTAAGGAGAAAAACCCTAATCAGATCCTTTCCTCCGCCGCATCATCTTCTCTTCTCCATCTAGGGTTTTTCTGAGGTTTCTCTCTCGCACCTATGGCAGATGCTGCAGGCTCCCGTCTGAACCTTGGTTCCCCGGCGGCACCACGAGGTCGGGGTCGTCCTCGCGGCAGCAAGAACAAGAACACCGCGCCGGCCGCCGCAGGGACTTCGTCAGATGCTCCGGCTAAGCGACGTCCCGGCCGCCCACCTGGTAGTAAGAACAAACCCAGAGTGACTAACGTCACTCCAGGTCCAATCGCTCCTCCATCTGCTGCTCCGGCTGCTCCTTCTGCACCTCCCCGTATCTTTTCTTTCCTTTGCATTGCCATGGCGCAGTGCCGTGAAATTCAGCGCTTGCCGCTAGATTTCACGAAGTTTATGGATGGCCGCGAGCTGCGAGAGACGGTTCTTCGTGAACAGTCTGGCGGTGGCGTCCCCTATGAGGTGGAGGTGTGGTATGATGGCGACGGCGAACAGTACTTCAGAGGAGGCTGGTCGCAATTTGCTGAAGACCACGACATCCATCAAGGCTTCATCATGGCCTTCGACTTCCACGTCGGTACGTCGAAGTTTGACGTGAAGATCTACAATGGTACTCTTTGCCAGAAGGAATATCAAGCTTGAAGCCCTCTTTTATTAGGATCTGTTATCCATGTAATTTCGTTTGACAATTGTCCTTCCTGCAATGATATTTGCAATAAATATTCGTACTTTGTGTCGATATCGTTTACTAGTACCATGAGAACAAGTCATGCTCTGAGATACGCTTTCCATATGTCGGGTTCTTTGCGAACCAATAAATGTAAGGATGATATCGGGTTCTTTTTATGAACCAAGTTTTCCCTGTATTTATCGGGTTGTGTAAACAACCTTATAGTGAAGGAAAACCCTTCCATCTTGTCATAACGATTTTTTCGTACGATCCAGGGGTTGAAGCCCCCGAGCGGAGAAGTAACACGAGAATCGTACAATTTTGTCGAGTTCAACCCAAAGAACCCGACCTGTGGCCTCATGTTCTGGGTCCAGAAGGTTAACTCGAATATATTGATATCTCTATACTTAGTCTACACGTAAAAACGTCGTAGCTGTTCTGCATTCCACGGGTTGCTTTCGTCCTTCCCAGTCTTCTTGTCTTGTAGTCGATATGCTCCTCCTGGTATTACTTCCGTGACGATGTAAGGTCCCACCCACGGGGACTCCAATTTCCCATGGCTATCTTGCCTGAGTCGCAAAACGAGGTCGCCTACCACAAAGGATCGTGGACGAACTCGACTGCTATGGTAGTTTCGTAAGCTTTGCTGATATTGCGTAGCCCTTTCTAATGCTTTGTCTCTTGCTTCATCTAGTGCGTCGACGTCGTCTTGCAATGCTTCTGTCGATGTCGCCTCGTCATATGCCGTCACTCTTGGAGCCTCGTGTGTAACTTCGACTGGAAGCACGGCTTCTGCGCCATGGACCAGGAAGAAAGGAGTTTCTTGAGTTGCTACATTAGGCGTAGTTCTTAGACTCCAAAGAACGGAGGGCAATTCTTCTACCCAAGCGCTCTTGGCTTTCTCGAGAGGTGCTAAAAGCCTCTTTTTTATTCCACTACTTATCAGGCCATTGGCTTTTTCGACTTGCCCGTTTGTCTTCGGGTGCGCCACAGATGCAAACTTAAGTTTGATCCCCAATCCTTCGCAGTAACTTTTGAATTCTTTTGAAGTAAAATTTGTCCCATTGTCTGTGATGATGCTGTGTGGTACACCAAAACGAAAAACTATCGACTTGATGAAGCTGATTGCTGCTGTAGAGTCTTGAGTTGTTACTGGAGCTGCTTCCACCCATTTGGTGAATTTATCGACTGCTACTAGCATGTAGACATGCCCCCCTGGCCAAGATTTGTGCAGCTTTCCCACCATGTCAAGACCCCATTGTGCGAAAGGCCAGGATAATGGTATTGTTTGTAGCTCCGCTGCTGGTGCGTGCGGTCTGGATGCAAACCTTTGACATGCTTCACACTTTCGAACTATATCTTTTGCGTTCTCGATGGCTGTTAGCCAATAGAATCCCGCTCGAAAAGCTTTTGCCGCTATTGCTCTGCTGCTGGCGTGATGGCCACATACTCCGCCGTGTATGTCTTTCAATATTGTTTGCCCTTCCTGGGGTGTGACACAGCGTTGTAAAACGCCTGTAATACTTCTCTTGTATAGTTTTCCTTCAATCACGACAAACGCTTTCGCTCTTCGAGTTATCCTCTTAGCCTCCACTGCATCTTCTGATAGCTTTTTATTTATCATGTACGCAAGATATGGCTGCATCCATGTTTCTTCTATCATCATGACCTCCTCTGGCTCTGTCATAGCCCCCGAGCCTGCCGTGGTAGTCGAACTTTTAGCACTTTTTATGGATCTTTCCGCTATCTCTTCCCAAAATACTCCAGATGGTACAGGTAAGCATTGTGATCCAATATTTGCTAAAGTGTCGGCTTCTTCATTGCTGTTCCTGCTGACGTGAGAGACTTCGCATCCATCGAACGTTCCTTCTAGATAATGGTACAGATTCTTGTAGGCCATCATGTTGTCATTGATTGTGTCACACCTGTTCATAACTTGCTGGACAACAAGGTTAGAGTCTCCAAATATCTTTAGGCGAGTTGCTCCACAAGCTTTAGCCATCTTCATTCCGTGCAACAAAGCCTCGTACTCCGCTTCATTGTTAGAAGCCTGTGGGAAGCTCATCCTTAAGACATACTTTAATTTGTCGCCATGAGGCGATATTAATACTACTCCTGCGCCTGCTCCTTGGACTCGCTTTGATCCATCGAAGTACATTGTCCAAGTACTCGATAAATCTGGTGGTCCCGTGCTTTGCAGCTCGAGCCACTCTGCTGTAAAGTCTGGCAAAATTTGCGACTTGATCGCCTTCCTTTTTTCATACGTGATGTCCATGGGAGATAACTCGATTCCCCACAAAGAGACACGGCCTGTTGCTAAAGGGTTGTTCAATATGTTCGATAGTGGTGCTTCATTGACCACTATAATTGGGTGCACAGTAAAATACTGTCGTAATTTACGTGCAGTGGTGAAGACACTGTACGCCAACTTCTGATAATGCGGGTACCTCTGTTTGGTTGGAGATAGCACTTCACTGATGAAATATACCGGTCTTTGGACGCCATGAGCTTTGCCTTCTTCACTTCTTTCGACTACTAGAACTGTACTTACCACCTGATGGGTTGCGGCGATGTACAGTAGTAGTGGCTCTTTTTCTTTAGGTGCGACCAGCACTGGCGGCGTGAAAAGCACTTTTTTCAATTGCGCAAATGCTGCGTCTGCTTCTTCTGTCCACTCAAATTTGTCGTCTGACTTCTTCATAAGTGCATAAAAAGGAAGCGCCTTCTCCCCTAGTCGAGCAACGAAACGACTTAATGTCGCGACTCGTCCTGCTAATTTCTGTACGTCATGGAGTTTCGTGGGTTTCCCCATTGTTAGAATTGCTTGAATTTTCTCTGGATTTGCCTCTATTCCTCATGCTGATACCAAGAATCCCAAAAGTTGCCCTGCTGAAACTCCGAAGGAACACTTTGTCGGGTTCAACTTAAGCTTGAACTTGTTCAGGTTGTCGAAGGTTTCAGCCAAGTCGCTCATTAAAGATTTCTCCTCTCTTGTAGTGATAACTACATCATCAATGTAGACTTGTATGTTGCGCCCTATTTGGCTCCCGAGGCAACTTTGCATCATCCTTTGATAAGTTGCTCCTGCATTTTTTAGGCCGAATGGCATCACTTGGTAGCAAAACACCCCATACGGTGTGATGAAGGCCGTTTTTTCCTCGTCCTCTTTCCTCAGCTTGATCTGGTTATAGCCAGAATATGCATCCAAAAAGGAAAGCCTTGCGCAGCCCGCTATTGAATCGATTATTTGATCGATGCGGGGTAAGGGAAAGGGATCCTTTGGACAGTGCTTATTGAGAGATGTGTAGTCGACACATACTCTTTGTACGTCTGTGTTCTTCTTGGGTACTATTACTGGGTTCGACACCCAACTCGAAGTTTTGATTTCTCTGATAAATCCAGCACTTTCTAATCTGTGCAATTTTGACGCTATTGCCTTCCTCTTGGGTTCATCGAATCGTCGCAGTGGTTGCTTGACTGGTTTCGCATTGGGATCTACATTAAGTGCGTGCTCGACGAGTTCCCTGGGAACCCCTGGCATGTCCGATGGACACCAGGCGAAGATTTCCCAGCGCTCACGGAGGAACTCGACGAGCGCGCCTTCCTATGCGGGATCCAAGTTGACCGCAATTGATGTCATCTTGTTTGGGTCCGTAGGGTGGACCTGTATTTTCTTTGAATCCTGCGTTGTGTCGAAAGCCTTATCTGGCAGGGATCGTCCAACGTCGGGTAGCACATTATGATCTGTTTTTCCTTTTAACCTCTCGTATTCTGCTGTCATGCCGAAGGTTTGCGCCATCTTGTTGAATTCTCTGTCGCATGTGTTAGCTACTTCAAAGCTCCCTTGTACTGTGATTGTTCCTTTGGGCCCTGGAATTTTTAACGTGAGATACGCGTAGTGCGGTACTGCCATAAATTTTGCAAATGCTGGGCGCCCCAGGATTGCATGATATTGTGACGGCTAGTCCATAGCTTCGAATTCTAGTTTCTCTCTTCTATAGTTTTCGCTGCTACCAAAGCAGACGTCGAGTTCTATTCTTCCCAAAGGGTAGTTTGCTGCTCCTGGTACTATCCCGTGGAAAGAGCAATCTGTTGGCTTCAGACTCGTCGGTGATATGCACATAGCCTTTAGTGTTCTAGCATATATTAAGTTTATGCCGCTCCCTGCATCCATGAACACTCTTCCGATGTCGTATCCTCCTATTTGCGCTTTCAGAACCATAGGCGAGTGGCCCGGCCTAGAAACTTTCCGTGGGTGATCCGCTCTACTGAACTTGACTGGTTGCTCTGACCATCGTAGATACTCTGTGGTAGCTGGTGGTGATGATATTGCTAGGTTCACTTGCCTGGATATGCTCTTTCGCTCTTTTTTCGACTTGGGCACTGGTTGAATCATGGCTGATATGTATATTTGCGACTCTAGGTGTTTTGATAATCTTTGAGTTTGATATCCTTGACTTCTACGTTTTTCTTCTTGCCTTCCTTCTTGGCTCGAGCCCATGGCACCTTGCAACCTTAGGAATGTTCGACAATCCTTCATCTGGTGATTTGAGACTCTTTTCCCGTCGAGGTACGCGTAGTGGATTCGACAAGGTCCGTATAGCATATCCTCAGCCGAAGGACCAGAGTATCTTGATTTTTCTGTCCCTTTTGCCTGAAAACTCCTACTTTCGTACCCTTCCTCTTCTTCTAGTACATAACCTGCGGCTACCTGATTTCGCCTTCCTTGGTTACCCCCGCTGCGGTATCGTCTCCTCTGTCGACTTGTTCTGTCGACTTCTGGCGAACGTCCTCTTTTATTGTTATACGCGTCCTCTCCATCAGCAAATTTGTTGGCTTGTTCCATTAGCTCAGCTACTGTCGTAGGTCTTGTTCTTCCTATTTCTTCCACAAGATCTGAGCGGCGAAGTCCTTCCGAAAAAGCGTCTATTGCTCGTTCGTCGGAGACGTCCTCTGCTGAGTTTTTAATTATACTCCAGCGTTGTATATAAGAACGTAGCGTTTCGCCTTTCCTTTGCACACATGCTTTAACTTCTTCCAGTGATGCTGGGCGTTTGTAGGTGGAACGAAAATTTCTTGTGAATCGACTTTCGAGTTCTCCCCAGCTTCCAATAGATTCGTCGGGTAGCGTGTTCAACCAAGACCGGGCGGCGCCGGTGAGGTGCAGCTGCAAACTTTGCATTGCAGTCGCCGTTGTTCCCCCTAATATCTGCACTGCTTGTAGATAATCTGATAGCCATAGGGTGGGTTCCTGCGACCTGTCGTACTTATTCTGGTCGTATGGTAGTTTGAATCCTTTGGGTACCCGCGTTCTGCGAACTCTACGAGTAAAGCATAACGCACCCATATCTTTATCATCGTCTTCGTAATTTTCTTCCCTCCAAGCATGCCGTGATTTATCTACTCGAGCTTGTGCTATTATACTTCTTGCATCCTCTTTCCTTTTCTGTCGCTTTTTCTCTTCTGATGATTCAATATAGTCATCGTTTGAGTACTTGTACCTGAACTTCTCCTTGCCACTTCCCTTGCAGCTTGTCGACTTCACCTCTGGGGCTTGCTCCCTGATTTTACCTTCTACTATTCCGAGGCTTCGTATCGTGGCTCGGTGCATATCTTCTCGCGGGTCCCCATGCTCTGGTCTTGTGGCTAGTAAATACGCTTGTGCTGGTGCTAATGCCGCCTCTGGCGTTTTTTGTATCAGGTCATCTTCCTCCTCTTCTAACTGTGGGGTGGGGCTCCTCGAGTACCCCTCTTCTCTGTCGCGTGCTGTTACCCCCCTTCTGGTCAGCCGGTGTGTCCATGAAGCATGTGGGAATTTTCCTGCATTGTTTATTTAGGTTCACAAGAAAACAATAAAAAGGATACACGATAATTACTAACAAAATGGCATCAATAATCATATTTCTAAACTGCCAACCAAACTGCTGAACTCTGAGTGCTAAAAATCTCGATCTTCCATAGGGTGAAGTGGAGACTACATACATGTCTAATAAGTGGTTTTCAGTATGATTTGCAAAATTAAAATATTTGGCTTTTTTAAAGATGATATTATTATGGTGGTTCCAACGTGACCAACATAGAGCACTCGCGCCCACAGGATATGCATTTACACTGGCTTACTAACCTCATCAACCTGTTTCTTGAACATATTTAACATATTAATTTATTGAAAATTACATGTAAAGTTTTATGTTATAATAGCATAAAAAGGCATTATGAAAACAGATGTTGCATCATTTTTCACAATCAAAGATCGTTTGGAGTATATTAACATCCAGAGAGAACAATTTCTCCGGAATCTGGGCTTTCAATGATAGGAATAAGCATACAAATGCATTTCACATTAAATTTTATTTTCCCTTTTCTCTTGTCCGTGGATAATTGTTCCCCCTCCAACAAAACTTTGGAGTGTCCCCGAAGTACAAGCACTAACTCTGCTAAAATTTTAGTTTTGGGTCCTCCTATGTTACAACATACACCGCCATGAGGATCCATTGAGACTCAACTTTTTTATCTGGCGTGGAACTTCACACACAAGTCACAAGCATCGTCATTTTAACTTAAAGCAAATATGGATTAATGGCGAGAAAAATTCCCTTGGTCTTTGATCTCTCGAAACCCATGGGACCTTTTTATCATCTGAGGCCCCCTTAGGCCTCGTCCACCGGCACTAATAAGTCCCTCCGAAAGTTACTCAACTTGGGAATAGATCTTCCCCTATTCTTTTTCAAACAAACAAACGTGTTAATCATCACAACAACTCGGTCCACTTCAATATCCTTAATTGTATTAATAGAGTCGGCAAAATGTATGATATTTCTTCATTCTGCAACGAACCTATCTCTCTCGATTTTTGACTGGTGCCCTGTTAATGAACTGGTCAATTCTATTATTCTTCTTTAAATAAAATGAGGCAATGTTGCTTTTTATTTTTAAAAAAACCCAGCCGTCTCACTATGGGTCCTAGATTCCCACTCATCGCGAAGACGGAGCTCACAACCAACATGGACAGCAAGAAGCCAAAGCGGATAGGGCAGGGGTCCAATTGGCCATGTGCGATGCCTCCCGCCATCTCGTGTCGATCGATCGATAAAATGAAGGCGTGGAGCCTCACCCCAAGCTGCTTTTGACCATGGAAAGCTAGAAAAGAAGGCGACATCAGATAAAATGATTTCGCCTTATTTAGCCGGCATGCTACTCCACTTTCCAACTTTTAGCGTGCGCCGATGGACAAACCAATTGTGTTTTACGTGGTAGTTTCATAGGTAAAGATGTATACTTATTGAGTAAGCTACTAGTACTAGTAGACAGCTGCCCGTGCAGTCCAAATCTACACTATAGAAGTGGTCTTGGCATCTTGCTGCAGGCAGAGAGGAACACATCTGTCCCCGCGACGCCTTTGGCCCCATCCCAGACGTCGGTTTCGCGTTGGATGGAACAGCTACGTCCACGTACGAAACACAATAATAGTATACGCAGCAGTAAACGTCGCGTGGTCCGGCCCTGGTGGTATGTACGTATGCTGGCGTTGCGACACACGCGAAGGTGGACTACACATTGATCTAGTTATCATCTGCGGATCATGAGACGGGGGCCATTTGCAGCGCATGATGGGTGCGTGACCCAACTAACAGTGGCCGGCGCTTGCATATGCATGTGACCTTGACGCATGAGACAAGGCTACTACTGCTGCTGCAGCTACAATCCATGGAGTGGAGCATGGGGCACGCACCCAACAGGCCTCTGCGAAGGGTCCCTCATGTCGGCATCCACGAAATGTGCATGCCAACAACCTCCATCATCAAGTGAGAACCGCAACCGCGGGCTTAATTAGCTTTTTCGCCTAAAACTCCAAATCAAAGCATGAACTTGTCTCCGAAATGGAATCTGATGTTTAAAAACCCTTATTCTAAATAGACCGGGATCAGAAAGTTTAGTGTGATGACTCTGGGAATTAGACGTTTAGGGTTTGATTCTACAAGTTCATGGTTTGTTTTGGAAGTCTCTCCAAAACAAAAGTCGAGCCCTCTATCCGGACATGGCCGGTCGACCATCCCCGGAAATACTAGCTAGCTGCATTATACTACATGCAGCTGGCCAAACTCATCGACCACGAATCATAGCCTCCCAGAGTTTGAGTATATATGTGGATTGGGATATACTCCCTCTATTCTAAAATATGCGATGTTTTAGTCTATTATTAATATGCATATAAGTAGATATCTTTTAATGTATTGGTTAAAAATAAAAAAGAATGAACATATATACTAAAAAACATCTATATATACCCCATAACGGTAAGCACCCAACTATATATGACACGATCATTAGGAACTACAGTAGGAGATGTACTTTTCCAGAGAAAGAAAGAACAAAAGAAAAAAAAAAAAGAGAACGCGACACCATACCAATACATACATACACACACATGCACGATATATATACGTTCCTTTCGCGGTTGCGAGCTCGCCAGATTTACATTGTCCCGATCGGATCAACTAGGACATGCGTGTACTGTTATCGTGGTGTGGTGTCACTACGCCACTAGGTAGGAGCGAGTATTTCTTTTTCAATGAAAAGCTAGCTAGCTATCTATCTTCTGTACTAGCAGGACTACTATTCCTCTACCAGTAGTATTGATGCAACTCGCAGATGCGCGTGAATCTACAGTTCTATACATGCGTTCTGTCGCGTACCACGAGGCTAGCTAGCGTACCCTTTTGGGCACGAAATTGGAATTATAATACGATCGACGTCGTACTAGTACTCCCTCTGTCAAGAATTACCCTACATTCTGGGTTTAGTCAAAGTCAAACTTTATAAACTTTGATTTAGCATATAAGAAAAAATATTAATATTTATAATATAAAATAACCATCATTAGAATTGTCATAAAATATATTTTCATATTGCATATATTTAGTTTCATAGTTGTTGATAGTTTTACCAATATGTTTGGTTAAAATTTGAAAAGTTTAACTTTGACCAAACACAGAATGTAGGGTAATTCCTGACGGAGGGAGTACGTGTCCAGAGATCAGATAGCAAGCACACCTCTCAAATCCTGAGAAGATCTTGCTGCTGCTAGCTAGCTGCTAGGGTAGTACTTCTTTAGCGAGAATTCCAGATCCCAATACTAGCTAGGACAACCGTATACTATTGTATTTCTTTTATCCTAGTTTTAAGGATATAATTTACAAATCCCTTGACTCTAGATGATCTATGATTGGTGATGAAATTTGGTTATTTGTCCTTATTTAAAGATCTATTAATTAATAAGAAAGTGCATGCATTTGTTGTTTAGCCTTAAAAATGTAAGAACTATTCATGTAAAGCTCCTAATTAAATACTTTAAATGCTAATATGCCTAGGAGGTGGAGATTTTTTGAAATTGCATGATTTGTGAATTGTGCCCTTAAAATTAGGATGGAGGGAGTACTTCACGTACTCCACACAATCAATTCTTATGGGATTTCTCAAAGGAGCGTTTGGTATCGGTGATTGATTCATGAGTCTGGGAACTCTTTTGACTTTTGCAGTACTTACCCTCTTGAGATGTCGTCTTGGAGTTGCGGCTCATTTTTTTTCTCTTCGAAGGCAACTCCAATTATCTTGTGCCTCTTGTTATAATCTGCTTTGTAGGAAGAATTTTCTCACCACTTTGTATGTGTTTGGCTATTTGGTTTTTTATATAAGGCAAATGACTTACTATTTTATTAACTAAGAAAAGATTTTGGAGACAAATGCCTAGGACAAGACACAGGTCTTCATGGTAGCATACTCTCCCGTTATTACATTATCCAAAAAAAATGCCCCCACGAGGCTCCAAAAGCTTTTGCTTCTTCTTGAATCCTCACAATCACAATCGCCATGGAAGCATAGTGATGATGGAAATCTGTAGCTTTACGCTCATTTTAAATTTTTCATGAGACAAGCATGATCAAAGAGGCGATTGCCTTCCTCTCCTTTCATTTTTCAGGAGCAGCTTTCGTCCACCATTCCTCAACATCAGACTCATTAGCCCATAAAAGCAATTCTTACTTTTTGATCTCTTAAATATCTTTGGCACAATATCCTTTGGGAAAATGTTGTCCACCCAAGGTATTTCCAAAATGTTGCCATTTCACCAACCATGGCAATAGTGGCCGCCTCAAAAAACTTACAAACACTCTCATTGCAAGGATTGCCAAGGCCAATTCACACCTTTATTTCATCGACTCATTCGAGCCATATTCATCTTAATCTTAAAGTGGCGGCGAATTTCTCTAGATGTAAAATACCAAGTCCACCAAACTTTGTTGGGTGACAAATTTTGTTCCCATTCACCTTGTGTTTTTCACATGTCACCTTGTCGCAACCCGCCCACATTAGGCTCTTAGAAGCGTAGTAGTCCTCTCTATGACTTCCTTTGGGAGATTGACGGAAGTGATGTGGAATATTGCTTAGGAAGTGAGGATGGAGCGAACTAATTAAAACATGCCTACCAGCCATGTTGACATTCTAGCAATTCCCAAGAGAAAATTTTCCAGCAATTTTATCTTCAAGATGTTGTAGGTCTGCTCTTGTATGGCTGATCATAGTGGAGAGTAACTTAGGTTGGTAACATACATATATTACTAGTATATGTTATTATCTCCATAGTGGCTAGTGTTATAGCTGTGATAATATAGAGACCTTCATTTATTGCTTCGTAGACTTAATTTTTATTGGGAAGTATGATGTTACAGTAACATATTATGTTACTCTAAGTGTCTCTATTCTGAGTAAATAGCATCGGTGGTTACTAAACTTATAAGGCATGTGCATTTAAGTCACTGAACTTGTAAAACAGACTAACCGGTCACTGAACTTGTATTCTTGGTGTATGCGTGGTCACAAACCGGTCAGCTTGACAGTTTTTTTACAAAAACCAGACAGTCGATCAAGAGCTGACACGTGGTGTGTAATTTTTTCAAAAAAACCCATGTTTATTTTTTCTACACATAAGACCTTGATGCTTCCTTATATGCAAAGTCCAAATTTAAACTCTATGCCAGAATGTGTATTCGAACTCACAACCTACACAATTGGTCTCCATGGTGTGACCACCAGGGTACACGTGTTTACTATGTCCGATACAAAGGAATAATGTCTATTATACAAAACCAGAGAGCTCTTTTTTGAAGTTTTTTCAAGATGCGTATTTTGGGGTCTCAAAAAATTTAACCAAAAAATATGTAGCTAGAGATATATGTCAGGAACGTACAAAAGAAATTTTGCTTTAAAATACCATCTACTTTGGGAGATAAGAAATACAAATTACTGATGGAAAATACGTATTTTGGTCTACTAAATTTGTCTTTTTTATAGCCCAAAATAAAACGAGTTTTTTTTACCAAAACTTCACGCGCTTATACGGAGGATGTCTATATATTCCTTAAATAATTTTGATTTTTTTTAAAACTTAAAAGTATAAACAAGTTGAAAGGTTGTTTCGGCACGACTTGTTTGGATAAGAAGATGTAATCCAATTATTTCAACACATCAATACATCAGCTTTCTTGGCTGTGCGCGCGTGGCTGTAGTTCTTAGTCCTGAGTTCAAACCCTAAACTCAACCTTTGTAATTTTAACTAGTGACATGTGGGGCCCACATGTCAAGATCACATGTGTCAGAAAAAATACACACAGGTTTTTTGAAAAATAAAAATACCTTTCCTCTACTACTGACATGTGGGGCCCACACGTCCAGATCACATATGTCAGAAAAAATACACACGGGTTTTTTGAAAAAATAAAAATACCACATGTCAGCTGTTGCTCAGAACAAGCACGTGTCCTGGCTGAGTGGTTTTTTTAATAAAAACCATCAAGCTAACAGGTTTGTGACCACGCGTGCACGAAGAATACAAGTTAAGTGACCGGTTAATCTGTTTTGCAAGTTCAGTGACTTAAGTGCACATGTGTTACAAGTTTACTGACTGCCAGTGCTATTTACTCATCTATTCTCCTAAAATATCTGCCACATCATCTTTTTGTCTAGTTGACATATGTTATCACTTATTTTATCCCCACTATAGATAGTCTAAGATGAGTGACAATCAAAGGAAGGCCCAGATACCGCATTGGGAAGGTAGTTCTTGACTTCTTGTTGTCAGGAAGAGTTGAAGGATGCCATTAAGATCAATATCTTCGCATCCGATTGGATCAACAAAGCATTTTTGACAATTTGGCACTCATTACAAGAATGGTAGCGGGATTTGCAATATCATCCTTGAAAATCTACTCCAATGGTAGTGGGTACACTATATCTTCATGTCATCAAGTCGGCCATTTGGGTTTCTTTATAAAGCTGGGCAAAAGCTTATTTTAAAGTATCTTGTGTACATGAATGCATGGGCTGCTTCCATTGAACGACAACTGGGAACGTGTACACAGTACACGTACTGATCAGGCACTGCACTGATACCGGCTCGTACCATCGTATGCACGGTCCCCTGGAGATGAACGGACGCACGCTTTCTCCCCAGTGAAAGTAACCGAGTACACAGCCGATGTACGTACGAGCGATGTACGTAGTAGCTCAGTCGCTCTCCGAGAAGCTACGCTAGGTATGTACTGTTCGCCCTTGTTTTCAAAATTAAGGGGCAACGACTTTTTTTTGCGAAAAATCCATCGACCTATTAATAATTATTAATATTAGTACAGATAGTATTAAAAAGTAATAAAAATTATAAATAGGTCTTTGGATCACTTAACGATGACTACACTAGCGCGAGCCAAAAGCGCGTTGCCGTCCTTGCCCCTCTATTATTAGAGCCACATAAAACTAATCTTAATAGAGGCTGTTATAGTAAATACTCCCTCCGTCCCGGTGTATAGGTCCTGCGCGTAGTCCTAGGTCGTTATTTTGAGCAACATAATACAAGTTATATACTACAAAATATATATCATTAGAAACTTTAAACGTTGTACTTTCTAATGGTATAATTTTTATGTTGTAAAATTTAAATTATATTTATCAAAATAATAACCTAGGAATACGCGCAAGACTTATACACTGGGACGGAGGGAGTAGAAGGGAAGTTGCCGTGCTAATTAAGGCCAAAAGGACCAGCGCACCAGAGCAGTAACCATCGACAACGATGACAACCATAAATCGAAAGAGACTGAACTAAAACCACACCAATGCGCACGAAAACCGGCCGGATCCAAGGAGATCCGCTGGCACTCGACTCCGTATGCCCTCTGCTAGCGTTAGAGGCACCACCGGAGCGACGATAGAACATGGAGAACCTTATTCGGACATCAAATGTTGATGTTGCCTAACCATCCTGAAAAGTCATTGGAAAATAACTTTAACAAAGAACGGAAACACTCCCACCAACGAAGGGCCGTGGTCTGCCACACCTCTAAGAGTGCAACCAAAGATGCACTTATTGTTGTGGAGTGGATCTAATCCAAGGCCACCAACTTCCCCAAACATGTTCAGATCTGACCAACACCTTGATCAACTCGAGTTCATGCACTATGTTCCCCAAGCCCAGTCGGATCCAAATCAAAGGCAAGACCGATTCACGAAGGAATCAACCACAAAACTGGAGAATTGATCCAATCAATTGTTTCCCACGCTGTTATGCGCACGAACTAGGCCAAAAGCCAGTTATCGGAGCTCTGGTACCATTGTTGGGCCATGTAGATACTAGCATCAGTGTAAAAAAATTACTCTGCCGAGTACCAAAACATGGCACCACCAAAGATCCGGCAGAGGAGAGTGGCCATAGTAGCTTAGCCCTAGACGCGCGGGTGAGGAATGTCGATAGCGCACCTAAGCTCGATGCAGTGTTGTCCTTTTTTTGGATGTCTCCCACGTCTGGCTCCGGTGAGCTCTTTGTTGGCGCCGACTTCTTCTTCGTCTCCGATAGCAGTTCCACCGCCTCAAGCACCACAAGTGCATTGTGCGAGCTCTCACATGTACAGGGTGCAGCGAATGCAGGGAGGTGCTAGCCTCAGGTTCTTCCGCCAGGGACTAGGTGGTAGTAAGGATGGCAATGGGTACGGTAGAGCAATACCATACCCATAACCATATAGTCGATGGATACAACCAGTGTACCCGTAACCACACAGACAAAGGTATGAAACTTTACCTATACCCATACCCGACGGATACATGTACCCATTGGGTACCCGGCAGGTAGATCAAATATAACAAGTTATTCACTATTTTACATTCATCGATAACGCATTGGGGTGGCTAGGATCTCAGATTTCAGTAACCTTAACTTGGAGAGACGAGGAATGACAACTAAGGTTTAGTTATAGGAGTAATTGGGGTGTGTAGCGCCCATCTCCTTTGGCCGCTATTGGCCAACGCTACTAGATTGCTCTAGGTCGATCGTAAGGCAAACACGGTTTGAATCGCTCTGTTTCCAAGCGCGCTCAAAGCGGAGTCACACTTTAGATCGTTAGTAAGCATTGGCTTCTATCACAGCATGTCAGCTCCCAGTTACATATGAGTAGACTATCAATGTGATGATCTGACCGAGTCCCTTTGCCTCATGATACCGGTGGTAAGTTGCAGGCGAGTCGACTCGTCATGCAAGTGCCAACTTAGTTCTCTTTTCTCATCTTATATACAATTACTTTCGACTAACTCTTTAGTCGTACAACCTCGATTAACACTTAATCAAGTTGGGATGGGCATGGTCATGCTTTAAATCATATCACACAGGAGGACCTAGAAAATATCTCTCCGTGGCGGAGGCAAAAATTCCATCTTGGTGCATCCATGTCACGCGGCTTGAGTTGGCCCAAATACACACTTTATAACTACCAAATACGGATAGTGTTTGGCGGGTTTAAAGCCGGCTAGTCCACAACCTGAATCATGCAATGACCTTAGATTTAAGGATTACATTTCTTGAGTCGGGAACATGACGACTTGCTTGTGACAACTCGACCTTTGGGTCAGTTATGCTTTCCTAACTCTTTGACATAGCCACTGCTAGTCTGCTCAGCATCTCCATGCCCTACCACGGGTGGAACCTAGTCGTCTTACTGAGTCACACATTAGTCTTGGTAGTGTGTGTCCATCACACCATCAAAACTAGGGAAAATTATTGCGTAAACTAATTAAGCACGAGGTTCCACATCCGGATACAAGTGAAATAGTTCATACATGGACTCGTTACATTATAGACACGACTTGGATAGTGGATCCTCTAGGGCACCAATCCTAACAATATGTTTGATCATCGGCAAAATTGTTGGTGTATAGCATGGTATGACCCTCTATCCTCTGCCTTGGCTTTGATTTCTTGCTCCCAAGCTACAAACCTCCATGTCCAGGAGCGGTGTTCTCTTGGTCATCTCTTGTAACTGCAGAAGACATGCGAGAATTGTGAAGTGCTCCTCTTCGTTGATGGCGGCATTAGCTTCCTATTCCAAGAATTGATGTAACATCATGTTGTTGTTGCTATCCATATTGTATAAATCAAACAACAAAGCAATTAATCAACTCAACGGCGAGAGAGGCAAACAAAACTATATCAACAAACGGCCGAGCACCTTGCCAGCAAGGTATGCGGGCGAGGTTGCGGCACATTCTGTGAGGTTTCGACGAACGCCGAAGAGGGGGGAGGCGACAAGAGCGACACGGTATGTGATATCGCCGTGATTTTTTCCTTAAGGCTGGTGCACGGCTGGCGTCGAAAGAGGTGACGGCGGTGGCAATTTTGTAGGCTAGTAGTGGCGAGAGCAAGAGGACATGCAATGTCGGTGAGGGGGAGTGGGTTGGGTTGCAGGCTTGTGGTACCCGGCTGTATGTATCCTTCATTCGAGGTGTGTTCTATGGGTTGGGGATGGTTCGGAAACAATGGACACGCTATTAAATTACGCTGAACATAAAATCAATTTATAATATATGGCTAGCCGCAAATTTCTGCTGGACATGCCAAAAATAGCCGTTTGGAACGACCTCGGCTGGGATGCTCAAAGTCCAGGATCTCTTTCGCACTACTCCGTACTTAATTTGACGTGAGGGGATCATCAGGATCTGTTGTACATGCCTGGGCTGCTTCCTTTGATTTGATTGACAAGTAGGAGCATGTACACAGTACACGTACTGATAGGCGCTGCACTGCACCGATCCCGGCTCGGACGTACGGCACATGTACAGCTCTAGGTTATTGTGCGTTTTGTCCCCTGGAAATGCACGCACGCACGCGTTCCCCAGTGAAAGTAACCGAGTACGTACACGGCGACGTGCGTAGTATTAGTACGAGCGATGTACGTCGTAGCTGTAGCTCAGTCCGTCAGTCGCTCCGAGAAGCTACGCTACGTTATGTTCGTGAGTACTGTTCGTCCTTGTTTCCGAAGGTAAAGGGACAGGAGTCGATTTCAGAAAGAACTTAAAGAGCGGACGTACAAACCTACGTGGGCCTCACGAGGTACCGCGGAGGTATTTATATTCTACAATCACTCGTCTTTTGTTATATTTTAGACCATAACTCTCTAAATCATTTTTTGAAAAACCCAGAAAAACTTTATGTTTCGATTCATTGGTAGAAAGAGAGTATTTTTATAAGGCGAAGAATAGTCCTAAATAGCCACCACTCAAAACAAGACTAACACAACATAATGCTAGACACAAGTAACAACAGAACCCTCCAAACTATACACGGCCACACATCGTGGTCCGCACATCAAGATTCGCACGGGAATGTTACTGTCTCCCTCTAACCGGACACCGACCACCCAGGTACGACCTACCAAGCTGGCCATCATGCCTCAAGCACACCTCATGAAAAACCTATGACACCTCTAGTCTTTTTGGCTACTACGACACTCGCTCAGCCGGCGACGCTACTCTTCCCTCAACATGGTAAACCCAAACGGGAAGCAGCCTCGCAAATATTCGGGCGGATGGGCAGCTTGGTTCACCATTCGGGGTGTTCCAAGAGCTTACCACTTTCAAACATCGCCGAAGCCGCATCACAGGCTAGGATGGCGATGAGGGGGGGGGGATGAGGAGGTGGCTGCACATCATCTCGGTGCAGGGACCAGACCGGCCAGGGCCACGCAACCTAGATTGGGGCCTACAGACCCGCATAGCCAACCATCCATCTGCACTATACCTGAGCATGGGCAGCCCAGACCGATGGCCCGACCTGGCTCGGCCCGACCATGTATTTTTGCCAGATAGGCCGGGCCTGCAGTGAGTCGAGTCGGGCCAGGGTTGAAAGTTTGGAGGTTTTCCTGAAGGTCTGGCCCGACAATCCGATGGAATTTTGCTCAGTCCGGCTGGGTCTGGGCTGAAAATTCATGCCCGACAGTCGGGTCGGGTCAGGCCAGGCCTGGGTTGCAGTTTTTTGTGTCGGGCTTTTTCTTAGGCTGGTCCAGCCTGAAAACATGCTCAGGTATAATCCGCACCATCACTGTAAATTTCTAAAACCATTTAAAGTGAATCCTAGACACTGTAACGTTATATTGGGATTTCTGAAAGATGTGAAAAAATCATGCAAATGCCAAGAATGGATGGCTGGTAAAGTAACATCCAGCGCAAAATTGAACGACAAAATTAATCCATGCAAATAAAGTGTACGCTTTTATTTAGATTCACTCTCAATATTGATAACTATGTGGGCAGAAATTGATGTAATACCCCCCTCAACTCTGTGTGCAATACTTATTTTCTTGTAGAAGCTCCACCACTGCATACGATTATACTAGCTCATCAAAGAATTCCTACTATCTAATGTTTCATTAACTCTTAAACAAATAGGCAGATGAAAGTAGCACTACGAAGAATTCAGATGAAGAGAAAATCAACACTCAGAGTTTCGCGCAAGCAGAATCAGCGATGGACCAAGCTGCAGATCGTCGGATCTGGACAGGCGTGTGGCCGGCCGGCTAGCTGTCGTCCAAAGAACAGAGATTCCGGCCGGAGGCAGGCCAGGGCACACGCATGTGCGCATGTTTCAGCATCCGCGCGCACGTGAGACGCGACGTGATGATCACGCACGCCGCCGGCTCCTCCGCCGCCGCGGCCGGCCACCCGTGCCAGCGCCGACCACCGCCTCCTCCCAGGGACCAGCTCGCAGAGTTGCAGGTGGCAGCTCACCTCGGGATCCGATCCATTTTCCTCGACCCTGGGGCTACGTCAAAGACTAAACTAATCGGCGGCTGGCCGTTTACGCTTTCCGCTGCAAAAACCAAAGAGGAAATGTCACCACAGCTAGCCTCTCGCTACCATCGTCTCGTTTCACCGTTGACTCTACAGTATGAGGTGAGTGGCAGTGTCGCTTGGAGATGGTGAAAGTCTAGCAGCATTTGTGGCGCCAAATTAGTTAGGCACCGTTGGATTAATTAGTCGTCGATCATGTTTACGTCTCCAGCAACAGCGAACATATTGTATCACGAACCAATTAAACGGAAGCATAAATGAGTACTCCATGAAATTGACCAACATAATAAACAAGCAGAGCAAGTGGACAAGGTGAAAAGTACTCCACTTGCTTGATTAATTAACCATGTGATTTTCTGTTGGGAAGCACGGAGACTAGTTACCACTCTCTTGAGTGATTAGTTAACCCTGTGATTTTCACTACAACAAGTCCTGGAGAATGAGAAGCGCAAATCTTACAATCTGTTCGCATCCTCTCCGCTCCTCAACTGCAGCTCCTGGAGCGGAAGGAGACGCGGCTCATTTTCACGGAGTGGCTGAAACCGAGCTCCACGCGCTCCAAGGATTCTAATTCCAAACACTCTAAGCACTACTATCGTGTACCACAGTGGAGCTGCCCATCAGAGACGGAGAGGTTATTGTATGATCTGTAGAGATAGTAAGAGTAGGAATAGGTTTTGGTGATAAAGAAAGGGTTTGGTGATGGATCCCATGCTCAGTGGCATCGTGTGCGGTTCTTTAGTATTTCGTTTTGCGTGTACTTTGGGCTTGGGGATCATGGGGATCCGATCACTCTTTTATGTCGTTGACTCGATGCGTTATGATCATTTTTCTTGGGTGGATGAGCTAGCACACGTGAGAGGTTCTCCAGTCGAGTGAGCTCGAATCAAGGATTCAAGGTCCAATGGCATCAGCATAGGGCTCGAATAATCTCCTTCATTTTTCTCTCTGTTGTGTCTGCAACGACTGAACCTGAACGAATTAAGGGAAACCTGAGGCCGTTGCCCTGTTTCGCAACAACAGCAACAACAACGAAAAAACTTGCTGGCAACCGATTCAGAAGAAGGGAAAAGACTGGACGTCGCCCCAAAATGGATAGGCTTTACATGTGCAGAAAGCACAGAAAGAAACTTCGTTGCCAAAAGCCATTGGAATCCACTTTCAGTTGCATCACGGTAGCTCGATGGCGAACTTGACGGCTTTGCATTGCGGCCATGCCATGCGCAGATAATGATATGATTGCAGGCGGCGACACACCAAAAGCCCCAGGATATATCCTTTTGAGAAGTGCCGCCAGAAGATTGTATATTTATGTTCTTGTGCTATTTGAGTTGGTTCTATCAAATTTTGGCAAGGAAGTACCCATTAGCATTAGGTTTGGTTGTTGAGGCATGTCAGGTCGAAAATCGGTAAGGTGGTCAGGGTAGAGCCCCCCCAAAAAAATGTAGCGAATTTTACTGAATTTATAGACACTACAAAAGACTACCAAATTACAGGTACCATATGTTTGGCAAAAGATAGCTTGCCGTGAACTGGCAACAAACAAACCAGAACAGCCCAAACCGACAGGCTCCACTTCTGCAATTTACATTCGTGGTACTAAAGAAACTAGACAAGATGCCGCGTGAAAAAAGCATACGACACAAGCAGTGGATCTAAATGCAGCGCCTTTTTATCATGCTCCAAATAATTCTCTGGAGACACACAGGCCTACTGTATGTTACACCACTCACCAAAAGCGCCCAAAGGAGCAAAGGCAAAATACCTGGACACAAAAGGTACAACAGCATACAGGGTCCACGCACGGTATGGTGACTATCTCCTCTCTTTTTTCGATGTTAAGTATGGCTCAGCGGCATTCGTAATCATGTACATGAGAGAGGTAGATCTTCATACGGCGTTCCACTTGATCTCGACGTGTAGCTTCCCGTTCCTGGAGTTGATGAGGTGGTACTTCTCGTTGATCCGCCCGTTGTTCACCACGTCCACCAGGTTGATGTTCACGTGCCCCAGCGACTCCTGAAACAAAAACAAGGCCATCGGCGTCAGAGAGGGATGGATGACCGCCGATGGCAGAGCCGTCGCGAAACCTGACGGTGGCAAATCGTTTAACCTTGTTGTGGAAGGGGAGGAGGCCCCGGCGCCTGCTCCGAACTTGGATGTGGATCTTCTCGTCCACTGGGGCCTCGTCCACCACGAACTGGAACTCCTCGCTCCATCTCGGATCCCTCGCCTTCCTGATCACCTGCAGGGGTACACAAATATATGTGGATTGGTAGCTGCTGGCAACCTGTGGTTTTTGGAAGATGGACCGCAAGACTATGAAATTTTCGTGTAATTTTTTTAGGGCAAACAAAGTTTTCTATTCAGAGATGTGCACAAACAAGCCACCACTAGCAATCTGGTGCATTTTCTCACTTAACTGTCAAGGGTCAACTCTTGGCAGCAGCAGTATGGCGAGGACCTGGATTTCTTATTTTGCATGACAGTGAACTTATCCTACAACCTGCTCTGGAGTCTGAACGCTACTCCTTCTGAATTTAGACCTGGTTGACATATTTGTAGAGTTAACTGCAACTTGACAGTTCAGCGATTTAGAGCTATCAACACTCAGCAGCCTCACACTTGTCAGTTGCTACTGCTATGCCAAGTTTTCTCTTGCAGAATTCATCAAGACAGAGACCTGCCTAAGAATTTTGGCAGCCTCCTTCTCTAAAAAAATGACAATGCAGTTTCTGCAAGTTAATCTGCAAACTGCAGTGCTAGTCCCAAGAATTGCCACTCTACTTCCGTTCAACTGCACATGATGACATACTACTCTATTCTGGCTAAATGTATTAAGCTGTCATTTTATGTTTAAGAACTGCAATTGTTTTGAAATGGAATTGTTACCATCACTGGTAAAAGTACTACTACTAGTAATGGTACATAGTTGCTCCAGGAAGGGACAGATGTAACAACTCACCTAACTAATAAAGTAGCAAGTATACATAAAACAGAATGGGTGCTCTAATAGGGAAATTTGACATTGTAAAATAGCCTCTTATGTAAACTGGAGCTAACAACAGTATGCCAGCTAGGGTTGAACTTACGAAGCAGCTTAGTTACATTTGATAATGGTGATTCAAAAACAAAATTAAATATTGTCATGAGAATAACAATATTAAAACTGACCTTAGTTTCCCTCTTTTCTCCCCTGAAAATAACCACAGCATATGGATTAGTGTGACGCTTCCCTTCAACATCTTCTGCATCTTCTACTGAAACTAACAGCACTCCACCACCAGCTGGGACATCCCTTTTTATACTGACACTGCCTTCACTATCTGAATTCACAGCACTAGTGCTGTTTTCCTCTCTAAAAGGACCAAATGTCAGTTCCACGACTAGCTTTCCTCTATTCTTCTTGTTCTGCTGATCATTTGGGTTCATGCTTCTGAGAAGGTCTAGTGTGAACAGCTTGCTCTCGTAAGGAGTAAGCGAGCGGAGGGGGATTACTTGCATGCCCATTTTATCATGCATTTTGATCTGCACAATCAGAACAGAAGAACTGGTTGGTATCTAACACGTCCAGAAATTTCTAAAGCAGGAAAAACGTAGAAGGGACTTTTTTCTCAAAATGACAAGACAACTTGTCTTTAGCATTCTAGTACGAGGGTTTAAGAAATATTTAAAAAAGAACAGAGGGTAATAAAGCTGCATACAGCATTCTAAACCTTTTCCCAATCAAACATCTGGAGCTCAAGGACTTGCGTTTCGGGATCCTTGACTACGAGCCTGAAATCTTCATTCCATTCAGGATTCAGGTTCCTCATCTTAACAGATGTTTTCTTTGATGGCAGTCTCTCTCCACTCAGCCGGAGCTTGACAAAGGGATCAGATTTTCCAAGCAAGTCCATCTTGGGAAGATTCATGGCACGGATTACCTTCACATGCAATATCCCGACTGGTTTCTTTGTAGCACCACTGCAGTATGATTCATAACTTTGTATTAATAACTATTGGAGCAGTTAGCATAAAACTACCACATTTGAGGTCAAATGTACTGTTTGGTACCACTTTGTGTTTTTGGAACCAAAATCTACTATTGCTCCAGTCCAAATTAAGCTGGAGAAAGTCAATAATAAAGAATACAGCTTTCTTCAGTTGAGAGAAACTGTACAGGTAGCACTTTAGCAATATAATTTCCTTTTAACCAACCATACACCAATCTATCTTATAATTAGTTAATTACCCCCACTTCTTTCAATGAATAAAGGTAAGTGAGCTATCTATTTACACTTTAGCAATATAGTTTCATTTCAATCAACACAAAAATCAATCTTATAGTAACACCATCATTTCTTTCCATGAGTAAAGGTAAGTGCTATCTGTTTGCCTCCAACACGGAGCACCTTCTTCACTAACAGCGGTGGGCAAATGGGCTGGTGGAAGATTGAATGGATGAGTTCTGCTGTATTTTCTCAATGATTTTCTCACTCTCAATGCTCTAATGCCCACACTGGATGAACCCAGCCCATTACCTAAGACCCCTTTCGGGATATCTTTTGAAAACCTCTTCTTTTCAAGAACACCCAAGAGTCTCCTCTAGATACAAATTTATTTCCAAATTTTTAATGGGATATAGGTTCGAAATGTAATGGGAATGGTATATAATGACATCATATATGAACGTATCTGAAGATAATCAACTACTCAAGGGGGGCTGGATTCGTATTTATCTTGTTATGGAAACAGAATACTGGCATATACCACGTTTTAATTAAAAATATCAGACTCACTGACTTTATATTAGCAGAAGAATATTCAACTTGATATATATAACTTAAGCGACGGCAGATACTTGTTTGGATGTCATTATAGAATATTACCTTGCTCCATCTAAAATAGGAATTTCTATGACGTTAGGCCAATGATAGAGAATTGCGATTTGCTTTGCTATTTGATCCTGCAAAATAGAACAAAAATAAGTAGGTCCTTTTTAGAAAGCTAACTTAGCTCTTCAAAAAGGCTTACATTTGGGACGGAGGTAATAGGTCAGAAAGAACCAGGTATATGATATTACCAACAGTAATGAAGCAGAAATTTTAAAATAATCCTGCAACTGTTTTATTCAATGTACACCGCAGTAAGATTATATAAGAGGGCACAAGAGAACTACCTGGACAAATTGATACAAGCCAGGAATCGCCATGACATCTCCACCCAGCAATTTCAACCCAAAGTCAACATGCGGCTTCACATTTACGGAACTTGAGTCAGTTATTCGGTGAAGATGTCGCTAACCTAGTTATTTGTTGCTGCTTGCAAATATGATAGAAGTTTTGAGCTCATCTGCATATTAAAGAAACAGATTTATACCTTCTCCACTAGTGAAACACACAAGTTGGCAAAGCAGGGAAAGCTTGGCACAAGTGGCTTCAGAGTCACACGTGGTGTCAGCATTGTATGCAAATCTAGGAGCTGAAAAGTAATATTATCACGTCAGAGGTCTGTATATGAGGAACTATTTAAACATGGTGTCTGTATAATGCAGCGAGGGCCAAAACTAACCTGGACAGACAATTCAACTGAATGCACCTTCACATTCACAGTGACGTTCGCTATGCTAGCCCACCGAATCATAGGTTCAATTACCAGCTCTTTTTCTCGCATTTCATAGACTTTAATTCCTGTTTGTTTAAAGAAGGAAACGTGAACGGAGAGAAGATATCTTCAGACCAAATATCTTAAATATCTGCATGATAATCAGAAGACTTAAAGAATGCAAAGGTTGGAACTGAAGTAAAATAATCATTTTATGCCCAGTTCAAATAAAATGCATAGTAGAAGTATCAAATGCATACGCCGGATTTAAATTGCAGGAACAATTGGGGTTAACAGAATACCTCCTAAAGATCTTATATTATGACTAAATGAAGGTTGTTAAGTCCAATATCGTCACTGAAACAAGACTGCAGTGAGTGACGAGTGTACATTACGTATTTTGAATTGGCATGTCAATTTTATCTATTTGTATTGTATAGTTGAGGTGGAAAAAACATTGTATATTTTTTCGTAGCGATGGTAAGTTGTTGTCCCACTGAACACATTGCATCAGAATAGGAGGTAGGTTGAGAGAAATTACACACCTTGAAGTGTAGGAGGAAGAGTGCCAAGTGTTAAGTTCCCAAATTCAATTGATTCTATACCATATTTTCCAACATATTGATCACATATTGGCTTTGCTAAACTTCTTATTATTTTGCATATTGCCTGTTATGATGGGAGGGAAAACTGTTAGGCTGATCATGTTTCTAACCAAATTTATACACCACACAAATTGATGAAGCAGGGAATAACACACTAAAGACATTAGTTATGAGAACCTTGTCCAGGAAAGGCCACATATCAAAAATGAACTTGTTCATCCAGTCAGCCTGCAAAAATGAATGCCATAAATTAATCAAGAAATCCTGAAACAACAAAGGGTAAATAATTGAAACAGTGGTGTACTGGGTACGAACCCGTTCATAGTCCGGACACTTGACCCATGATGGAATGTCTGGTATCATGGTCTCTAATGTCTCAGAATCTAACTCTCGTAGAGGTCTAATGATAGGATCCTGCAAAGTCAATCATGAACAATAAAATTAGAACATAATGTTGATCATATTTATTAGTCTATCATAAGAGAAACTGTCACTAAGTGTCTCATCTTGCATTGTTTCAGGGTACATAACATTCCGGTGTACTGGGTACCAACCCGTTCATAGTACATATGATTCAATTTCACAATAACTGCTAATAACTGTAACACATTTCATATGAAGCCACGCAGACAATTTGCTTTGATCCGATCTACTACCATGCGAATCCTCAGAAACCCTACATGTACATAAGTTTGATGAGGCCTAACTGATAGGTTTTGACATAGTCTAGTATCTGATTCACCAACTTACCATTATAATTTATGAAGATCACATCTTCTCTAAATGAATCAGGGCATGGTCTTTAGGGTCGATACACTGTCATACTGAGGAGAATTCCATTCACCAATAATATCATGGAAAATAACATAAATCCCCTGAACTAATCCAAAGAACTCACAAATTACGTACCAACAGCAAGAACGAGCACAAAAATCGAGCCAAGTCCCAGCTAGACTCCAAATCGCTCCGTCGTCGGTCTCCGGCGCGAGCTGCTGGCGCCTAGGCCGATGCCAGCTACCGGCGCGGGCGAGGTTGCGCGTGCTGGGTACTTGAAATTAGCCTCTCCTGTAGACGCCATTGCCGGATTACAGAGGATGTGCGGAGGGGCGGCCGTCTAGGTTAGAGCGCCGCGCTGGGGACCGGGAGGGACGGCGCCGCCTGTGAGTGTTGGGGAAGTGGTAGGGGTGGTCTGTGGGCTGCGCCTACTTCTTGGGTCCTTGTGGTTTTTCTTCCATTGCTGCTCATGGCGTCCGCCGGAAAAGAGAGTCGTCGGAGATGCCGCGGCCGAGGAAGGTGGGGGGAGATAGTGCTGAAGGCGTGGGGTTGAGCAGGAGCTGAGGTGGCAAATCTGAGTGACTTGTCTACCGACGTGGAGGAATTTCTGTCCAAGTCAGCAAAACGGCAGCATAAAACCGTTTAGCTTTTTTTAGATCCATATTGAAATATAAACCTTTTTAGAAAGCTAAGCCTTATATTTTGGAACAAAGGTAGTATTTTGTAAGTATTGTGATTGTAATACGAAAACTTCAAATGGAGCTTGAGCTCATGTAGCCCGTTTTTTGAAAAATTCGAAAATCACACTTGGAAGTTTCAAATAATTTAAGGAAAAAAACATGATGTATACAATCATGAGATATATTAATATGTAAAAAATCAATCCAAAAATAATAGTATTTTAGGCTTAATAAAAATGATAAATGTATAGATCTAGATCTAATGAATAGTGCACAGTTTGAAGCTTAAATAGATCTAGTAAACAGTTAAATTTTTTAGATTTTTTATCTTTGGTGAGCCTAAAATACAATGATTTTCAGAATGATTTTTTGCACACTAGTAGATCTCATAATTATCTACACGAAGATCATATAATTTTGGAAGACTCATAATTTTCTAAACTCATATTTACAAGTTTCAAAAATCTTTAAAAATATTCCTGATGTAGTCAAGGATGTATCCTACAAGCATGCAATATTGCAATGCTAAATTATTTAAATTTTGGTCTACACAAAAAAATGTGATAAATTATGGAGGTTTGAAAAACTCGGACACATACTTTTTGTTTTGTGTAGCTTGGGTTTTGGAAGTTTGTAGGATACATCCAGTGGGGGTGCCATGGGTGCCATGGCACCCCCCTCCAAAAATATAAATGTCGTTTTAGCTACTAAATATCATAGTAATTTTGTCTAAATCCAAAGCCTAATATAGAAGATTTAAGCCTGGCACCCCCACTAATTCTATCCTAGATTCGCCACTGGGTACATCATTGGGTACATTCAAAATTAATTTTGCAATTGTTTTAGACATAAGGCACGAGGTGCCCGACTTTATATTAATAAAGCCCATAGCATGAGTTTTACAAGCTACCACAATTATCTGTCCACACCCCAATATTTAAGCAAATTAGCCACTATGGCTAGCCTACCAGCAAGTATAAAGGATACAAAAGTTCATAGCATGCATGCCGATACTAAGGCAGAAAGGATTAAATTGGACGATGGCTTGGAGAGGGTGTCGGAGGGGAATTTTGCAATTGTTTGAAACTTATAAAAAAATATGTCTAAATTTTTTAAAATAAGGAGAGGACTCGAGCTCGGGAGTTTGAATCCCTACTAATAAGTTCCATCCATTCAAACCTCTTGCTAAAATTAGCTTTGTTTTTCTATGGTCGCAAACATTGTTTGGTTTAATTCCATGTAGCTTTATATAATAATTCCATAGAATTCAAGTGGTCATGTTCATTTTTTGTATGTTTTGAGAATTCTGCGTAGGTGGCAACCTTATAAGGAATTGTAATCTTTGCTTTTGTTCGTAATATGACGTACGACATGCATGCTTTTGACAAGTCTTTTGTTTGGCACATCTCCAATGCCACATAAATCGTCTCGAAAATCAAACCGCGATGGGTCTAGGCATGGGCTTTCTGCCCGGACTACTTTTTACCGGCAAGGTTAGTGGTTACGAATCTGATTACCTTCAGTAACATAAAGTCACTGTTAGTTCAGACTTTTCTTTGCTTAACTTAGCGCCGAGGATACGATTCTTTCCTTTCTTACGAAGTACGCAATCCTATATTAATCTCGGAGACAAAAAGGTTTCAACAAAGCGCGCTGGATAGTATCAGTGTCAAAAACTAAAGGTAGTACGCTAGCTAGATAGATGTCTGGCAATGCAAACTTCCAAATTGTATTTTTTGCTCTGTCGCATTCAGGCAGCCGTCCATGTACGTCCTTCTCGCCGATCAATACAGTGTAATCCTCACGGGGATCTGGTTCCCAGATCTCGATCGTCAGGTCGCCGTCCCTCCGGCCACCGACCCGCCGGAGCTCAACACGTAGGCGCGACCCTTTCTCCGTCCAGGACCAGACCAACTACCAGAAACTGAACACATCGAGCATCCAGTACCACAAATAAAGTGGCATGTCCACCTGGAAGCTAAGATCGATTCGTCGAGATGATCGATCGTCGATCTCGATCGAGAGGCAAGCACATTACAGCCATGGGAATATTGCAAAATCGGAATCCGATACGCAAGCAGGCAGGCAGGCGAGCTAGCTGCTGAAAGCTGGAAGTGCCAACTGAAAGGGACTGATCGACGACGTGCGTGTTCAGTCGTCAGAGCTAGCAGGAGAAGACGCCTCGGTTAAGGCATGGACTTCTTCGAGCCCAGCACGGCACGGCGCACGACCGGACTCGATCGCCTCCCCAGTTACGTCACACGATCTTGTTGGCATATTCCACTAGCCAGAATTCAAGACTAGCGCTATCAAATCAAATCCATGGGCCGGTGAGTCGGTTGTTGGAATACATCGGTGACCGGCATGCACGCGTTGGTAGCTGGCGCACGGGTGTGACTCCGGCCGTGCTCGCGGAGATCGAGAAGAACTGATTTTGGTTGCTAAATTTATCCGTGGTATGATTGCAGCATGCATGAACGATATCAGTTGGAGATACTATGAAATCAATCCGACGATCCGAATCGAAGCATGCGGAGATGATTGTTTCGATTTTCGAGCTTAATTTCAGGCGGGGAGGCGAATGGTATGCATGGATGGATGGGTAGGGTGGTCACCTGGAGACGGCGGCGAGGGGCGAAGAAGCGGAGGTAGACGAGGTAGGCGGCGGCGAGGCCGATGGGCAGGCCGAGGAGGAAGCCGAGGATGCCGCCCACAACCCCCATGATGGTCATCGCGAATGCAGCAGCAACACCCGCATGGAGATCACGGCCGGTCGGTCACCAGGCGACTGCACGCCGCACGTGCCGGTAAAGGACGGCCGCCGGCCTGGGAGGCTAGCACGCGGCGCGCCTTGGCGCCGCCGCCCACGCGCGCTTCTCCTCGGAGACGTCGAACGGCGACAAGAGCCGAGAAGCGATCACGATCGAGGGCCAGTTCAGGCTACAAGGTAGCGCCAAGCGAGCGAGGTTTGTTTATGTGGTGGAGCAGGAGGTAACAGGGCGGAGAGTGGGATGCGCGCGGAGGATCGGAGGGAGGAAATGATATGATGGCGGCCGGACGTGGGGGTTTTGTATGACTTGCGCGCGCGGGCGCGCGCCGGCCGGCCGGCCCGTTCAGTGCTACCAAGTACGAACCGCACAAAATTAATTGGAAGTGTGACATTACTTCTATATTAAGCAATAAATATGGTAGTGAATGTCATCATCGGTGATGATAAATCTATTCGTCATCACGGGAATATTTCTAAACATATGAAAAACCATTTTTTATTAAGCACAAAATTAATCCATCATGTCGAGTATTGATCGCGGCAAAAATTGTCGCCAATCTCAATACAAAACACTCCAATTTTGAAACAACAAACTCCTCTTTAACATGAGGGAGAATGCTAAGCTGAAAATGTGGGGCACACAGATCGCATTGTGTTCACTTGAGAACTGGTTCGGGATGTTTAATTACATGGCAAACTAATCCTGTCCTTTGGACACCAGGTCAAGTCTTCATAAATAATAAAATAATATAAAGACCAATGTATTTATTTTCATATTAGCTGTGCATGTTCACACAATAAGTACACAACTTGTACGTTCCTAGTTGAGACGATGACATATAAACTATGCAAGTCTCTCTCTGGTCTTACAAGCTAATCACTAAACCCTTACCCTTTAAAATAATATAAAGACCAATGTGTATTTATTTCCATATTAGATGTGCATGTTCACACAATAAGTACACAACTTGTAAGTTTCTAGTTGATGATGACATGTATAAACTATGCAAGTCTCTCTCTGGTCTTACAAGCTAATCACTGAACCCTTACCCGTTACTTAGCTCAGAGTCCGAAGCTTGCCGAGTCCAAATAGCATGAAACGACTTGTGCCTAGCTGACAACGTTCTTCTCTAATCTTTGTGGCAACACTTGCAGCTTTGCGGTTACTAACCTGAATCACAAGGAAACAGTTAGGCAGGTATCCAGAAACATCACGTCCGGGTGCTAGGTGAGTAGCTTTATCCAGGCAAGCACGGAGGCAATCGAATCGGAAGCTCATGCATCGATGGTGGTGTGGACTGTGGAGCACAACGGCGCGGTTGTTGGAGGCCTTGGCGAGCAGGTGAACATCTCCCTCCCCTCCGCGTGCTTCCCGAATACCACCAGCAGCTTCCTCCCGCCGGCTCAACGTCGGGAATGTACTCTCCCAACAACGGAGGTGCGACTTTATGCCTAGCGGAACCGCACAAACGCAAGATGCAGTACTATATGCATGCTTCAAAAAATATATATAATTTTTTAGCAAACATCGATACAGTATGCATGCAACATGTCACAATTTTTTTGTATTATTCTAATTAGATTGGCAGCTCAAGAAAAGAATTACACTATACAAGGCTTGAATGTATATGGTCTCCAAGTTATAACAGTATCTCTACTCCTAGAATATTCTGCAAAAGCCCCGGCCTCTTATGATATGCGTTTTTGGTGCCCCGAACATAAAGACATATCATTCCGATCCTAAAGAGTTTTTGGGTACCCTAAATTGGCCCACCCCACCGCTATATCAGTTGGTCATATGTTGATTTAGGCTATCAATCCTTAATCGCGTCTGCCGCAATCTCTACCTCCTCCATTGCAATTCACCTCGTTCGTCGTCCGTTCCCCACCTTCTTTGGCAACAAATTCCTAGTGATTTCGATGGCGGACGGCTCCACCGGCGGCGGTGGGGGCTTGACACATTCGCGCCACAGGGTTGCTCTCGCCGCCGCATATCTCCCTTTCCCATCGCACAACGACCTCGCACGCCTGTGTCGTATGCAAGGTGTTCGGTAGTTTGCGTAGGTAGGCATCATTTCACCATTTTTCTTCTTCCCTCATTGGCGTTTGGTCTACTGATTCTTCCGATCCTTGCTTCGGAGACCATGGATAGCGACGATGAGTTGATGTTGCTTTTAGTGCAAGAGAAAGAGAATGATGTCGTCGATCAAGATGAACAATTGGCAATCCTTGTCGCCCTTTTGCAAATTCAATCCTATGATCTACGCAATGCTCTCCCACTCGTGGAGGTTACAATTTTGGGAGAAGAAAGAGTTGGGAACAACAAAGGATGGAGGGTCATGCCATGCTACACGCCGACTATTTTACTAACAATGCATCAGCTAGCCGAAAGGGAATTTCGGCGTTGATTTTGGATGAACAAAGACTTGTTCATGAAGTTGCTATACGGGGCGAGGTCCTAGGATAAATATTTCATGACACTGTGATGATGAGGATGATTGCATATGGCGCCCCTGGCGATACAGTTGGCGACTACCTTCGTATGGCGGAATCCATGACCATTGAGTTGATGTATCAGTTTTGCAAGACAGTGGTGACAGTTTTTTAGGCAAGACTATTTGAGAGGACCCAATGAAGCAGAAATAACTTGTATCGTGCATAGAATGCTACTAGAGGTTTTCCTAAAATGGTTGGGAGCATCGATTACATGCATTGGTCATGGAAGAATTGTCCATTTGCTTGGCAAGATTTGTACAGAGGGCATCATGGATATTGCAGTATGGCTCTTGAAGTTGTAGCCGATCATGAGCTTTGGATTTGGCATACTTTGTTTGGCATGACTGGATCTCAATGATATAAATGTGCTACAACCTGTGTTTCCGAGACTTGCCATAGGCCATGCTCTAGAGTGCAACTACAAGATCAATGACCACATGTATAGCAAAGGGTACTACCTAGCCGATGTCATCTATCCTAGATTGTCGACATTTGAAGACAATCTCCAAGCCCCAAGGTCTGGCACAATCTCACTTTACTTCGTGTCAAGAGTCCTGATGAATGGATGTCGAGCGAGCATTTGGTGTGCTCCAAGCTCGTTTTGGTATTGTCATGTACCTGCTCTTACCTGGTCATAAGAAAAAATGTGGGAGGTGATGCATGTTTGTGTGATCATGCACAACATGACCATCAAGAGTGAGCGCGGTGGTCCTGCAACAAGGGATAATCACCAATATGATTTTCAGGGTCCTCTAGCCAATGTTGACCATCAGATTCCTGCAAAGTTTGCTAATATTCTCTCCATACACCAGGAGGAGATCCGTGATGAAGTAGTTCATCATGAGCTTCAAAATAATTTTCAGCATCTGTGGGCGATCAAAGGAGTGGCACTTGATGATTGTTGCTTCTTATCACTGGACTTTATTTTTATTTTATTTTATATATTATTTAATATTTATAGCCGTCCCAAACTGTATATGATGTGTTTTAATTTCTAAATTGCTATTTTTTTGAATAAAATGCCCGTCGGATTGGGGCTGCGGCTGGGAAGCGTTGGCCCCAAAACGCATTTGTTTGTGCCTACGTCCTTGAAACGGCCGATTCAACATGCATGCCGCACTATGCCGCACGATGTTTCGGAGGTGCGACTAAAGATGCTCTAAGCTGACTACACAACACAATGAAGAATTGAAGGCCGTGGATATTTTCATTGGTTTTCAAATACTAGACAAGAGGGGACAAAGCATTTTGACTTCCAGGCGCATATGCTCGCTTTGTTAAAAATGTGTTTCACAAAAAAAATTAAAGAAATATATTGAATGTAGATCTTCATTTCCTATGTGCTCATAAAGTTGTTTGAAAAAAAAACCAACTTTTTATAACCTACTTGTGAAGTTTTTTAAGAGCATCTCCACTCGGGGTCCTCAAAGGCCCCCCAAAAGGCCTATGAGGGCCGTCGGTGCCAAAAAACGCGCCCAGCCGCGGCCCTCATTTCATAATTTCCTCCGGTGCGGCCCGATTATTTACCCGGCGGCCCCAAGCGAAACCCAATGTACAGGGAGGCAAGCGGGGGCGCCGGAGGCGAATCTATAATACCTATATAGGAGCAACCCACTAAGTTGAATTCTCTCAACATGCAAGTATGCCACCTCATCAAGTATCTCCAAGCAATCCTAGGCTGCCACATGTCTTCAACTATGCCACCTCAGCCCAACAAAAAAACATCCACAAAGTCATTAACTATTTTTTTCTTTACAGTCATATTCATTGGTCTGCTCCATTAAACCATTCTTTATTTTTCCGTTACCACTCATGTACCACTCGAAGTGGTACAGACGTTGTTTTTTAGCTGATCGAATCTGCAATTAAAATCTTTGGGCATGCCAACCATCACTCGACGCATCCCTTGATCCCTTCACCAATTCAGCCTTCTTGTCTCCTTTCTAACTGAATGTTTCTTCTGCGATTGCTCATCTTCTCATTATTTCCTTCCCATCTATCTGATCCATGCCGATCAATACATCATGGCATCATGCCTCCTCCACTTTCTCTTCTACTCTTCACGACTCCACCCAATATATATATCCATCTCCCAATCCAATGTTAATATACGCTGTCGCTGGCTCACTCCTATCAGCATGGCGCCGTTGCAGAATCCATCCATGCTTTCCCATCCAGTCCCAATCATTCGGATGTCTCTACCCTCTAGGCCTTCTACGTACAGCCTGGGGACAAAGAAGTGGAGGCTAGAGGGGAAATGAACTAACCTCTATTTCTATTTCCGTCCTTCCAATTGCAGAACAATATTATAACATTTGTTTTGTTTTACAGCATTTGAACTTAAATTCTTCCCTTTTTATTTGGTTTAGGTGTGGATCAAGAACAAATTTTACCACCACAAAAATGGTACTACTCGATTTTTTTATTGTGGATGCAGTTCATTTGTTGGTACGTTCATGTTATGAGATTAGGACTACGCAAGGTTTGTATTACTCCCTCTCATTGGATATTGGATAGCATTCTCATGCTGAAATGTATTTTTTTTTACTGTGGATGCAGTTCATTTGTTGGTACGTTCATGTTATGAGATCAGAACTACGCAAGGTTTGTATTACTCCCTCTCATTGGATATCGGATAGCATTCTCATGCTGAAATGTATTTATTTCTTTTATCTGATTATGTAGGGAAGGAGGAGTCAGGAACAAACAAATACTGCTATCTCATTGCCAGTATTTTTTTCCGCCTAGCAAATTCGGTACTTAGGCACACCTTGATGGGTTCGTAGCATAGAAAACAAAAATTTTCCTACGCGTGAACGCATAAACTGGCCAAGAAACTCTACGAGATGGTAGCAACGGATACTCACCCTCGACGACCGTGAGCGGGGATTACGTTCCCGCACAAACGTTGACGATGGAGAGTTGGTGAAGACGCACGTAGTCGACGTAGTTGTTCACTTGATGTAGTCGACGTCGTGGTTCACTTGACGATCACAAGATCGTGTAGCCGGCGCCACAAGTGGCAGCGCCCCCGTACTCGCACACACGTGCAGCTCGACGTCGACTCCTCCACGCCCTCGGTCCAGCGGGGCAGCGGAAGAAGGGATCCGCCGGACACTCCTCCACACACTTCTCCAAGTGTGTGAACTACGAACTACTATTCCGGCAGAGCTTCGCTAAGCCAAGACGGAAAGTGGGCAGCAACTATGCAAAGGAGGGAGGATCAAGAAGTGTGTGACCAAGGGAGAGAGGGGGGGTTTATATAGAGGAGGAGGGCAGCCAAGGGGCTGGCCGGCCAAGGGCCTCCCCTCCTCTTCATTTCCCCTCTTTATTCCCTTTATGGAGATTAATCCCTCATCAACATGAGGTAACCCCCATTTTAATGCATGACATTCATGCCAATTAAAATTCACACTTATTGATTTAATAAAACATTTTTATTTCTTTAATATTTGTTAATTCATTCAATTAACAAACATTAACAAATACACCCTTGAGTTATTTCGATATCCCGAAACAGTTTCGGTGCTTTTCTGAAACAACCCTTATGCTGTCCTGTAATTCGATCGGAGTATCGTATCCACTCAAAAACGACGACGAGCCTTAAGTGTGTCACCCTACGGTTCGTGAATAATGTGGACATGATCGAGACTCCTCTCCGATCAATAATCAACAGCGGGATCTGGAAATCCATGATGACTCCCACTTACTCAACGATGAACTAGTGATCGTGTGAACCGGTAACGAACATAGTTAATTCCTTTTGTCTCGCGATATTATTACTTGTCCGAGATCCGATCATTTGGTATCAACCATACCTAGTTCGATCTCGTTCCCGACAAGTCTCTTTACTCGTTCCGTGATAATGCATTCCTGTGACCTAGTCACATGCTTGCAAGCGATTCCAATGCAATATCACCGAGAAGGGCCCAGAGAATATCTTTCCGTCATCCGGATGGACAAATCCCATTCTTGATCCATGAGCCTCAACTAATACTTTCAGAGTACCCAAATCAACCTTTATAATCACCCTATTACGGTGTGACGTTTGATATCATCAAAGTACCCTTCCGGTATCAGTGATTAACATGATCTCATGGTCTAAGGATTAGAACTACTTCGCATGAGTCTGATATAGCAATGAACTTGATGACTTGATCGTATTGCTATTCATACTATGGGTGTGAGTGTTCATCACATCATTCTTCTAATGATATGACCTCGTTATTAACAACATCCAATGTTCATGATCAGGAAACCTTGATCATCAGTTAATCAACGAGCTAGTATAAAAGAGAGGCTTTACTAGGAACCTTTTAGTTTATTAATCACACATGTATTAATGTTTCCGATTAATACAATTCTAGCATGAGAAATAAACATTTATCATAAACATGGAATATGATAATAACCACTTTATTATTGCCTCTCGGGCATATTCCCTTCAGTCTCCCACTTGCACTAGAGTCAATAATCTAGTTGATACTTGCGTATATAACACTTATGGCTTTCACGTGTTATCCGTACGCGTTGCAGTGGTTAATCTGATCTCCAGATCTGACACTTTCAGTTCTGTGTGTATTTGCATGTCTTTGCGTCTCTACGCATCACTCATTCTCAAATGAGACAGTTGGGTATAAATTTGGTCCTTAGGTGAGACCTTAGTTCCTTTAGCTAAAATTGTGTTGTCACTATTGTCACACAATAGATCTTCATAGTAATAGCCCGCTTGGAACTACACCTAGTTTGATAACAAACTTCTTGACACAAATGCCCTCCTTTGCTACTTCTAAAGCAGCCATATACTCAACCTTTGTTGTAGAATCCATCACAATGTCTTAACTTTGGAACTCATCCAAATCCATCATGGAACTTCCTTCCATTACATTGTGCCACCTAACGTATAGCTAAAATTGAGATAAACTTAATTTGTATCTTGTGACAAACTTAGTATCAATGTAACACTTTACAATGAATTATGTGTCACTTTGTCATACATAATATATATCCTTAGTCCTTCCAAAGCACATAAGGATATCTCTACTATTGTCCAGTGATCATCTTATGACTTTTATCACTCTGGTATATGCTCATAACATTTAGAGCATAGGACATATCTGGATATGTACATATCATGGTATACATGATCGATCAAATCATTCATGTGACTTCACTCATCAAGTGTCAAAAACACCTGAATCTTGTTTCAACCTCTTCCATGCGACAAGAACTTTTCTTGTCGTTTCCATATTGAACTTCATTCAATATTTCATCTATGTACTTTGGCACAACCATATTGGTACCTCGATCTATCTATAGACATCGAGACCCAATATTTTGGTTTTGCCTAAGTCTTTCATTGAAATCTAATTTTAATGAAATTCTTAACCTATGTCAATAAAAGATACATCATTTCCAATTAACAATATGTCTTCTACATAATGTACTGAAAATATGTCTCAGCGCTCCCACTTAATTTCTTGCAAATGCAAGCATATTCATCGTATCTGATGAAACTAAACCTTTTAATTATTTCATCACAGTGAATATTCCAACTCCGCGATGCTTACTTCAACCATTGAAGTTTGCATGCCTTTTAGCATCCTTTGAATTACAAAACCCATTGGACCATGTCATGTACATGTCCTAGGTAACCATTCTATTAGAAGAATGTTTTCTTGTTTGTTCAACAAACATATACCAACCTTGGCATATGTAGGGGTTGCTACAGTAATCCGTCCAGACAAAATATCGCTATGAAAGATCAAATCTTGTCATAGTCAACTCATTGAACACAATCGTAAACTCTTTTAACAATGTGTCGACTATTTCAAAGATGTTAAACATCCATGTCTGTCTTTATAGATCCAAATACGTTCATTAGGCTTCATGCCTTTTGAGGGTCTTCCAAGTTCAGAAACTCGGTTTCTCGTATATGGAACTATCACGGATTCTATGGCTTCTAGCCATTTGACGGAGTCAGGGCCCATCATCGCTTCTTTGCATGCAGTCGATTCATCATTGTCAAACAATAATGATTCATTCTCAAATCTAACTTATTTGATTGTTACCCGACTCACGCGGTTCAATAGGAACTTTGATCTATGTGACCACAACCTTTGAGGTACGACAGCCATGCGCATTGTGGCCGCCTCCGGGACACTTCCCAGCGCTGCGCTACTCAGCACATATAGCTTAGGTTCAATAACCCAATCAAAGTTCTATTGTCCTCCCACTTGACTTTTTGCGAAAAATTCCTTCTCAAGAAACTTGACGTTTTCAGCGACAAACACTTTTGTCTTCAGTGTTCTGGAGGAATACCCAATATTTACTTTGGGATAACCTACAAAGACGTATTTATCCGACTTTGGTTGTAAACATTTTACATATGCATAGCATACCAAAATTTTAGAAAAGACAATTTGGGTTTTATCCCATGCCATAACTCATATGGTGTCATTTCAACGGATCATGATGGCGCTCTTTTCAGTGTAAAAGCGGTAGTCTCTAAAGCTTTATCCTTAAAATATAATGGCAGTTTTATAGACGACACCTTTGATCCAACGATGTCAAACAAAGTTTGATTTCATCTCTCGAACACTCCATACTCCTATGGTGTTTCGAGAAATACAAGTCTATGGAACGATTCCTCAACTTTTAGGTGTTTGCTAAACTTGTAACTCAAATATATTCCTTTATGATCAAATCATAAATTCTTTATTCTCTTGTTACAATGATTTTCAACTTCAACTAGAAATACTTTGAACAATATTCAAATATTTCATGCTTCTTCCTTATCAAGTAAATATACACATATATCTACTCAAATCATCGGTTAAAGTAAATGAAGTTCAAGAATTCACCACACACGACCACACATAATGGACTATATACATCAACATGTATAATATCCAATAAGTTAGTCGTCCGTTCTTCTTTGGCCTACAAACGGAGTTTTAATCATCTCTAGGAAATTTTCACAAGCGTCAATTGATTCAAAATCAAAAGACTCCAAAATTCCATCAACATGGAGTTTCTTCATGTTTACTTTCCAATATGATTTAAACGGTGGTGTCACTCATAAGTGATCTTCTAATCATTTGTCTTAAGACATTTTTAGCATCAGTGTTATGGATGTGATTTCTCCAACAAGATAAGCGTTCATTCATCTTTTATGAATGCGGTAATAATTTGAACAACCATTGTTCTCATAATACCAGAACAAAATAACAATTATTCAAATAAATCTTGAAGGCTAGGTTTAATTCCAACGAAACACAATAACACTTTATTTGTTTTCGATGAGAATCATCCGATATTCATTTGCTAGTTAATTAGGCCATTGTAGTTCTTGTATTGCGTTGTATGACAGTTCATACCAACCAATTTAGTATCAAATACCCAAGAACCACATTGTTTTAACAAGCAACGAATACAACCATAACATGTATATCTTCTATATACCTGAGCTGGACATTTCCAGTCTTTTCTTTTCCGCCAGAATAAATTTCGGATTCTCTTTTAGCAATTCTTTTTCATCTAGAAGAATCTATCAACATCAATAGTGGCGCCATACACATGGCACATAGTTCAAGGCATGATTAGTCAAACACTAATACCCTTGGACTCACACTTTGAAGTAGATCACCATAATCAAATATTTGGCGTTCTTCCAAATTCCATTCTTTAGTAATCTTTTAGTGTAGTAAACATTTTACCTACATCTTCCATTCATCCTATCATGACAACTTTCATGATCAAGCTACTATAGCTCATGAGGAAGAATTTTGAGTATAATGTTAGTTCCTAAAACCTTTTTAGGAGATCTAGACGCCTAGCGTCTCCAATCTTCACAAATTCTCATACAATATGAGAACATGTGTCTTACGAAATTATACTCTATCACATTGCAACCAAACATTGTTTCAGATATCACAATATCTTCCACACATGATAGTTTATGAAACAATTCTTTCAACTCCTAGATAACCTTGATACTAAAAACAACTTTTGAATATCAAGGATCATGGAGGCAAGTGTGATACTTAGATACTAACACTGGAATTGTTACTCTTGATTTAATACTACTTATTAAATTTTATCGAGTAACCAAGGTTTGCTAAAAGTTTGCAATAGAACTTTAAACTTTAGATTGACATTCAAACAATACGATACCAGTTCGTAAAGTTAACATCCAGAATTCTATAGTTCTATTATCTCAATTATAGCTAATCGCATGGTAGTAAACGGATGCCAATAACTACAACAAACTATGCAAATTCACTTTGATTTAGTTCATGATAAATTGAGTTCTATAATTCAAAATTACTAAATGAACTCCCACTTAAAAACAACATCCCTCCTAGTTTTCTTAAGTGATTACACGAACCAAATCCACTATACCGCAACCGATCATCACGTGCAACGGTATAGTTTCAAAGGCGAACATCGCCATGTTCATCATATCAACCATATGACTCATGCTTAACCTTTCGGTTCGTGTTCCGAGGCCATGTCTGTACATGCTAGGCTCGCCAAGTAGAACCACAACATTTGCGTGTGTAAAACTGTCTTACACCCGTCATATGTGAACGTAGAGTCTATCACACCCGATCATCACGAGGTGTCTCAAAACGACGAACTTTTGTGACGGTGCATGTTATGGGAGAACACATTTTATCTTGATATTTATGTGAGAGGGATCATCTTATAATGCTACCGCGCGATCAAATCTAAGCAGAATAAGATACATAAAAGGATAAACATCACATGCATAAATAATGTGATATGATATGGTCCTTCATGCACTCGATCTCCATCTTGTGCGTCATGGTATGATCTCCATCATTCCACCGGCGCAGCACCAAGGTCCATGGCGCGCCAACTTGGTTGTCTTCCTCCATTACAATATATCACTTGGATATATATACGGCACGCAGGCCATTTAAATGTAAAGACAACCACATGGCTCCTGCCGGTTGTTTATAACTTACAAAAAGGATCATCGCATACAATTTGTAACATAAACAATTTGACCATATCACATCACATGCCCCCTGCAAAAACAAGTTAGATGTTTCTAATTTGTCTTGCATATTTTACGTGGTTTGGGGCTTTCTAGGAAGAACCGTTCTTACCTACGAACAAGAACCACAACGGTGATAAAAATATTATTAACAATTCTTTGTATAATAGATCATAACTATAGTGGGAGAAACGTGCACCCGCAAAGCCACATATGCCGAAGCATGTCAAGTGTGGGACAAGTCTCGTGAGCGCGGTCACGTAAGGTTAGTCTCGGGCAGCTTCAATCCCACTATGCCACTATGATCCAAAATACCAAAAAATTGCAATAACATGATCATCAACGCCCACATCCACATGTGTTCTAACCGTGCATACCAACTACGCATAGAGATGGCTCTGATACCACTGATGGGTTCGTAGCATAGAAAACAAAAATTTTCCTACGCGTGAACGCATAAACTGGCCAAGAAACTCTACGAGATGGTAGCAACGGATACTCACCCTCGACGACCGTGAGCGGGGATTACGTTCCCGCACAAACGTTGACGATGGAGAGTTGGTGAAGACGCACGTAGTCGACGTAGTTGTTCACTTGATGTAGTCGACGTCGTGGTTCACTTGACGATCACAAGATCGTGTAGCCGGCGCCACAAGTGGCAGCGCCCCCGTACTCGCACACACGTGCAGCTCGACGTCGACTCCTCCACGCCCTCGGTCCAGCGGGGCAGCGGAAGAAGGGATCCGCCGGACACTCCTCCACACACTTCTCCAAGTGTGTGAACTACGAACTACTATTCCGGCAGAGCTTCGCTAAGCCAAGACGGAAAGTGGGCAGCAACTATGCAAATGAGGGAGGATCAAGAAGTGTGTGACCAAGGGAGAGAGGGGGGGTTTATATAGAGGAGGAGGGCAGCCAAGGGGCTGGCCGGCCAAGGGCCTCCCCTCCTCTTCATTTCCCCTCTTTATTCCCTTTATGGAGATTAATCCCTCATCAACATGAGGTAACCCCCATTTTAATGCATGACATTCATGCCAATTAAAATTCACACTTATTGATTTAATAAAACATTTTTATTTCTTTAATATTTGTTAATTCATTCAATTAACAAACATTAACAAATACACCCTTGAGTTATTTCGATATCCCGAAACAGTTTCGGTGCTTTTCTGAAACAACCCTTATGCTGTCCTGTAATTCGATCGGAGTATCGTATCCACTCAAAAACGACGACGAGCCTTAAGTGTGTCACCCTACGGTTCGTGAATAATGTGGACATGATCGAGACTCCTCTCCGATCAATAATCAACAGCGGGATCTGGAAATCCATGATGACTCCCACTTACTCAACGATGAACTAGTGATCGTGTGAACCGGTAACGAACATAGTTAATTCCTTTTGTCTCGCGATATTATTACTTGTCCGAGATCCGATCATTTGGTATCAACCATACCTAGTTCGATCTCGTTCCCGACAAGTCTCTTTACTCGTTCCGTGATAATGCATTCCTGTGACCTAGTCACATGCTTGCAAGCGATTCCAATGCAATATCACCGAGAAGGGCCCAGAGAATATCTTTCCGTCATCCGGATGGACAAATCCCATTCTTGATCCATGAGCCTCAACTAATACTTTCAGAGTACCCAAATCAACCTTTATAATCACCCTATTACGGTGTGACGTTTGATATCATCAAAGTACCCTTCCGGTATCAGTGATTAACATGATCTCATGGTCTAAGGATTAGAACTACTTCGCATGAGTCTGATATAGCAATGAACTTGATGACTTGATCGTATTGCTATTCATACTATGGGTGTGAGTGTTCATCACATCATTCTTCTAATGATATGACCTCGTTATTAACAACATCCAATGTTCATGATCAGGAAACCTTGATCATCAGTTAATCAACGAGCTAGTATAAAAGAGAGGCTTTACTAGGAACCTTTTAGTTTATTAATCACACATGTATTAATGTTTCCGATTAATACAATTCTAGCATGAGAAATAAACATTTATCATAAACATGGAATATGATAATAACCACTTTATTATTGCCTCTCGGGCATATTCCCTTCACACCTTGCAACTTCAAAACTTACAGAATGTTACAGTAATGAATAGGGAAAGTTATATTTGGACCTATTATTTTTCCACACACAATTAACTAAACATGCCGATAGAGTGACTGAATTAAAAAAAATAAACATAGCTTCAATTACTGAAAAAAATAATACTGACGGTGTCTCATCAAATGTTCTTTTTATTTTTCTCTGTGCATATATTGTTCTGTGTACGGTGAAACAAGTTGTTTTCCAGTATACTTCTTCAGGTGGTTCAGGAATGTTCGTATCCTTTTTGCAGTGCAGACATTGCTGGTGTAATGATAATACAGGAATGTGATTTTGTACAACGAGTCAGCTCGATCGGATGGGCCTCAATGTGCTCAAATACCTGATTTTTTTTAATTATTTTGAAGACACAAATTGGCAATAATAAATTTTGTTCTGCAAAGATTGTAGAGTAATCTTTTTCTACTTATCTGTACACAATATGTACATTTGATTTGATAACACATTTGTCATAACAAATGATTGTGATAGCATATAGGAGTGTAACCGATTATTCTATTTGTAGCACCATGCTATTTAGTAACTGATTATGCTATCCGAGTAATAAAAGTGATATTTGGGTTGTGAGGTATATCATGGGAGTTCATGCTTCATAGTTTGTCATACAAAGTCATTTTCCTATATGCATATGCTTAAATCCTCCTTAGTAACTATCATTACGTACCACAAAATCCCGCAGCAACGCGCGGGGTATTATCTAGTAAAATATTGCGATTATAGCCACGCGCCCTTCGGCGGCCAAGCGGCGGCCGGAAGTGGCCGCCACAGCGTTCCTGCCAGTTCCTTCCCGCCATTTCCACCGCTTCCAGCCAGAACTTTCCGCCATTTCCGGCTACATATAGGCCACGGCCGCCATTGCCATTGCCATAGCTCAGATCTACCCACAATGTCTTCCTCCAAGCTCCTCACACTAACATACGCCGAGGCGGAGGCACTGTGCGCCTCCCACTACCCCTGCCCGCGGGGGTACCGGTGCCCTCAGGGATGGAGGTTGAGCGCCGGTGGCATGCCGGTCCCGCCCCTCCCTCAAGGTGCTGCCCGCCGGTTGGCCATCACCAACCACTACTACGGCGAGCTCACGCCGGAGCAGCGGATGGACGCCAACTGGGACCCCGACAACGCCGCCACCTGGAACGCCTTCTTCGCGAATCGTCGCGACCGGCAGCTCGTCAGGTACGAGGGGGACGGCCCGCCGCCCGTCAACTACAACGAGGAGGGCCGCAGGCTGTGGTGGGGCGGGCGGACTCTGGATGGCGTGATGGACCACATATCGGCGGGGGACTATCCCCGCCTCCGGTACCCGCACTTTTAGCCGAAAAAGGCCGGAGGTCACGTGGTGTTCTGGGATCCGTCTTCCCCGAACGCCCGCGAGCGCCTCGACAGGATGCTGGCGGCCGAAGCCGGAACCTCAGCCGGGTGGGTGGTCCCTCCGGAATACGCCGCGGCGGCGCGCCTGCAGAGGCGTCCCGGTGACCCGGAAGAATTTCTGAGCCAGCGCGCTGCCATTCGCGCTTCGCTCGAACCGCCGGCGCCGGGGGACGCCTGGTGGAGGAAGGAGGAGGAGGCCTATCGTACGCGCGGCGGAGGCGACGGCGAAGGCTGCAGCCGTTGCGGGCACTGGTCCCCAAAGCGGCGATCGCTCTTCCGCGATCGTGCGATGTGGTCCAGGAGTGTTCGGGCAACGCCGCCGAGGCCGGAGCGCGCACCGACCGACGACGGGGACGACGACTCCTTTGACGACTTCGAGGACGAGTATTATAGGGCTAGGCAGGAATATGACTAGTTTTTTATTTTTATTATGCAATAAAATTATGTTTTCCCTGTTTCAAATATTATTTTATTAAAATATTTGTTTACTTTGGGGGGCACGGCTAGGAAGGCGACGCCCCCTATTTCTGATTTCGCGTCGGCGCCCCCCCCCCCCCCCCCATACGGGCAAAAAACAGGCCGCGCCGGAGCCCGAATGGGGGTTACGAGTGGAGATGCTCTAAAGTAAGCCTTTTTGTGAAGTTTTTTAAACCTATTTTGGACAGCCCACGAAGTGAAAAACTGTGCGTGCGCACATTTTTACAAATTTTTCAAATCTCACATACTCCTTATCAAAATTGCATTTCGGACAAGAGATAGAAAAAAGAGATCGAACGCACAAAAAAAAAGAAAAACACATCTGTTTCTGCCAGGAAAAACAAAGAAGCAGGCAGCCCTTCGCGGACCCTAATTCTAAAGATCCCAACTGCAATCCACAATTCCCGTTCTCCCAGTCTGCAATTCCTTACCCCATATATTTCCCAATCCCCCATCGATTTCGTCGTGAGCGATCGTCCTCCCACCCGCGTTTCTGCAAGCCCTAACTGTTCAGGCGGTGAAGAGGAGCCCTCCCTAAGATGATTCCGCCGGGGAGCCGGGGCGAGCCTCTTGCTCAGGACGGGGTGAGGGAGGCCGCGCGGAAGCGCAGTTGTGTGGGGGAGAGCGCGGAGACCTCGCAGGTCGAGACAATTGACTCAAGGATCGCACCTGAGGAGGAGGAGCCCGTCTCTCCTAAGGAGTCCCCTGGATTCAGTTCCGGTGTTGAAGATGTCATCTGCAGAGATATGGCAGACAGGTTCAAGCGAATTATGGCCCGATATGCTGCTAATGGACCCAACGATGCTTCACAAGGTATTCCCCCGAAGAACCCAATCAAAACCTAGTAGTACACCTACCATCGCTCGTTGTATTGCACTTGCACGCACCTCTTGTCTCCCTGCAGTATATTGTAAATGCCATTTACTTTTCTCATCCAGCAAATACAACTTGAACAACCTTGGCCCATGTGGACATTAGAGTGTTAGCTAAGATTTTGTGGTTTGAATACTCTTCGCATTTGATCCATACTAGATGACGGAATCGGCCTGGAATTTGAGCCATAATTCTATCGGGTTTTAGTGCCGATGCATGCTGCTATAGTTATGCCAAAGTTTATTTCCACAAGAAGAGCATGGTGAGCTATTCCTAATATTAACGCTTTGGAAATTTTAAAAGTGAGATTGTCAACAGCTGTACCACGGTGAAAAAAATCCAACAACGGACAAACAAGCGCGAGCGAGGGTGGTCTGGGAGGCTGGGTAGGCTAACGCCCTTTGTTGGTGTTATAAATCCCGAAATTTAACAGTAAAATTATCTTGTTACAGTTCGAAGAGAATATGTGGATCGTTGCAACCTTACAGTGGAGAATGAGTTTTGTGACGTTGATGATGGCAGTTTCCGAAGTTGCAAAGCTCGGAAAGTGGCTGCGCTAGCTTCAAAGTCAGTTGTTAGTCTTTCTTCCTTTTCAGGTACTCCTTTTTCTTCTACCAGCTAGCATTTCTCCCACATAGTTGTGTGATTTTCATCATGTTGACCCATAATTATCGGTTTTCAGATGAAAAGCGGATAAGAGTGTGCTCGGGATTCATGATAGGGTCCGATCCTTGCACCTCCAACAGCAAAATCTTAACTTCAGCAACCTTGGTTAGGTCTCTTTGTGGACGAAACGTTCTGATTCCAGATTTAAAGGTGTGTCCCACAAAACTTCCTTGTGGAACTACTTTTTAGTATATATTTGCATATTTTCTGACTTGATTTTTTTTTAGTTGATTAGGTCAAAGTGGGTCTCCCAAATGGGCATATATATGACGGTCTGGTATCTATGGTAGATTTTCACTATAACCTAGCTGTGGTTGAAGTGAAATCTGATGAGAAACTACCAGAGGCAGTTCTTGTGGATAAAGTCGTCGAAAGAGGAGTGGTGTTAGCGATTGGACGTTTCTACGATCATGGTGGAGTCATGTGTGCACAGGGAATAATCAGAAAAGAAGCTAGTACCTTTGAATGCTCAGAGCTTTTAGTATCGAGCTGCCACACGACCATGGTAATGAATACATGATTCACATCACCAAAATGAGAAATCTTGTAGTATATATCTGTCATGCAACCTTTCAAGTCGATACATGGTTCACATAATTAAAATGAGCAATCTTATAGTATCTATGCATGTTAGTCAATACATGGTTCACATAATTAAAAATGAGCAATCTCTTAGTATCTATCCATGTTAATCAATACATGGTTCACATCATTGAAATGAGCAGTCTCTTAGTATTAAGCTGTCAAACGACCATGGTAAATAGCATATGATTTACACGATTATAATTTAACTAGTAATCAAGCACGTGCACATGCACGTTTTACGTTCGTGCCAAATTTGATGAAAATATAACAATGTGTTAGCTGGCCCCTAAGCACGTGCACATGCACGATCTTTCGTTCTTCCTATTGATCTCTCCAAACTGGCACAAGCTTCCCGCAAACATATCCCTCTTCTTGTGTGTGATATGAAACCCGTTCTTTCGATTCCTTACGACTCCAGTGCTTAATACGAAAATCAGTTCTTGTGTCCTGATTTTCTGATTGTTCTTCCGATCCCTTATTTAGAAAGTCAGAATAAAATTAGAGGTATCAAAATCCAAGATATATAACTAAACGACAAGAATATATGGGACCTGTGATTTCACTTGGGGAGACTTCTCCTCTCCACACAAAATACAATTGTGATTGCTCTCTGATTCGGTTATTCTAATAGTTTTGATCTGCAAAATGCATTTCAAAAATATAATAGACATACAGATGTATATTCAACAAGCAACAAAGACCCTCTGGCATGTGCCTCCACATTAGGGTTAGCTTGTTGATGTTGAACAATATGAGAGTGGACCTGCAGGTTCATGCAACCATCTTGGCAAACAAATATGATGTAGACAATAAATTTGCAGTTATAATACTCCCTCACTATTACTTACCATCTTATATATCCGAACACATTTTAGTGTCTAGATTCCATATTCTTATATATCTGGCCACAGTTATAAGCATTCACAATTTTGAATGTGGTTGCATAAGCATAAGCATTCACAATTTTGAATGCAGCCTGTTCCCAAATAATATGAGTCAAGCGATTGCTTATATCTATTGCCCTAGAGTTGTTCAATGATGTATAATTATCAGTGATACCCCAATATCATAGCCTTTAATCACCTGAATCTAACGGACTGGATTTTCAAGAACATGCCAATGATGTGTCCCGCAAACATCGCTAGCATAGAAGTACCGCACCGAAGAAAACCGTCTCCGCGTGTTCCCCTCACGATCGTACACCACTGTCTCACCCGACATGTACCTTCCCACATTATGCACCATGCCCATCGGTGATTCCAGAGGCCTCCCCACCGGCGAATCTCCATGGCCTTATTCATATGTGCCGCGACGATGCTCCCTGCAATCTGCCGTCTAGGCGCACCGTCTGTGAGTCGGCTCCTATCATGTCCCACAACAACTACTACAAATATTGTGTAAATAATAAATGAATACATTAATCATATGTCAACGTCATCTGCCTAAACAGATAGAATAATATTCTGCCTGATCTCAAATATCAAATAAGTAAGTTTCACAAATTGCTAATGCAAGTTTGCACGCAAATTATTGTTTCACATGATCCGGAATCACATCAGTGTAAACAATTGCATACCGCGATGAAATTTCACCAAATACATTAATTTTAGTAGGGTTTGAAAGTTGGGTATACAATAATCATAGAGGTGCTGCAATATCGCTCCAAGAGCTCCACCAAGAAACCAAAATGTACTCACCAATCTGGTTGTAAAAATCAATTTCAGAGATAACAGTAGTGACCATTCTATTGTAGATAGAATAAACGTTTCTCCAAGGGAACAGTCAAAGAAGAAACCATACCTTAATGCCGCATATCTAGAGATAACCATCGTAGTGAAGAGTGAAATAACAAAACAGAATGAACACACTGAATTTTATCAACCGAGTTTCCATTTCGTACTGTATAGCAAAGCATGATCCAGTGGCGCTGACTGCAAAGAACAGAAATGCCCTCATCAGCCATATACACATAGATAAGTGTCAGCTGCTGATACACAGAATACATCTGCAACACTTATACAAATGGCTAGCTATGCCCAAACATGATTGGTACAGTAATTTTGAACATGTATTCACTGACTTCGTTAATTTTTGTAATTCAAAGGTCACATCCTTGTGATACATAAATCCTATTTAAAATGACAAACAAATTTCTCTGAGCACACCAGATCGAAAAAAACAACAAAACCAAAAACACGCAGATGGAGTAATTCAAACGTAGATCAGCACGGATGTTTTCCTCAGTCATGACTCCTGATAAAACTAAACTCAATAGAGTCTGACCATGTCGTCGAGGAGCAGGATTGCAGGAAGACAGAGCTGGGGAATGGCAGCCAGCGGGACCTGTCATCGGGGAGCAGGCCGACGTCTAGCTGGGGACATGCGGCCGGCAGGACCCTGTCGCAAGAGCAGGAAGACTTCCAGCTGGGCGGGGGGCGGCCGTCATCTGCAACGATTGGGCGAGGACGGCGGCGGTAGCGTGGGTCGTCGAGCGCGGGGCGGCGGAGTTGGCGCGCCGCGGTTGCGGTGGCGCATGGAGGCGAGGGCAGGGCGGCCGTGATGGCGTGTGGCGGTTGGGAGGCGCACATCGCGTAGTACGGGGCTGCGGCGACGCTCGTGGCGCGTGGCTGCGGCGGTTGGGGATTCGAGACTCACGGATGGAGAGACCCACGGAAGATGTTAGCGAGGCTGGAATTAGCGAACTGCTTGTCTCATGGTTCGTCATACAACATTATGTCATGTTGGCCCGTTAGATTAAGAGGGACGTACGGTTCAGATCCTCCGGATCTGACAGTCTGTGCCTTTTTATATTAGTTTAGATGTCTTGTAGTGTTAAGTTGTTGATACGTAATGAAATAACACTTCTGCCACCATGTAGTTTGTTGCAAAAAAGAGGAAGAAAGATGGTGCCTGCTGATATGCTTGCTCCTTTATTTACTTTTTTTGTTAACTAAGTACACTAAATTGCCGGTTTGGATATGTGATGGTCGCTGGTTTGCTCTCCTGTTGACCTTTTATCTCGTAACTTACGTTCAACAGACAGACACGTCGAGCATCGTATTAACCTCCACCACCTTCTTCTTGGTTAATGTGCTGCCTGCCATTGTACCGCCATCTGCCACCTTCTTTATCGCCAAAAGTACCTCCACTTGTCGATGCCTGACATCGCCGCTGCCTCACACTACCTCTCTCAACTCTCTACAAAAGCAATCTGAAACCCTAACACCCTGGATCAGCCCAAGCACTTATCCGCGGATAGGGGAAAGAATCATGATCGAAAACAGAATATGGTGGCTAGATTATCTGCTTGACGGGGTCCGGAGGAATGACAGGACAGAGGACTAAGATGACACGAGTTTGATTGGCGTTGGAAAGAGATCAGGGAACTCCTCAAATATCCACATTGTTGGTTGGCTCCGTATATTTTATGTACCGTGTACTATGTATAGGAAATATTTCCAGCAGTTGTGTGACAAAACAATTCCTTTGTCACTTGCTAGTCTAATTACAACTACATTTAGGTATACCACACACTTGGCAGTTTATCAGAATAATTCATGTTAATACATACATGAAAACTCGAATATCTTATATTTCATGCAACATGTTACAATTATTTTTGCATTTTATTTAGTGCATTTTTTCATATCCGTGATGTTTGTGCTTGAGATGCTATCTGGTCAGCATTTTCATAATGAGTTCTTTTCACTAGGCTGGTGTTGGAGGACCTCTTATAAATTACAGTGGTCATGTTGTGGGTGTCAATTTCTATGGAGAGAAGCACTCACCATTTCTGTCAACTGCAGTAATCATAAGATGCTTGGACTAGATATGTGGTTTATTGCTCTTGCATTTGATTGATAAACTATTCTGATTTGCAGAAAAATAATCCGACCTTGGCTTGGACTCAGCTACACACCTGTTGATATGTTACCACTTCGAGTTCTGGAAAAATGCACATATGTTGACAAGGGGCTTTATATTTCGAAGGTATGAGAGTCTCTCTTATCGCTTGTTACTTTATATACTTATTTTTTAAAAAATTAAGGTTTCTCAGAATTGCTACTTTGTATCATGGACTGCATTTATAGGCATTTTGGCTATCATAAAATGCTATCATTTATTGCTGATGCCATGAGGTGTATGCTTTAAATATTTGTCATAGGTGACTAATGGACCTTGGATTGCTAGTAAGCCAAATGGCCAGAATATACACAAGTGCATACCCAACCATTACCCTTGAACCGCCGCCAAACTCATGGCCAGCAACTAGGGAGTACATAACTACATATGTAAATGGAACCGTATAGAAAGGAGAAACTATACAACTATTACAGTTGCAAAAGCTTGATTATTTGTTCATAAAAGAACATTTTTAGTGGAGAAAACACATCTCAATATAGGGTGCAGATGAACCTGGATGCAGATAGGCTCTTTTGTACATTTTCATACAAAGTTAGTAAGTGTTTCTTGAGTATAGGGAGTTCAACTGCTAATGTTTGACGGTATGCCTAGTTATAATTTTTATACTGGTCAACAGTGGCGGAGCTTCAACCAAATACCTGGGCGGGCCAAACTAAAGGAGAGAAAAAAAATTAACGTCTTAGCTGTGTCGTTGTTGTTACAGGATAAATCGGAGATACATGGGATTTTTTTTTCAAACTATCCAATTGCTAGCTAAAATTTTGGGAAGGAAAAAGATTCATTGTGTTAGTGTGTTGTCTTGCTGCAATTGGATGGAATTGCAGGTGAGCTGCTCGATTAATTCTGCACCTGGCGGTGCCAGACAGCTAAACCTTCAGGCTAGTGTCTATGGCAACCCTTTGGACATACAGGACGACGTGAGATGACAGCGCTTGGCGGCTGCTGCTCGAATCCTTTCCCTAAATACCTGTTTCATGTGACTCTAAATTTCCAAAACAGTGGCTTAATGGCCTCGTCTCGCGGAGGTGGTACTACTGAATTGGCTTGGCTGAACTAGACTTTAGTTGTTTGGCTAAAATTATGGGCGGGCCATAGCCCGGGTTGGCCCCTACGTAGCTCCGCCAGTGCTGGTCAAATCAAAATCTCTCAATAGTGAATAGTGATGGTAGTGGTATTCCTGTACTTACAAGGCTAACTTTGTAAATTGATGATTAGGTGGCTAAGGGATCACCTGCTGACGTTGCTGGGCTTTGCGATGGTGATGTTCTAGTTAAATGTGCTGGAAAAGTCCTCAGTACTGCTCCGGAGGTGATTCCGTTTTTTCTGGTGTCCTTATTATTGTTTATACTAATAATTTTCTTATCATATAAATTGCAAAATTTTAACCACAGTATTTTGCATCATAGTTAGGTGCACTGCTACTTGATTTGTGCAACAAGCAGATGGAGTCATATACTTTAGAGAGCAACGTGACTGTGGAGGTATCCAGTCTGTACTATTCTAGGGATTAGGATTATGATGCTATTGTATGTTCTACTAATCATTTTATCGGATATTTCACTAGGTTGTTGTCAGGAAGCAAAGGAATGGCACAAAAGTGAGGAAGACAGTGATTGCCAATGTCTTAAGCGAGTGTAGTTACTACAGGTGTCTATTTTTCCTGCGTCTTATACTTGATCTGCTGGAATGATTTTCTGTTCTCATCATAGTACTTTCTTTGCCTTTTAGTTGGATTGATCCATTGCCCAGCTACAATGACAAGAAGACGGCTACAATGCAGGTTATGTCTTATTAAAGGTAAAATATTAAGCTAACACTATTCTTTGCGCACATAGTTAATTTGCGTTCTTCACTTATAGAGCTTTGAAATTTTCGCAATCCACTTCTCGCATAATTTTTTTAAGCATGTTTGCTAGATGTTGCTTCTCTTCAGCTAATTTATGGTCAACCACAGAAGCTGTCTTCACTTTTTAACCGCTCCATCTGCATATTAGAACAGCCCTTCGTACAAAGTATTTTGCTAGCCCCAAGGAAACTTAGATCTGAAAGTACATTAATTTTTTACTAAAATTTTAGTAAACTAGAACTGAATATTCTTAAACTTTCAGCAAAGTTTCATAGAACTTCCCACCATATTCAACACCAGCATTCTTGATTCACCCAAGTGGCTTCCAAATCAGTACATTGAACATTGCAGTCTCTACAATAAAAGAAATTCCCCAACATCCCATCGAAAATCAGAAAAAAGTCAACAAAAAATTCTTAAGATGACCACTGACATACGTGAGTTATCTCAACCTAAGATGAATTAAAATTGCGATGTACTCGTGAAGTTGAGAAGTTCTTAAACTTTGAGCTTAATTTCATAAAACTTCCTACCTTATTGAACACCAACGTTCTTGATTCACCAAATTGGCTTCCAAGATCAATGAATTTCACATTTCAGTCTCTGGAACAAAAGATGTCAACCCTCGAAGCACTGACCTACCTGAGTTATCGCAGCCACGACTGTTGTGATACAAGATGAGGTGAAATAGCGATGTACCCATGAAACTGAGAAGAAAACGCAGAAAAGAAGACTGTTAATTTGCATGGGATAATTGTGTGGTCTCACCTTAGGGTGGTGGGGCTGTCAGGACAGTTAATCACTAAAGACTCTTTTGGACCAAAGTACAACCTTAGATAAACCATCTGTACATTAACATATATGAAAGCTCAGAGTTCCTATCGTTATCCTGAGACATATGAGGACATGCTGGCTCATTGCCTTGTTAGTGGCTTACATCCATGTGTTATTTGGTTTCATAGCGGGGTCTTTTTTCCAGCATCTTAACCCCCCTAAATACCTCTATATGGCTATTGTATTGAACAGACTCCCAAATATTTTGCCATGTTATTGCTTTATTGATACTCATATATTTGTTACATGCCTTTGTACTTAACAGCAAACTATCTAGCTTCTGTGTGACGTAAAGTGATTGCCCTTTCAACTGCATGTGTCGTCTGTGAAGCTTCTGCTCAACATAGCCTTGAGCACGGTCAAAACTCACTAGGCTTGTACAGTTCAGCGAATTCTCAGAGTTTGTAATACTACTATGTGTTAGGTTTATGCACATACCTGGGAAGATATGTGTGCTCCTATTAGTGTTCGAGCAGCACCCTGTGCATATGTGTAGTCCGCAACTGGGTTGCACTATGTTTCCTTTGTTTCTTTTACAATTAATACCATGATACTCTCTCGGTTCTATATAAGATGTTTTAGCCTTCTTCTGACACATATGTATCTAGATTACTTTTTAGTGTGTAGGTTCACTCATTTTGCTTCCAACCTATACACTAAAAGATGTCTAGATACATAGTGTCAGAAAAAGGCTAAAACATCTTATATTTTGGAACGGAGGGAGTATATTTTACTCCTTGTCTTGAGTTATTTGTAGCAGATTTTTTTAGTGTATAAATACATGCGAGTGAATCTGCAACATCTAATTAGGAAGTAATTGTGAAGAGTACATTGTACATGTACGTATACGATTTTGTTTCTCTGAGATGGAGCAAATTTTTGCTTTTCATTGACGAAATTCTGGAGTTACCATCGTGATTTCAGTTTCTTTGTTCTCGGATATTGTGATGTTTTTTCCTTTCATCAACTCAGAATTCGAATGAACTGGCCTTTACTTGCGGTATCTAACGAGTACGTGAGGTACGGTGGTTCTTAGGACAACTACCAATACAGTAATTGATACAGGATGTTCGAGAAATTGCAGCTAGCAATACAGCAGATATTGTAAGTTCTTGCCAATTTCGAAAAGTGTCCTGCATTATGTATGATGTGATCAAAATTCTTATGCTAAGATGGATAATTCATCTCATTGGCATTAGTAAAGTAATGCTGATGCCCTTGTTTCTCACTGGATGCTCGGATGTTCAGATGTTTTGTTTTAAACTCTTAAGCTAATAATCCCAAACTCTCTCGTACCAATATTTTTATTGTCTCGCACTTGTGTTTTGAAATATTAATCTCATGTAGTAGTATGACAAGCCGTAGTCTATATATGGCTAATACTGTTACAAAAATAATTGCAGTATTCTTTTTTTTCTATTGGCTGCAAGTGCAGACTACATTTTCCGCAAAAAAGAAGAAGTGCAGACCACAATGCGTTATTTTTGCATATTTATGGACTGCTCTGCTCTCCATTTCTCTGCATTGCAGGATATAGCGCATACATTCCGGTCAGACGAGCAGACCACCAACTGGTTGGATAGGGTTGTGCGTTCGTGATAGTATTCGTCAACAAGCAAAAACAAGATGAGACAAATGATTCAACAGAAACATTAGCAAACAACACTCATCTAAGGAGCACCACATTTAGAAGTCATCCGATGTAGGATAGACTGACGTGAAAAACAAGGTATCTCCTCAAAAAGGATCAGAGGTGGTCAATTACACCTCATCATAAATGTGAATATTGTACTCTACTGAGGGTAATGCAATTCCAATAGACTGGATAGTTCTCATGAGTGCAATCAAAATTTGATCATGGCTCTTGTACCAAAAGCTTCAGACCACAGTAACAGGACAAACTTAGCCGCTCCCATGCCGAAACATCAACTTACATTGACAGAGAAAAAACAGGATATCTCCACAAATCAGAGCTGGTCACTTAAACCTCATCACAGATCAAAATCGTCTATATTGTACTCTATTGAAGGCAAGTCAAAGTCGGTGAACTCGATTTCCTGTAGAGTATACAAACAAATAATAAATTAATACGAGCATCAATTCCAAAATATCATGGTGCAAACTTAACAATTAATGTGCACAAGACGGTAGCAATAGAAAGATATTGAGACAGAATATCCAAAAAGGCCGTCAACTAGGAAATGGGGAAACTAATAACTAACAATCTAGTGTCGAGCTTCATTCACTAGCCAGCGTAATCAAAAGTTCGAACTGATAAAAGGACTAGTGCAATCCACTTCAACACTCTGAATTTTTAGTTGCGTTGGCTAGTGCATGAAGTTGACATGGTACCAGAGCCAAGGTCTCGAGTTCGATTTCTGTATGACATAATTTATTCTAAAATTGTTGGTGCTTCTCTATCCATGTACAAGGCCTTGTGCCTACATGTGAGTTTCACTTGTTGATCCTCTCTTGTCCCGTCACACGTGAGGAGGGTGTTGATGTGTATAAGTGGATTGCACTAGTCTTTTTTATCAATTCGGATATTTGGTTATTTTGGCTGTGCATGAAGCTTGGCATGGTACCAGAGCCCATGGTCTCGAGTTTAAGTCCAAGATTTTGCACTTTATCCTAAAAATTGTATGTAGACCCAAAGACCAAGGGGGTCTTGGAATTGAGGTACTTGATATTAAGAATAGATGTTTACTTAGCAAATGGCTTTTTAAACTTCTTTCTGAGGAAGGTGTTTGGCAAGAAATGCTGTCCAACAAGTACCTTGGGAGTAAAACTCTATCGCAAGTTCAGGTTAAACCTACTGATTCTCCTTTTTGGAAAGGAATTATGAAGGTTAAAGATGACTTCTTTCAACGGGGTTCTTTTGTCGTACGAGACGGCATGAAAACTAGATTCTGGGAAGACACCTGGCTAGGTGATACACCCTTAGCTACCCAATATCCTAGTCTTTACAATATTGTCAGGACTAAACATGTCTTAGTCGCAGACATTCTTTCTAATGTGCCATTAAATATAAGATTTAATAGGACCTTAACTGGAGATAGATGGAATTCTTGGGTTAGCTTATTGCGAAGATTGATGAATATCCACTTAAGTGATGAACCAGATAGTTTTAAATGGAACCTTACAACCACGGGTATCTTTTCCGTGAAATCTATGTATGCTGATTATATGAATGGGCATACGGTCTTCCTGAAAAAATACTTATGGAAGATAAAGGTACCACTCAAAATTCGGATTTTCATGTGGTTCCTTTATAAGAAAGTGATCTTAACAAAGGACAACCTTGCTAAAAGAAGATGGACCGGGTGTACTAAATGTGTCTTTTGTGGTTCAAAGGAAACAATTGACCATTTATTCATCTCTTGTCATTTTTCCCGTCTTGTTTGGAGAGTAGTGCATTTTACTTTTAATATACCTCCGCCCATGAACATAACTAATCTGTTTGGTAATTGGTTAAATGGGATTGATAAGAAAACAAAGGAACGAATCCGTGTTGGGGTTTGTGCCTTAGTTTGGACAATTTGGAATTGTCGAAATGAGGTAGTGTTCAATAGGTGTGCTAATCCAAACTTTCTACAGGTTATTCACAGGGCGGCTTTATTGATTCATCTGTGGTCATACCTTCTTCCTGTGGAGCAGCGGGAGCCTTTGGATACTGGATGCAATCGTTTGATGGCGGTTGTTCGGGCTATATTCAACCAGGGTGGCTGGTTGCACTCTAGGCGCATTGGAGATGTCGCATAGACTTTTTATAGCTTGCTCCCAGTTTTGTTGGCTGATATTTGCAGCCACTTTGATTGACCCGTGAGCGGGATGTAATAATACACTTAATACTTTGAATACTGGTTTAATAAATAAGGCCGTGTGCATCATTTTGATGCAGAGGCTGGGGCACTTAGCTCCCATTTCGAAAAAAAACTGGGTGTCCACGAATAGGTCTCTTGAGCCATACCTCTAGAGTCACCGGTCCACATGTGAGGAGGGGTGTTGATGCTATTAGTGGATCCCCTTAGCCCCTTTTATCAGTTCAGACTTTTATTTACGTTGGCTAGTGCATGAATCTTAACATGGTATCAAAGCTCAAGATCTCGAGTTCGAATCCTAGCTTTCGCAACCTGAGAGTCATACTGATTCTATGCCATGGACATCTGGCGATAGAAGTCATCCACGGCGGCATCCATCTGCCGCAGCTGAATCTCCTTAAGAATAGCAACATTACTTTGTTTTTTGCAAGACTCGATACTGTTGCTGTTGCTGAAGATAAACCCACATCGATAGAAATGATGTCCATTGAATGCTCATATCTATTCTTGAGATAACCATAACCTTAGTCAAGGTCTTGAGTTCGAGTTTCGTATGGCATAAATTATCCTAAAATTATTGGTGCCTCTCCATCCACGCACTAGCCAGACCTGCCGAATGGTGACCTAAATTCTATCGGGATCCAACCCATCTGAATCGAATCGGACGATTTAAGTTGCCGGTTTGCACCGATCCGATCAAGATGCCTCAAGTCTTCACCTAGCTCCTCGCCGGCGAGCTCGCCTGTCCTCTGTTGTCTGTTCCTCTCTTATTTTTGCATAGCCCGTCGTTTCGTTAGGCCTTTCACAATGGGGGTCTCTTAGCACGGTATCATAGGTAAAATGGTGAGGTGGCACCCTAATTAATGATGAAAGAGAGGGGTGTTGTATCTTAGCTAAGTTACAACCCTTACACGGTATCATAGGTAAAAAGGCATGGCTAGCCCAATCATATACGTGCATGTACCCAAAATCAATTAATGTAGATACAACACTTAAGAGACAATGCATTGTGATAATTGTCTCTTAAAATAAACCATTACCTAGGATATAGCGGTAAGATACAATGCATTGTGAAAGGCCTTAAGTGGCAAATGGTCTACCGTGTCAGTGTCAGATCTAAACCTGTCTGCAAGGTGCAAGCACAGGCGACAAGCCAGCGCTTGAATAGGGTTTGGGCACGGCGCCGCCGCCGACCTCTCCTGCCAAGCCGTAGCCTCCGCCGTCCTGTAGTGGCCGGCGTCGATCGTTTCCAGTCGCCGTCGTCATCGCCTGAATCCTGCGCTGTCGAGCGCCTCCAGTCCTCCTCTGCAGAGACTGCCGTCCAGTCTCTCTTCCCCGGGCCAATCGACCTCCCCCGTCCACTGCAGCGGCCGCCGTCCAGTACCAAAGGTGAGTTGTGCGGACGCTATAGCCTCTCTCTCATCCGCTGTCTCGTAAGATGGTGCAGCACATGCACAATTGCACATCTATGTATGCAACCGCGGCATCCATCAATTTTGATATTTTTTGTTTGTGACATATAAGCGTACATGCTTTTAGAACTAAGATGGATGGGGATTGGTGATATTTCAGAAAATGCAATGCTTTAGTTGGATGATATCAAGTTTATATACTAGGATTCGGTTTGTATTTGCGAGTAAGCAACTTAATTATACTTCCGATCAATCTGTGTGGAGCCTGACTCTGTTTCTGTGTGTTTCAGGGGCTACTTAATTATATTTTGGATATTTATATATATCTAGAAAATTTTAAATTACATTATTTTGTCGTTTCGATGATTTTTTGCACTTAACTAAATCTATTTTTCTCTAAACACATGTCCTAAACATGTGATTTGTGCTAAATTACATCAAATACAAATAACCCGTGCTTAATCAGGACTTCCCTCATTTTCAACATACAGGGGCATCAGATTTCCGCCACCAGGCATCCCAAAAAGCGTCCTGTCAAACATTTCTGCCACTTTCCGATAGTTGTCCAACTCCAGACCTTCTAAGTTCCAGCTCCTTGTCAAGCAGCTCCAGCCCAAACAAAGAGGGCCTTCTTGTTCATCCCACGAGTTCCCATGGCAGCTGCAACCGGCTACGACGCCCAAATGATGAGCAGTTGCATGCGTATGCCGAACTGGAGTACACCGACTTACCAGTCTACGGGAGCAAAGTAGCAGAGGTTTTTGCCGTGCGTGTTCCTGGTGCCGCCACCTCCTCCCGAGGAAACATGCCGCCACCCTGTGGCATGATCCATGTCTTTGGCGCCTATTGCTCCCATTCTCTGATCTTCAAAAGGAGCCATTGCGACGACCCCACCTCCCCACAACCCTGTGATAGGCAGGTGCGTATTCATGCTTATTATCCACTTTACTGTTCAATTTTTTTAAGGTTAAGGAATTGTATTATGTCATGGCATGAGTCAAATAATTCAATTTCATATATAAAGTTTGGAAATTATTATTATATTAGTTTATTTGTAGTAACTAGCGAAAATTTTACTAGAATGTGAAGTAGACCACATATGAATGTACATGTGTAGGTGGAAATCATTAGCAGACGAGTGGGGATTATGGTTAATTTACACTGATTGCTTGTTACTTGCATAGACAAATGCCCGAGATCAAAATGACATGTTTGTTGGAAAATCAGTAGCCGTTGAGTGGGATCATATCTGTTGGTGTAGCCTTTTTTTCTTCAATTGTCCACAGTATCTCCTCTTAACTGGAATTTGTTGCATGCGAAGTAATGCACAATCTCATCAACTCATTGGTGAAATAAGATCATAATAATAACGAACGGCGCATCTGCTTTTATAAAATATATTATATTTTAAAATTCTCATTTGACTGAGAGCTAGATATCTCTATGTTTATTTACTCACCAGTAGATTGTCGCTAAATTCACCAACTTCTATGCCGAGCTACTCTGTTATTTTGAAAAGGAGAGATGTGGGGGGGGGGGGGGGGGGGTCCATGGGGATGCAAGGTTCACATAAATGTCTGGTAAAAGTGCATATATTTCAAAAACTACTGTACATATGTTAGCTCAAATACATATTATTTTAAGATTAGGACGAGAAAATCCTGACAATTCTAATGATAAAAATTTCTTAGATTTTCTACTCCTAACATAGATCCTATTTCACAATGCAACTGCCAACAGAAGTTTGGATGTACATTTACCAAATAAATCGAAAGTTCTGTGACTTATTCTACTGGATGATATATACATTTCGTGGAAAGGCATTAGAAGATGTGATTATGGTTCCATTTTGCAATGAACTTTGGCCAAAGGCACTAACATTACTTTATTTTTTAAAAACATTGGACTTCACGGGGTGGATTTAAGAGTTGTTAACGTGCAAACATTGCTGATGCAGTTCTAACACAGCAGTACTTTCGTTGTAATATATTTCCAGAACCTTGCATAAAATTGCCACAAGATTTTTTTTTTCATCTAAAAAGGGTGAAAACAAGATGGCTTAAAGTGGGAATCGATCCCAAGTCCTCGAGATTTCCTGGAAGAGAGTTCCTGCTGGCTAAATAACATTTAATGGATTAAAACCACTTTCTATCTTTTAACTACTTAAAGTTCAAATTAAACAAAAAAATCATCTTTTATGTGAACTTTCAATTTCAATGATGTTTTCACAGTGCGTGTAATACGTCCGTGGAGGGAAGGTTTGGGTTAAGACCTAACGACTGTTGGCAGTACACTGCTCATTAGGAACTCCCAACCTATTTCGTATATATAGGGCAACCATCCAGACCTACGATGATGCTTGTTTGCCTAGTCCACAGAGCTAGTTAAAGAGAGTACATGCTGGCTCTAAGTATATTCCTTGACTTGTTCAGGTAACATGTGCAGAGAGATATTACAGACATTTTACTAACGCATGTTGATAATGAAAGAAAGGAAGCTCTTGATAATGAAAGTATGTAAGCAATGTGCTTTTTACTCAGCAACTGCTTTGGCAAAGGAGAGATGATAAAGTTTTGCGAAACAGTTGAGGACTTGAACTAAAAATTAACGAATGGAAATATATGGGCTGCACTAGTAAATGGTACATATATAATATTTATTTGGTTTTATTTTGTTTTCATCTACTAAGACATGATTTTGCACCTTTTAGGAGGCAAAGTATCAACAAAGATGTAAACCACCTATTTTTCTGAAACAGGGTAACCTTGTGTTGACTGGTCCGGAACGACAAATCATCTCGGCAGATGGACCTATCTGGTTCCGTATTCATCTCCATGACAGCAGCCGAGAATTCTCTATTGAAGAAAACTGGGAGAATGGTGTCAATCTACATAAGGATATCCGCATCTACGACCGGCCAATATCGTTGACAATGGATACTCCTTATGGTCCCGCGGAGGTGATGTATGCCATCATGAGCCAGGGAGTTGAATGCAACGTTGCAGTGAGGCTTGCTCGTCAGGATGGAGAAGATCCTATCAGCCTTTTTGGGAGAATTGTTGCTCGCAGCGAGCTGTTTGATATCGGCTGTGTGCTTTTCTACAACGAGCATGTGAAGGGCATATGTGCACGATCAGGAGAGCTGATTCCGTTGGCTAGAAATCTACTTGCGGTGCCATTGTACAAGCCACTTGCAATTGAACTGGATCTGCATTCTTATTATGGTGATGAAATTATGAGAGAAACACTAGAGTTTCATCCCTTGACCGAAGGCAAGCAAATGGCACGTCTTAACAGCAAGAGTGGTGCTGAAATTGAAGTGACCATCTCCTTGTCACAATACTTTAGGTAATGTTCACAGTACCTTCTGTTGTATCGGTTATAGGAGTACCTACATAAGCTTCTCCTCTCATAGTTCCTCCAATATCCTGTGGCTAAATGTTCATGTTGGTCAATTGTATGAGTTATTTTCTTGACGAGACATTTGTTATGAGTTGGACAAGATTGTTAGTCATTCAGGCTAGCTATGCCGTGGTGTGTTCGAATCATTTTTTTTTCAGTTGAAGGTTTGATATTTTTCTCTTGGCTGAGCGAGCCTGATGGAAATCATGATGAATTTGTACAGCATTTTTGTACGTGAATGCGCAGCGAATGCTCAACTCGACTCTCTGCTCAAGTGGCAGAGAGTTGGTGTGATGTTGGGCTGCTCTTGACAACTGGATCGATCCGTGTGGTGTGCTCAACCGAATCTATACACAAAGATCGGTCTGCATATATCACCTAGTAAAATATTCTCAAATCATTACATATATTTCGAAATTTATTATGAGTACACCCAAATATAGTGAACTGTCTTGGAAATGTAAGAGCAAGAGAAGCGATGAGTTGAGCCTAAGAAACTAACCATACTCGAGCTAGCCCAAGGAAAGCGAATATTGATTCCAAAAAAATGTCCTCCTTCTCCAACATATTCCTTCTTCTAGTTCTAGCAATGTGCAGTATACTCACCAACTCTGAAATATCGTGTCTAGCCAAGATAATCAGTGATAAGAGAATAGCACTGCCCATAATGGAAAGCTTGCTGGTGCAAGGCTTTGTCCTCTCCCGTTGGCGCCAGATCCATCAAGAGCCAGAACATATATATTTTCTGCGGGAGTCATTCATTATTTACTTTTAACTTGTGAAAATCCTTATATGAGACATTTGTATATATGCGAAAACGCTCAGAACTCGTCACAGTGCACGCGTGTGTATCGTTATATATAGCAGCTAGGAGGGCTGGTGGCCAGTTCTATTCTATCGGTGAGGAACTCTTCACAACACTTGTGGTATACATAGCAGGCACACTCCTCTCCGCGTTCACGTCTTCTCCTTAGTGGAGCTTAACTTGTAGCAGTAGCAGCAACTGAAAAGCGTGTGGGATAAGATTTACCAATTACCATGCCGATTGATCGAATTACCTAGCTAGGATTAGATGGTGTGTCCTCCCTCTGGTGTATAAAAGGCGGTCCAGGAGCAAGTGAGAGGCACAGCACAGATTGTCGAAAGGAAAACCAAGTCCACCACCTCGTTCGCAGCAGGTAGACGAAAATGGAGATGGGTTTGCAGGTTGGATCGTGGGCTTTCTCCTCTGCGCGTTTGCAGGTTGGAGCCCTGTTCTTCTTCTCGTTCCACATTCCTCTGTATCCCATGTACTCGATCCTCTGTTCTTCTTACATGCTCTCTATCTATCTCTTCCGCATGCAGGAGTCGCCGTGCCGCAGGCGCCGGCGGTTGTGCCGCTGTCCTTCGACCTTGGATCGGAGACGTACACTACCTTCGTCGACACAGTTCGCACGACCCTCGCCGCCCACCCAAATCCTGACAGCGTGCAGGGGCATCCGGTGCTGACGAAGCAGCGGTGGAGGAACAAGCAAGGACGTGAAGACCAACCTCAGAGGCTTGGACCTCGGAAAGTCAGACGCAGAAGCGGCGGTGAGGAAGCTGGCGGCGTACGTTCATGCCGGCGCGCCTGACGAGGCCACCAAGCTGGCCTTGGCCCGCCTGATGATAATGGTGAGCGAAGCCGCTAGGATGGTTTCTGTCTCCGCGACAGTAAACAGCGGCTGGGCCGGGACCGGCAGGCTCAGCGAGAAGCAGCCGGCGTACATGCAGAACTGGGGCGATCTCTCTACAGCCATCTTAGAGTGGAGGCAAAAGGGAAGCAGCTACAAGTGGCCGCGGAAGCTGGCCCGCGAAACCGGCATCGACAACGCCGCCGACGCGCTCGCCGTCGTCGAGCTCCTCCTCAACCGGTAGATGGACTCTGCTTTGACCGCCATGTATGTGTTCTACTAGAATATGTACATGTACGCGTCTAGCTACTAGCCATAACGAGCATATGGAACTATGGATGTGCGATGATGAATACACTTGGGCATGTGTGCGAGTTGAATTTAAACTGTATGACCATGTCCGTATTGTATACAAATTAGCACTTGGCATCTAATAATCATGGAAATACATATGTGCCACCGTATGTACAAACAGAAGAACACTCTGATTTGGGTCCGCTCCTTACTTACAAACGCAGAGGTCCTCAAATCAAAATCATTCCTAAATCAGAGTGGCGTACGTGTATGGATCGATACAGTCTTTTTAATGGAGTGTTCGGCTAGATTTAATTAGCCAGACAAGACTTATCGCACGATTTCAGCAGGAACCCAGTGTTTGTGTGCGCCCGTGCACGCGCGTGTAAACCCTCTCTCCCTGTGTAGTATATATATACTTACTACCTACATTTCTCGTGAAATCTCGAGACGGGGAAAGCCCCTCCGACAATTCATATACTTCCTCCATCTCGGTTTTAAGAGCACAATTCACAAATCATGCAATCCCAAAATACCTCACCTCTTAGGCATATTTGTATTTAAGGTGTTTAATTAGCAGCTTTGTATGAGGAGTTTTTGTATTTTCAAGGCCAAACAACCAATGCATGTGCTTTCTTATTAATTAATGGGTCTTTAAATGAGGATAAAGAGCTAAATCTCACCACCAATCATAGATCACCTAGAGCCAAGAGATTTGCAAATTATGCCCTTAAAACCGGGATGGGGCGAGTAGAAACAATAGAGTTTACCATGAAAATTTAGGTATCAAGACTCTATTAAAATGCCCTCTCTTTACTTCTGATTGTAATCTGCCCAATCCATGATGATTGGCCTTACCATTTAAGCCACCCCATGGGCTGTTCGTCGTCTATATCAACACAGTAACTCGCCACCGAGAGAGGAGAGTGATTCCGTGAAGTTGATTTGATATGGTATGAGAGCCATTCTGTTCTACCTTCGTCTAGCCAAAACCAATCTCCACCGAACCCATCCATGGCGTCCCCATCAAACTAGCCCCTCATCAGCCTCAACCGCCAAGTCTCGGAGAAACTCACTTGTGAGAACTACCTTCTTTTACGCGCCCAAGTCCTCCAAAAGATCAAGGCACTACCTGAGCTTCCCAGGCGGCCTTGCGCTTTGCCGAGGCGGTCATCCAAATCTCGCAAATCGTGTCAAACCTGCTGACGAGAAACTGTGTCATGCCGCTGCCTTCATACCTTTGTGTTTGGCTCTGAGCCATGCGCGCAGCCAATCCTCGTGCTCCTCCGAGATATAGCACACGCGCTTGCATGCAAAGTCAGCACACCACGAACCCATATTTGGCCTGCTCAATGTGTTGCGCCCCTTCACGTGCAATTAGCGAGACGTGCGTGACTAAGTACCGAGACATGTTTGACCACTCAATAGCATGGGACCCACTTTAACGTCGCTTACAATGCATGACGCAATTATTTATTCGTTCGCTCCCCGAGTGACAAGGGTATAGCTAACAGGGCCCATTATCTTGGTACCTCTGGGGCCCGTTAGGGAGGCCTAAGCATAGATGTAGTCGAAATACGCGTTGATATCGTATACAGACATTGTAATTTGTGTTGAACCCGACCGGATCCTCGAGACCTGGCCACCTATATATAGGGGCTAGGAGAGGCCGGCCAGGGAAAGATTGAGATTAAGCCAATTGAGTACTACGCTTATTCTCAACATACCACAAACCTCGCCTTGTTTGACTGACCTTTACATTTGAGTTCATCCGACGCCCTCTTCCCCCGATCTTAAGTCCTTAATCTAGGACATTTACCGAGTTAAACCTCGTCAATTGGCACCGACCGTGGGGAGCTTGGGCGTTGGAATTATGAATTCGATGACTTTTTCGTTTCCAGCCAACAGCAACTCAAAAGTCGATGGAAACCAGATATCCTTTGGGATCGTAGATTTTCAACCTCATCCACCAACCCTTACTCCGGTCTTTGCAAGCCTGGATCAGGAGATGGACTTGACGATTGGAAGCCTGAACTTTCGCGTCGGTTCCTTGGGTTTGATTCGCCCCTCAGATCCGACAAAATTGGATCCATCGGCAGGAAAAACCGCGACAATGGCAATATCAGAATCATCGGTAGGCTCTTCCAGCGAGGTAAACTCGCCGGTCAGCTTCACGATGATGGAAAATATAGAAGACAAAATCGAAGAACTCGACGTAACCATGGAGAACCTCGAATTAGGAGAGCAATCAAAAGATTTCATAATCTGTTGCGGCAACATATCAGACAAATCCACAGATATATGGAAAATAGGATTGGAGCTTCATGAAGACAAGCAAACTACCCTCTCAAGCTGTAGCAGCAAATTCGACAATCAGTATCAAATACTCCCAATCATAGGAGACAACTTAGAAGAATTTGATGACAACAACAACCCAGTACTAAACCCAACAAATGTGACAAGAGGAGCAAACCACCTGGCGGAAGGAGATACTACAGACTCCTTGACAAACAGAGAGAAAATTCGGCTATCAGCCGACGAGTGGAACACAATCAAAGCAGCAATTGAGCATGGCGCAACCATCCCAGGGGACGCAAGCAAAGAGGTACTTCTGGGGTATCACTACGCCCTTCGACGACAATCAAGACAGCTAGCAAAAGAAAGAAGCGAAATACGAAAAAGGAGTGACTCGGCAATTGCAGCAAGCGCAGCTCTGCACGAAGCGCGCAGCAACGCATCACATACAAACAGCAGAAGGCACAACAGGCACGGCTCGCGAGTTGAAAACCTCGAGCACTCAGATAGACGAAACCTCTCCAGAAATCTTGACTCATCTTTTCTGTCGGTCGATGAGCAAGGCAATATCATGCTAAAAACACCCGAAGCAGCACTCATGGCGTCACAAACATATCTGTATACTACGCAGCCAAACCCAGAGGACCCAAGAGAACACATGCATCGAGCAGCATTATAGCGGTTAAGATTAGTAGGAAACAAGCTAACAGCCAAAGAAGAAGAGGCATATCGCAACAAAGGTACGCACAAACCCAGATCACCACACCGTCACAACAGTCCTCGGCGCAGAAGTAGCAGTCGATGATCTAGGTCATCATCACCAGAACACTACAAAAGCCCAAGGCACGGAGGAACCCAAAGATCCCGGACTCCCAGCATGGCATACGACTACGAAGACAATGAAAAAGAGATGGGAGCACCATGCTTTAATCACAGAGTTCGCACCACCCCTGTGCCAAAAGGATTCAAACTCCCCCATGATCAGCAGAAGTATGACGGATCTCAAGAACCACAGTCATGGCTCTCAGATTATCTACAAGCAGTCAAAATACTAGAGGGCTCAAAAGAGACAGCAATGCAAAGTCTGTAGCTCCACCTCACCGGCGCGACACGGTCATGGTTAGGCAAGCTGGAAAGGGAAACAATTGGAAGTTGGAATTGATACGTCTCAAACGTATCTATAATTTTTGATGCTCCATGCTTGTTTACACACCTTTTGCTTTGTGTTTTGTTACACTTCGTGACATTTTTATGCATTTTCCGGAACTAATCTATTAACGAGATGCCACAGTCCCAGTTCCCTATTTTCTGCTATTTTTGTGTTTCAGAAAATCTACACATGAAATATTCTCGGAACTGGACGAAACAAAAGCCAAACCTTTTATTTTTACCAAAGCTTCACAAAGACCGAAGATGAGACAGAGGGGGCAGGAGCCAGCTACACCCTATGGTAGCGTGGCCTACCCCTGGCCCGCGCCACCGGGGGTGAGGCCAGCTGGCCCACCTCCTAACGCTGCCCTTTCGCCTATATATTCCCCTCGACGGGAAAAACCTAAAGGATGGATCGCTTTTCCATGAAACATACTGCAAGCCGCCGCCGTCGTTGTCGCGAGATCGGGAGGATCTAGGAGCTCTTTCTGGCACCCTGCCGGAGAGGGGAATCCCTGCCGGAGGCCTTCTCCACCACCATGGTCGCCTCCGGAGTGATGTGTGAGTAGTCTACCTTGGACTACGGGTCCATAGCAGTAGCTAGATGGTTGTCTCCTCCGCCATGTGCTTCATGTTTAGATCTTGTGAGCTGCCCTACATGATCAGGATCATCTTTATGTAATTCTACATGTTGTATTTGTTGGGATCCGATGAGTATTGGTACTATGTTAAGTTGATGTGCTGAATTATATATCTTTATGTTATCTCTATGTTGTTTATGATCTTGCATGCTTTCCGTTGCTAGTAGATATCTTGGCCGAGTAGATGCTAGTGACTCCAAGAGGGAGTATTTATACTCGATAGTTGGGTCCGTGCCTCTAGTAATCTGGGAGAGTGACAAAAACCTCTAAGGTTGTAGATGTGTTGTTGCCACTAGGGAGAAAACAACATTCTTGTGTCCAAGGACATTTGCGCTGTTCACATTACGGACTTTGCTTAATGCAATTATTTGTTGTTCACAACTTAATACTCAAGGGGTACTCGGATGACTCCCCGCGAGTGGATTTTTAGTCATGGATGTAGTTGGATGGCGGTCTATGTATTTTGTCGTAATGCCCATAGTGAATCTCATAGTGATCCTCATGACATATGTGCGTTATCTTTACTCTATCAGTTGCCAAACTGTAATTTGTTTACCCAACATGTTGTTATTTATCTTATAAAGAGACACCACTAGTGAACTGTGGACCCTGGTTGACGAGGGTTAACTCGACAAATGTCCTAGATGAAGGACTTAGGATCGGGGGAAGAGCAACGACTAGAGATTTCGGGATCAGGATTGGCACACGACGTACCCAGGTTTACATCCCCGCGGTGGAGGATCGCTACATCCTGCTAGCAATCTAGTATATGATCACAATGGTGTTTACATGGTGCCGCCGTAGGCGGAGTTTTGTGTCTAATCTATATCTAATCTATCTTGTATATTCTATCTCTCGATGTAAGTTGTCTTAGATATCTCTCTAGGGGCACCCCTGCCTGGCTTTATATAAGCAACCGGGCTAACGTTTTACAAGTGTCCTAGTCGAATATGGATTAGAACCTTCCTTCTTCGTCTCCAAGTCAATCTTTGAGTCCTGTGCTAGTCCACCTCCATAATGGGCCAGACCCGGTATACTAATCTGTGGGTACCCGAAGGGCATACCCATGTCAGTAGCCCCCGAGACTCTACTTGAGACGCAGACTCGGGTTGAGTCTCAAAACTTCAATCTTTAACTTCTTTAATCTTCGACTTCTTCAATCTCTTAACTTCTTCGATCTTCGACTTCTTCAATCTTTGATTTCTTAAATTCTTCTACTTCTTCAATTTTCGACTTCTTCAATTTTCGACTTCATTAAACTTCAACTTCTTGAAAACTTTCATTTCTTCAATTTTCGACTTCAATTCTTCGACTTCCTGAAATCTTCGGGTTCTTAAATCTACTCTCCCGATGGGAGTGAAATGTCGAGTTTATTTTCTGGTGCTTGCCACCGATATGGACTCGAAATTTTCTTCCTCATCCTTCTCGAAGTAATTCTTCATTGGGTGCGCGACTAGCGCTCCCAATAGGAGTAGCCCCCGAGGCTATGGTCGGGTACTTTTAGTCGATCATAGGCTCCAATTTTCTTCATCTTCATCTCTTCTTGTTGAATTTCTCGAAATTGTCCTTCTATCGGGTGCGCGGCCAGCGCTCCCGATGAGAGTAGCTCCCGAGTCTATGTTTGGTTATTTGTAGCCGGGCATAGACTCAAGTTGTACTACTCGAAGAATTTTGATTCTTGCAAAAAAATATGAAGAGTTGTGAAATAATTTGTCACTTCAAGAAATATTGTGTTTCCAGATGGTAATGATGATGTAGTATGTAAAATAAAAAGTCGATGTTTTTTGTGCAATTTTGTTGCTCGTACGTAAGACCCTTTCGTTAGCCTGATGCACTCGCGGCTCGATCAGCTACTCAGGTCAGACGTAATTCGATGCGTTTGCCGCATTTGAATTTTAAGATACTTGCTAAGCCTTTTCGTTAGCCTGACGCCCAAGGTTTGTGCCTTGCCAACCGTTAGTCGAGCTTCTGTGACTGTAAACTAAATTGTCAAGTATTCGACAAGGAACGCCAGCTATTAGGGCTTTCGCAATTTTTTCGAAGTCAATGATATGCAATATGATTTTTCATGGCGGAGCCCCCGAGTGTAGGGTGCGGCAAAAGTAAATGATAATCGATTCTTGAAAGAGGAGAACTTAGCTTTTATCAGGTGCGGCGTGGTCGGCGCGGCCATAGTCGACGATGTAGAGGTAGTCGAGTTGTTGTCGTAGAATCACAACCACGATCGGAGGCGAAGTTGTTGTCGAGCCCCTTGGGATCGCCATGTTGCTGATGTCGACGATATCGCAGGTCTTGAGGGTGATCTTCCGTACTCCGGGGCGAGTTGATGTCGAGCCCCTGAGTGTTGCCAATAGTTTGCACGAGTGCACGGCGGCGAGCCCCCTAGCGTGGTGAGCCGCAGTTAACGATATTGAAGACGAAGTAGTCAAAATATTTTCTTCGAGTTGTCCGAGCAGTCCTTGTAACTCGTTGGTGCTGACTGTTGCCGATTTCTTCGATTTCTTGACCAATCTCATACGTACAATTTAGCGCATCTCAACATTTTTTTCTTTCTCACGTGTGAGGCCAAACCTTTGCCTCCTTTGCCTTCTTGAATCTTGAAAAACATCCTCGTTTGACGCATTGAGCAGAGAAAGTACTCCTAGCTTGAATCATGTTGAGTTACAAACTTGTCGTGTGAAGCTTGGAGTCTGATTTTGACTGGACTTAATTCTGTTGGGTATTTGGTCGGTTCGACTACGCGTCTCTTGAAGCAAGGCGATTATTTCATCGGAATTGGCGTGATAACTGATCTGATACACTGCTGTATATTTTCTTGGGATATTCCAAATGCGCCAGATGAAGACACGTCCATGAGAACTAGCGGATGTAACGCCGGTAAATCGAGACTTTAGTCTGCGCTACTCCTTGAAACTTGAACCTCAACCGGTTTGGATGTTCTCCGCGCCGTGCGACTGATCGAGATGCGCGAAAGGGCAAGGTCGATGTTGGTGCCGTGGAATTTCGGCTTTCACTTGTTACCTCTGTAGCTGATCTCCGTTATACGTCGGGAGACATATGTTTCTCCGGTACCAATCAGTCTTTGAAGATCGGGAAGTTGGCAATAAATTTCGATCAGATCCGGTGGCGACTGCGTCAGCCAAAACCAAAGATCCGGCTTCTGCTGATATACTTGGAGCGCTGATGTCGAGTTAATCCAGATCCGCCGCCGTTTGCTGATGAAGACTCGCAGTGCAGATGATCCAGCCGGATGCAATCCGGCCGCTGTCAAAGAAGATGGTTCGGTCGAGACGCGATCTGGCTGCTGTCGGTAGCCAAAAAAATTGTTGATCTTGTCGATTGAAAAGTTGAAGGATCCCGCCCGGATGACAAAATCCAGTCGTCGCGATCCCCATGGACGGCGCTAATTGATGAGGGTTAACTCGGCAAATATCCTAGACGAAGGACTTCGGATCGGGGAAAGAGCAACGAATAGAGATTCCGGGATCGGGATTAGCACACGACGTACACAGGTTCACGTCCCTGCGGTGGAGGATCGCTACATCCTGCTAGCAATCTAGTATATGATCACAATGGTGTTTACATGGTGCCGCCGTAGGCGGAGTTTTGTGTCTAATCTATGTCTAATATATCTTGTATATTCTAGCTCTCGATGTAAGTTGTCTTAGATATCTCTCTAGGGGCACCCCTGTCTGGCTTTATATATGCAACCGGGCTAAGGTTTTACAAGTGTCCTGGTCGAATACGGATTAGAACCTTCCTTCTTCGTCTCCAAGTCAATCTTTGAGTCCTTGTGCTAGTCCACCTCCATAATGGGCCGGACCCGGTATACTAATTTGTGGGTACCCGAAGGGCATACCCATGTCACCGGTCTAATTTCCTTTACATTGCTATTACCGTTTACTATTTTACTTGCTTATTTACATTCTTGCATACTATTACCTTCTACCACTCGATACGCTCAATCCTTTGTTTACAGCAAATCGGTGAGATTGACAACCTCATCGTAAGTTGGGGACAAAGTTCTTGGTGGTGTTGTGTGCAGGTTCCACGTTGCTGCTGGTGAAAAGCTTCACGTCGACAGAATTTTCTGGCGCCGCTGTCCGAAGTGTCACAAAGCTAGCAAGCATCACCTTCTGAAGTTTGGCTTTCTCCTACTGGTTCGATAAACCTTGGTTTCACAACTGAGGGAAACTTGCTGTTGTACTCCTCATACCTTCCTCTTGGGATTCCCAACTGGGTGCCTTAACACCGCACCATCAAGCATTTTTCTGGCGCCGTTGCCGGGGAGAAAGAAGATTTCTGCAATGGGAGTCTCTCACGCTCAATCTTTTACTTTGTTTTTGTTTTGCTTTACTTTATTTTTACTTGCATCGTTTTATCAAAAATACAAAAAAATTAGCTTCCTTTATTGTTACTTTTATTTGCTTGCTTTTAGTTTTACTAGAATGGGTACTCCTGCGAACACCAAGTTGTGTGATTTTACTAGCACCAAAAACAATGATTTTATCTGCACTCCTATTGCGCCACCTCTCCTAAGGCAATTTTTTATGAGATCAAACCTGCTTTGTTGAATCTTGTTATGAAAGAGCAATTTTTCAGTGCCAGTTCTGATGATGCTGCAGCTCATCTCAGCAATTTTGTTGAGCTATGTGAGATGCAAAAGTATAAGGATGTAGATGGTAATATTATTAAGCTTAAGTTGTTTCCTTTCTCTTTAAGAGGAAGAGCTAAGGATTGGTTGCTATCTTTGCTTAGAAATAGTATTGATTCACTAGTGGGAAAAGGCTTATAGATAGATGTTTTACTAGTGGAGCATATTGAATAATATGCTCCACTAGTATTTACTAGTGGCGCATTTTCAAACATGCTCCACTAATAAAAAATTTACTAGTGGCGCATATTGCTCAAAATGCGCCACCAATATTCACGTGGGACCCACCAGAAGGGTCGTCGACAAAATATCTTGCCTTATCAATGGCGCATTTGCTATATGCGCCACACATATTTGACCTATTAGTGGCGCATATAGCAATATGCGCCACTGATAACTCAAATATCAATGGCGCATATACAATATGCGCCACGCATAACTGGCGGGAATTTTTTTCACCCGCCACCCACCCCCCCCCAGTGGGTCGCCTTTTTAGTCTTTTAAAAAATAAAATAAAATGATAAAAGGTTTGAAAAAAATTCAAAAAATCAGATTTAGTTATGTTATGTGATCTAGTAAGTAAGAAAAATAATAAAAATGAATTTTGATATTTTTTACAAAAAAACTTTATGTCTCGGTAAAACGGCCATAACTTTTGCATACGAAGTCGGATTAAAAAGTTTTTTATATGAAAAAGTATCTACACGAAAAGTTACATCCGAATTCAGCCACCTACGGTCGTTTGACAAATTTTAGAATCTCAAAATTCAAAAGGGAAAATAGACTTTTTCGCACTTTTATATTTTCAAAAAAAAATATTTTTATTTTTAGATCAAAATTTATATTGGATTAAACTTTTGGATTAGTTATATATACACACATATAGCACACATGCAGATATATACACACATATACACACACATATACACATATACACACATACACACACATATATGCATACATACACACACATATACACACACATACACACACATATACGCACATATACGCACATATATATGCACACATGCATACATATACACACACATACACACATATACACACATATACGCACATATATGCACATATACACACACATATACGCATATATACGCGGACATACATACACATATACACACATATATACACATATACGCACACATACACACACATATACGCACATATACGCACACATACACACACATATACGCATATATACACACATATACGCACATATACACACACATATACGCACATATACATGGACATACATACACATATATACACACATATATATAATATATATTACACATATACACATATACACACATATATACACATATATGCACATACACACATATATACACAAGCAGCACACATAGGCCTTAAGAGGATTGATATGATAGTAATATCAATAAGAACTTGGGTAGGTTAGGGATAGCTCATGCACATAGAATTGAGAAGTTAAGCGTGCTCAGCCCAGAGTAGTCTAAGGATGGGTGACCTAGCGGGAAGTCAAGAAATTTGGTGTGATTTGAAAATGTTTCTCATGTGATAAAATCCTCAAAAAATTGAAATAAAATAGTTTTTTCACATTATTTCGATTTTTATGATTTTTTTTAAAAAATTGATTTTTTTCGATTTTTAAATTTTTTTAATTTTTTTTGAATTTTCAAAGGCTACTAGTGGCGCATATAGCAATATGCGCCACACATAGGCAAATTATGCGTGGCGCATTTTGAGATGCGCCACGCATAAACTGTTACTAGTGGCGTGGCATTGGTGGCGCATCTCATATGCGCCACGCATAGGCCAAAATGGTGCGCCACCAATAGCCTTTTTTCCACTAGTGATTCTTGGGATAAGTGTAAGGATGCTTTTATTGGAAAATACTATCCTCCTGCTAAGATTATAGCTTTGCGTAGTGATATTATGAAGTTTAGATAGTTTGATAATAAACATGTTGCTCAAGCTTGGGAAAGAATGAAATCTATGATAAAGAATTGTCCCACTCATGGACTGACTATTTGGATGATTGTCCAAACTTTTTATGCAGGACTGAATTTTTCTTCAAGAAACCTATTGGATTCAGCTGCTGGAGGCACTTTTATGTCCCTTACCTTGGGCGCTGCAACTAAATTTCTCGACAACATGATGGTAAATTATTCTGAATGGCACACCGAGAGAGCTCCACAAGGTAAGAAGGTAAATTCTGTTGAGGAAACCTCTTCCTTGTGTGATAAGATTGATGCTATTATGCTTATGTTTTCTAATGATAGAGCTCATGTTGATCCTAATAATGTTCCTTTGGCCTCTTTGGTTGCTCAAGAAGAGCATGTTAATGTAAACTTCATTAGAAATAACAATTTCAACAACAGTGCTTATAGGAACAATTTTGGTAGCAACAATTATAGGCCGTATCCTTCTACCAATGATAATGGTTATGGTAAATCTTATGGTAATTCCTCCAACAACACTAGGGGCGCACCCTCTGAGCTTGAGGTCATGCTCAAGGACTTCATCGGTAAGCAAACTGCTTTTAACAAGTCTATTGAGGAAAAGTTGGGTAAAATTGATATTCTTGCTTCTAAAGTTGATAGCCTTGCTCTTGATGTTGAACTTCTGAATCTGAAAGTGTTGCCTAATGATGTGAAAGAAAGCAATACTTTTGCCGCTACTAATGCCATCCAAGTTAGAATTGATGAAAATGTTAGGATGTTAGCAGAATTGCATGCCAGGTGGGAAAGAGAAGATGAGATGGCTAGAAAGATGAAGGTATACACTATTACCACCTCTAATGATGTTGTTCCAAATGCTAGCAATCCTCTTACTTTGATTGGTGTAGAGAAATCTCCTACTCCTTGTGCGAAAAATCCAAAACTGCAAAAACTTTTTCTCAAAAGAGTGCTGAAATTTTTCGGAGTATGGGAGATGATAGCTCTATTTCTTTTAATGATTTTGATGTTGTTGGCTGCAATATATCTGAAGTTATTTTGTTCTTGCAAAAGGTTGCTTTGAGTCCTAATGCTAGTTCTTTGAATATTGCTTTTACAAATCATATTACAAATGCTCTCATGAAAATTAGGGAGGAAAAGTTGAAACAAAAAGCTTCTGTCCCCAAGAAGTTAGAAGATGGTTGGGAGACCATCATTGATATGCATGTTAATGGTTTTGATTGCCATTCTTTATGTGATCTAGGTGCTAGTATTTCTATTATGCCTAGAAAGATTTATGACATGCTTGGTTTACCACCGCTTGAAAAGTGTTATTTTGATGTTTCTCTTGCTGATGTTGCTAAGAAGAAATCTTTGGGAAGAATTAATGATGTTCTTATTATGGTTAACAATAACCTTGTTCCCGTTGATTTCCTTGTTATGGATGTTGAATGCAATGCTTCATGTCCTATTATTTTGGGAAGACCTTTTCTTTGAACTGTAGGTGCCATCATTGATATGAAGGAAGGCACTATTAAATATCAATTCCCACTCAAGAAAGGTATGGAACACTTCCCTAGAAGGAAGAAGAAATTACTTTTTGACTCTATTCTTAGAGCAAATTATGAACTTGATGCTTCATCACTTGATATTACTTGATTTCCACTTTCTGCGCCTAGCTCAAAGGCGTTAAAGAAAAGCACTCTTGGGAGATAACCCATTGTTTTCTTTTCAGTAATTTTTCTTTTATTTGAGTCTTGGAAGTTATTACTACTGTAATGACCTCTCCTTATCATTTTTATTTCGTTGTTGTGCCAAGGAGAACCTCTAATTTGAGGGAGGTAAGATTTTGGGAAGTTGCTGTCCTGAAACAAATTTTGGTGTTGCACCGTAAACATTCGTGAAAATTCTCAGAATATATTTTTGATCTGCGATTTCTTGTGCATATGCCCCAGGTTATACCCAAACTTTCTTTAGTTTTTCACTTTTAGATTTGAGCAACAGAAGGTCCTCGAAAAAATTGATCTTTGTCAGCTGTTCTGTTTTGACAGATTTCTGCCACTATTTGTGTTTGCCTCTCAATCGCTTTCTTTTTTAGTTCTTTTGATCACGGGACTTTTGAGGAAGTTGCTACAGTAGTATGTGCTTTATATGTGGTATTTTGAGTTGAAATCTGAACCAAAAGGGTTGATTTACTATTATGCTTATGCTAACGTTGCTAATAGAATTTTGTGAAGTTTTGTATGAAGAAAGTTTTCAAGTGTAGGGATTGGAGAGTGATGAGATGAAGTATGGACAAAAGCTCAAGCTTGGGGATGCCCTTGTCACCCCAAGAAATATCCAAGAGGTACAAGCGTCAAAGCTTGGGGATGCCCCCGAGGCACCCCTTCTTCATCGGCAAAAATCAGGTCACCTTTCAACACACTATATTTTTATTGCTTCATGCACTATGCGTTTTTCTTGGAGCATCTTTACTTTCGCTTTCAGTTTTCTTTCGTTTTGTTTGCTTCAATAAATGGTTGGACCCCAACAAATTTCTTTTGGAGGAGACGCACTCCGTTTTCCATTTGCCAAGAACACTCTATTTTTCACTCTTATCGTTCAACGAGTGTTCTCTTTTTCTAGAACTGCGTTTAGCTTTCATTTTTTGCCTTGATTTATGTTCAGATCTTGTTATATCTTTGCATCAAGGTGTATTTTGACCACTAGTCTATGTTGGTATTCATCAAAAGAGTTGTTTCAAAAAGGTTTGAATGGTGTTGGAAAAGAGAAAACAGTTTCATGCAAAAAGTGGTACAAAAAGAAGCTTGTTTAGACTGCGGCTTAGACTTTTGCATGCCATGCTTGATGTCGTTTTGATAGTATGCTTAGTGATTTTTTCTGTCGCATGACTTGTCTCAAATGACTGAGATTGCTTAATGAGCCTTGGAAAATATCATGCATTGTTTTTATTATATGGAAGCATTTATTTGGTTTTCTGCTTTGATGCTTTATTTGGGTTGACTTGGCGCATGCTTACAACATGTTTAACTATAACAAGTCGCCATAAGCCTCTATGATCATTTGGTTTTTGAATTGTGATGCCACTTTATGCTTCTTTTAATGATGTTTTGTTGCTATGCATGATTATGGCCGTTAATGCTTTCTTAGTTGGTCGCTCCCAGTCTTTTGCTAGCCTTCGTTTTGTACTGAGTATGAGTTCTACTTGTGCATCCAACTCCTAAAAACCAAGTTTGCCAATGTGTCCACTATAAATTCCTATACATGGTATTTGTAAGCCATTCCAAGTAAATTTTCATGTGCTACCTTTCAAAAAACCTTCAAAACAACTTCAAAACACTTCTCGTTTTGTGACACTGTTTTCAGCTCATGGGGACGTAGTGGTCGGATTTGCTATCTTCCATATTGTTTTATTCAAAAAAGAAAAAAATGGAAAAAAGAAAAGAAAAAAAGGCACTCCTCCATGGTATGTGAATGTTGGTGGCACCCGATGGAATCGGTTAGCCATGGTTTGTGAAAGGAAAAAGGTGGGGAGGAGTGCCAAGCTTTATAAAAGAGAACCAAAGTGCCAATCTCTCTCTCAAAAACTTGCTTCATTTTTGTATGGAAGATAGTAAGAACCCCATTGCCAGTCATTGACAAAGACAACCACCTCTCAAAACCAATTTTTATCTCTCTGTTTTACAAATGAAAAGCTCTAGCACATGTTTAATCACTGCTTCCCTCTGCGAAGGGCCTTTCTTTTACTTTTATGTTGTGTCTCCACCTTCTACCTTTATGCACCGTCTAAGAGAGCATAGTTGCCATTCTGAGTATAATGTGCATAGTCCCAAAGTTTATCATTGATTGATTCATGATTATGGTTTTGCTTGTTCTTAAATTATTTGTATCTAGTCGCCCTCTTAAACTTGAAGGTGTCCTATGCATTTATGTTTTACTATTCCATGAAGGAAAGTTTGGCTTTCTCCTACTGGTTCGATAAACCTTGGTTTCACAACTGAGGGAAACTTGCTACTTTGCTCCTCATACCTTCCTCTTGGGGATCCCAACTGGGTGCCTTAGCACCGCACCATCAGGGATGAACTCACAAAACAATTCACAAGTAACTTCAAGTCAACATACAAGCGGCCAACATCGATAGAGGAAGTCAAGGCTTGCATACAGCAGCGCAATGAGACACTTAGATCATACATACAAAGATAGAGCATTATCAAAAATTTCGCAGTCAATGTTTCAGACGAAAGAGCAATCAACGCTTTCAAACTCGGGTTACGGCAAGAGATTTAGTCGAAGAAATGGGGCGAATTAAGCCAAGGACAGTATCAAAACTAATGGATATAGCAAACAGATTCGCGAACAGCGAAGACACATGTAATAATAAAAGGACATGGTCACCTGAAGACGACAGGGGAAACATATACAGTAGTCAAAGGAGAAGATCCCGCAACTACAACAATTATGGTTCTCATAGTCAAGTAGCCGCGGGATATAAGGATAGCACCTACCAAGGGGATGACCGCAGAAATTCAGGGTATCGCAACTACGGCAGAGAAGATTCAAGCAACAGCAAAAGGTTCCAGTCAAGGGGATCAAGGGAGTATAATCAATCACCACATGACATGTTGAACGGACCATGCCATATACACTATGCATTCACCAACGGGAAAAGAGTATCCAGGCACGCAATGAAGGATTGCAAGACGTTTATGAAACTCCAGGAAGTAGCAGGGAATAAACAAGCTGAAGCAAGGAGGCAAGGCTATGAGGGAAACATAAACAATGCACCCTCGTCAAACCAGCAAGCAAACAACGGAGCGTCGCAATGACTCGCCATTGGACTGATCCAGCGAAGTTGATATGGTATGAGAGCCATTCTCTTCTACCTTCGTCTAGCCAAAACCAATCTCCACCAAACCCATCCATGGCGTCCCCATCAAACTAGCCCCTCATCAGCCTCAACCGCCAAGCCTCGGAGAAACTCACTTGCAAGAACTACCTTCTATTGCACGCCCAAGTCCTCCAAAAGATCAAGGCACTACCTGCACTACCTAAGCTTCCCAGGTGGCCTTGCGCTTAGCCGAGGCGGTCATCCAAATCTCGCGAATCGTGTCAAACCTGCTGACGAGAAACTGTGTCAGGCCGCTGCCTTCATACCTTTGTGTTTGGCTCTGAGCCATGCGCGCAGCCAATCCTCGTGCTCCTCCGAGATATAGCACACGCGCTTGGATGCAAAGCCAGCACACCACGGACCCATATTTGGCCTGCCCAATTTGTTGTGCCCCTTCACGTGCAATTAGCGAGATGTGCCTGACTAAGTACCGAGACATGTTTGACCATTCAATAGCATGGGACTCACTTTAACGTCGCTTACAATGCATGACGCAATTATTTATCCGTCCGCTCCCCGAGTGACAAGGGTATAGCTAACAAGGCCCATTATCTTGGTACCTCTGGGGCCCGTTAGGGAGGCCTAAGCATAGATGTAGTTGAAATACGCGTTGATATCGTATACAGACATTGTAATTTGTGTTGAACTGATTGTTGTTCGGCTAGCGTGTAATTGACGCCAGAAAACTTGTTGGAAACCCCAAGAGAAGGTTATGATGAGCACAACAGCAAGTTTTCCCTCAGTTGTGAAACCAAGGTTTATCGAACCAGTAGGAGAAAGAACCAAACTTCCGAAGGTTGATGCCCGCTAGCTTTGCGACACTCCGGACAATGGCGCCAGGAAACTTGTCGGGGTGTAGCTTTTCACCAGCAGCAACGTGGAACCTGCACACAACACAACCAAGTACTTTGTCCCAACTTACGATGAGGTTGTCAATCTCACCTGTTTGCTGTAAACAAAGGATTAAGCGTATCGAGTGGTAAAAGGTAATAGTTTGCAAGAATGTAAATAAAGCGAGTAAAAGTAAAACGGTAATAGCAATGTAAAAGAATGGACCGGGGTCCACAGTTCACTAGTGGTGTCTCTCCATAAGATAAATAACAACATGCTGGGTAAACAAATTACAGTTGGGCAATTGATAAAATAAAGATAGCGTACAAATGTCATGAGGATCACTATGAGATTCACTCTGGGCATTATGACAAAATACATAGATAGTAATCCAACTGCATCTATGATTAATAATCCACTCTCGAGGTGTCGTCCGAGCACCCATTGAGTATTAAGTTGCGAACAACAGAAAACTGCATTAAGCAAAGTGCGTAATGTAAACAATGCAAATGTCCTTGAACACAAGAATGTTGTTTTCTCCCTAGTGGCAACAACACATCTACAACCTTAGAGGTTTATGTCACTCCCCCAGATTACTAGAGGCATGAACCGACTATCGAGCATAAATACTCCCTCTTGGAGTCACTAGCATCTACTCGGCCAAGATATCCACTAGCAACGGAGAGCATGGAAGATCATAAACAACATAGGGATAACATAAAGATAATAATTCAGCACATCAACTTGACATAGTACCAATACTCATCGGATCCCAACAAACACAACATGTAGAATTACACAAAGATGACCTAGATCATGATAGGCAGATCACAAGATCTAAACATGAAGCACAAGGTGGAGAAGACAACCATCTAGCTACTGTTATGGACCCGTAGTCCAAGTTAGACTACTCACACATCACTCTGGAGGCGACCATGGTGATGAAGAAGGCCTCCGGTGGTGATTCCCCTCTCCGGCAGGGTGCCGAGAAGAGCTTCTGGACCCTCCCGATCTCGCGTCGATGATGGCGGCGGCTTGCAGTAGGTTTTATGGAAAATTGATCGGGGGCTTTAGGTTTTCCCATCGAGGGGAATATATAGGCAGAAGGGCGGCGTCAGGAAGTGGACCAGGGGGGCTCACCCGCTGGTGGCACGGCCAGGGCTTGGCCCACGCCGCCCTAGGGTGTGGCCAGGTCTTGGCCCCCCTCCGTTTCTGCTTTGGACTCCGACTCGTGTTCTGGAAAAATAGGAGGTTCGACTTTTGTTTTGTCCAATTCCGAGAATATTTCCTGTGTAGCTTTTCTGAAACACAAAAACAACATAAAATAGGGAACTGGCACTGTGGCGTCTCGTTAGCAGGTTAGTTCCGGAAAATGCATAAAAACACCATGAAGTGTAACAAAACACAAAGCAAATGGTGTATAAACAAGCATGGAGCATAAAAAATTATAGATACGTTTGAGACGTATCAAGCATCCTCAAGCTTAACTCCTACTTGTCCTCAAGTAGGTAAGTGATAACAAAACAATAATTTTTGAGGTGATATGCACCACCACAATCTTGATCAATGATGTAAAGCATTGAGTGCTGAGATCAAAGTACTTAAAACATGGGCATAAGAGATATAATCTTGACAATAAAACTTAGCAACCATGTTATAACATGAAAAGTAACACAAACGAAAGATCATGAGTAATGAAACATTGAAAGTCAAGTGTGTGTTCAAATCATATAGAAAAACATAGCAAAGTGGTTTTCAGCTTGTCCTTCGTGGAGTAGAAAAACATAAATGCATAGGACACCTTCAAGTTTAAGAGGGCGACTAGATACAAATAATTTAAAAACAAGCAAAACCATAATCATGAATCAATCAATGATAAATTTTGGGACTATGCACATTAAACTCAGAATGGCAACTATGCTCTCTTAGACGGTGCATAAAGGTAGAAGGTGGAGACTCAACATAAAAGTAAAAGAAAGGCCCTTCGCAGAGGGAAGCAATGATTGTAAGTTTTATAAACCTCCAAAAATTATGATACTTACTAGCTTTGAGCTCTCATTGCCCCATAATAGGCATCTTGAGTGGTTAAGGTTAATGCGAGTACAATTATGAAGCATATGCTTAACAAATCATAAGTTGAAAACCTCCTGTCCCATGAAGTACGAATACCCAAACCTCATGCTACTCGACTTAGGTCCCAAGCAAGTTCTTGGCATTGTAAGCATACATGTATCATCGAGAACCGCCAACGGGGTACCTCTTGCCCAATGACATGGAACAAGCCCACATCAAAATGACAAGACAAACAAACAATGAACACCTCAGCATCTCTTTTATTTACCATTGGTATAGCTTTTTATTGTGAGATGCGTCGTCGAATGTCCACTATGGGCATACTGTAAATTTCTACCATGAATGATGCATGGCTTAGATTAGCGGCCCAGGCGTTTCTCTAACACATATACAAACTCCATGAGCTCACAAGATTCCAACTTATTTCACATCGCGAGTATCCATAAACAAAAGATCACGATATCAACTAAATGAAAGAAAGTGCAATGTTGAAAGCTTGCCCCATGACGGCATGGCTGGGCTAATTTCCATCTTACAACTTGCAAGCATAACATCAACATAAGAGACCCACAATGTCAAAATTATTAAAAACGAGAAAAGTAAAGTGTGTCATCAGGTTTGTGAGAGCTTTACTGACTAATTTTCACATAACACCAAAAAGTTTAATTTGAAGGATAGATAAAAGCAAGTCGAATGTACTTGGAATAGCAAATTGCTAATAGGTATGTATGGTGGACACATTGGAAAACTTGGTTTTTGAGAGTTGGATGCACGAGTAGAGCTCATACTCAGTACAAAATGAAGGCTAGCAAAAGACTGGGAGCGACCAACTAAGAGAGCAATAACGGCCATAATCATGCATAGCGACAAAACATCATTAACCGAAGCATAAAGTGGTATCACAAGTCAAAAACCAAATGATCATAGAGGCTATGTGGCGACTTGTTAGAGTCAAACATATTGTAAGCATGCGCCAAGTCAACCCAAATAAAGCATCAAAGGAGAAAACCACAATAACATGCTCCCACATAATAAAAACAACGCACGATTTTTTCAAAGGCTCATTAAGAAATCTCAGTCATATGAGATAAGTCATGCTAGAGAAAAAACAACTAAGCATACTGTCAAAACAACATCAAGCATGACATGCAAAATTCTAAGCCGCGGTCTAAACAAGCTCCCATTTGTACCACTATAGGCATGAAACTTTTTTCTCTTTTCCAACACCATTCAAACATTTTTGAAACAACTCTTTTGATGAAAACCAACATAGACCAGTGGTCTAAATACACCTTGATGCAACGATATAACAAGATCTAAACAAAAATCAAGGCGAAAAATGAAAGCTAAACACAGTTATAGAAAAAGAGAACACTCGTTGAACGATAAGAGTGAAAACTAGAGTGTTCTTGGCAATGAAAAATGGAGTGTGTCATCTCCAAAAGAAATTTGTTGGGGTCCAACCATTTATTGCAGGAAACAAAACAAAAGAAAACTGCAAGCAAAAGTAAAGACGCTCCAAGAAAAACGCATAGAATATGATGTCGTCGTGGTGAAACAACTTATGCCATGGGATGGCTTAAATGGGGGCCGAACTAGATGCTGGAGGATTCGGGAGAGGGAAGCGCACTAAGAAGCATGACAGAAAGGAACACACAAGCTACCCAGGTTCGGGGCTCTCGTAAGGAGATAACACCCCTACTCCTGCACTACTGTCTGTATAACTGGATCGATGGAGTGTACAACAATGGTGCTTCCAAGCTCTCTGTGAGAGGAGGAAGATGAACTATGAACTGAAAGACTAAGGAGTGACCAAACCTTTGCTAGGGTTCCCTGTGCCACCTTATATAGGGGTGGCTAGGGTTACAATGGTCACATGGACCAAGAGACACCAACTACACTCCAAACAGGACATGCTGACGATGGCAGAGACCCTTGACTTTCTCCCTGATTGCTCTCGATGGGACTCAGCATCCCTGTACCTTGTACCTCTTCGACTGTGACCTTACCACTGTGAGGTAAGGACTGTACTTTGGCACAGTGATGGTTGGTAAACCACAACTGTGCACCCTGTCATCGTGATCTCCCTCCATGCTTGGCAGAATCTCTCCTTGATTGTAGGGATGTGACCCCTTAGTTGACTTCTGTATCCCGGATATAGCCGTTGGCCATATCCCAGACCTATATGCCGGACCAACGACCCCAGGTTGCGTAATCCAGCCTCCCCTGTTCCTGCATAATATAACAACTTGGTTAGGCCGGCATATCTATGTATATGCCGGCACTCATTATCACGTATCCCGGCTATGCCGACATATCTGAACACTGGCCGGGATACGGCTTATATGCCAGCCTGGCCGATACTCCTATATGCTGGCCAGGCCCAATCTTGGTCAACCATCACAAAGTCAACCACTTTCCTCATATCTTCGTAGTCTCTTGACCCTACCGGGGTCACCCCCCCCCCGACACTAGTCCCCGAAGCTGTCGAGGTCCCCCAGTCTTAACTGAGGGGCCTTGGCAGGTTCAACATACCCTCTCTTTTATGATATCCCGACTCTTTGATTATATGCCGGCGGTTGATTTTATGCCGGCCCGCCGTCTATATGCCGGCTCCTCTTCCTTCTTTAAAAGTTATTCCGGCCAGTCCCGAAGGTATTTCAGACGGGACATGTTTCAAGTTTGGTCTTGCCGGCACTTAGCTGAAACTTCCTCGAGAAGCCAAGTCCGACATTCTACCTCGAAACTTGTAACTGCTCTGCTACTGCGAACGGTCACATCAAGTGACGGTTCACAGTATGATCATTGCCTGCCATTACTGCCATAACTGGCCTAGTGGCACGGTTATTAGAACGGCCGCCCCACGTCGTGCCCACACGTGGCACCTGCGCCCAGTAACTGTCGCGGTAGTGGAACACTACCACCATGCCCACGACCTCTGCCCCCTCGGGTATAAATAGGGGAGCGGGGTAACTTAGCCGTTTTTACCCCGCTCCTTCTTCTTCCTTGGCTCTCCACCTCTAGCGCTCCTCCGCCGGACGAATCTCCCGAGAACCCGCGCCACCATCGCTTCCTTCTCCGCCGGTGCTGGTGCTCACCGGACCTCAACATCTTCCTCAACGCCGCCATCGCTCTTCTTCCTCATCGGTATAGTGCTCGAGCGGATTACCCCTTTACTGCAAGCTCACCGTCACTCCGCCGCCGCCGTCCAAACTCCAGTGAGTGCCTCCTCTTGCTCTTCTCCCATGTTTCTTTGTAGCCTCTTAGTGGTAATCTTCCTGGCTTGAATCTCCTTCGATTGTTTGGCATAGGCTCCGATTGATTCTACTAGCATTAGGGTTCATCTTCTCTGTGAGTTCGTAGATGTTCTTCGCTTAGGAATATTGGCCGCATTACCTTTGATTTAACAGCGACGGTAGATCTTTCTTTCCTACTAACTTGTGTGAGACTTGTTTGCTGGAGAGACTAACTTTCCCCCCTTTATTCTGCTTCTGCTAGGACTAACAGTACGGGACTCCGGCTCTCACGCCCTGTTCCGGCCATCTCAATGGCTTCCTCCAGTATGACGGCCACCTCTGCGCCGGAAGAGGATAACCCGGCCTAGGCTCAGGGACGTTCCGGCTGGGAGGGGTCTGAGGTGACCCCGGCCGACATATCTTGGATAACCACCACCAGACGTGTCCCGGCCGGCGTAGCATGCCGGCTGCCTGCCGGCGAAACTGTGCCGGCACCTGAACCCACCGAGAGGGTGGTCTTTATCTCCCACTTTGAGCGAGGATTCGCTCTCCCGGTCAGCGACTTCTTCCGGGATTTCCTGGACAACTATGGCCTCTAGCCTCATCATTTGCCGGCAAATGTGGTTATGATTCTGTCGGCTTTTGCCGCCTTTTGCGAGGGCTACACCGGCATAGAGCCCATCGTCCAAGGGTGGGCCAAATACTTTCAGCTGCGCAAGCAAAGCGCTCAGGAGCCCCGGGACAAGGATGCTCCACCGGAAACCGCTAAGGAGAAGAAGGACCGCCCCATGACCTAGTGTGGCGCAGACACCATCATGTCTCGGAAGGGCTCCGACTTTCCAAAGATTGAGTTGCTCGAGTCATGCAAGAAGTGGTAGAAGAGATTCTTCTACGTGAAGAATACTACAGATGTCGACCTGCTCAACCTGCCGGCATATGTTGACCTTCCACCCAATGAGATGAAGAACTGGACCTACAACCCCAAGATCATGGTAGGACCAGTCAATGCTCTCCACCGGGTTAAGGATGAACTTCGAGATGCCAGCCTGACGTCGGAGGATATCATTGCCTACTTTATTAGCCGGCGAGTTTCTCCTCTTCAGCGCCGGTCTCACAAGATTTGCCAGATGAGCGGGGCCATGGACCCCACCCGGCACTCCACACACGAACTAAGCCCCGCCGACATTCTGCGGCGGGTAAAAGATATCTGCAAGTCTTCACAGACTGTCTTTGCCTGGGGGCTCGAGCCATACAGCCGGGATCGCCCCGCCCCTACAGTATACTCTTTAACCTTTGCCGACACTTATTGCTCATAGTCCGACATATTTATTCTGCCGGTATATTCATACTTGATCCGACATATCCTCGTTGTCGACATATTACTTGTTGCTAATCAACATTCTTTCTCTTTCGCAGAAGTTCAGCTTCCAGGACTTGGAGAATTCCCGGATTATCATCGCTCCAGACCGCACTATTCCGGATCCTGAAGATCCGGATCACGAAGACAAGATGCCCAAGAACACCCGCGCCGCTTCTGCCGTGGGTAAGGCTTCCTCTTCCCGGCATTCGATTCAAGACTGGAGTGATGATGATTCTGATGGGGATTGCCGGATGTACCTTGACCCAACGCCACTTTCTTATGCCTTTCCTACCATGCCGTCATCAGCTATCCCGGACGAGGAAGTGGTGGATGCCGCCCCTTTGAACCAGGGACCTCCCTCCACCAGCGCACGTGCCGGCTGGAAACGTGGAGTTAAGCCCCAACCAGAACCAGCTCAAACAATGAAGAGGCAGAAGATCGGCGTGCCCATCCCAAAGAAGCAGAGGCCTGTTGCCTCGGGGTAAGCTTCTTCCCTTCTCATCTTTTCCGGCATTTCTCTTCTTCTGTTTACTTACTTGCTCTTTTCTTTCTCAGGGATCCACTTATTCCGGAGCATGCCTCTAGCTCCAGTGCCAGCCCTCACGTGGACAAGCCGGCGTGTCCTGCGCGCCCAGATATTCCGGCCACCAGCCATGCTACCTCTTCGGCACGGGCATCTTCGCCTGCGCCCGAAAATACTGCTACCCCGGCGAAGGACAACCCGCCCCCGGAACAAGACACCTCTGCCCCCGATGTCGACATGGACACGGGGGCTCAACAAGATGCTCCTAACACCGGTGCTAATGCCAGCGGCGCTAGAACTGCTAAGAATGCCGGCGTAGGCGACAAGAGCACCGGCATAGACAAGGGGAAGAGCCCCGAGGTGCCAGAAGTCCGAACTGATCTGGCATCAGCTTCTCCAGGACAAGCTACACCGGCCACATCGGAGAAACCAGCACCAAAAACTTCGGCTCCGAAGAAGACCACTGCTGCCCCGGCCAAGACTGGCACTTTTAAGATGACGTAGATCATCAAGACCGCGCCGGCACCTGCCAAGACCGCGCCGGCACCTGCCAAGACCACGCCTGCTAGCTCCGCCATGACACTCCATACTGGCAAGGGAGCAGCCCGGGTTAGCTCCTTCCATACTCCAGAACTTGAGGGCCGCATTTCTCTGCGGACCAAGAGCGATAAGAGCCTTGGGTCCCTCAAGGAATATTGCATGAAGTGGAACGACGCTGACTATATGGACACTGCCAGCTCTGGCAAGAAGAAAACACTGGCCGGGGTTCCGGCTCCTGGCAACCCCGATGTTATACCGGCCAAGCCCATTTCCATTGCCAGCAAACTCTTCAGCATCCAACAGAGGCTTTACCGCTTGGCCGATGCCACCAATGTAAGTACTTTTCCTCATATCTCCCCAGTCCCCAAAAATGTCGGCTGTCCAGGATACAGACATCTAGGATTTTCCAATATCTCTTTTAACTTAGCTGATTTTCTAACTGCTCGACATATAAGCTCGATCTGAGCTTCAAATCCTAGTCACCGAGAGCCGGGATAGGTGCGCAGCACCTGTGCCAGGTCTTCAACATAAAAACCTAGTAGAATCTTCAAATCTTCTGATATGCTGAATTTTTCTTATAACACTTCAAATCCTAACACTTCTGCAGCGCATGAACAATGAACGTCGGGACATGTATCATGACCTGATATGCGAGCATCGGAAGTTGTCCAACGAGCACAACAAACTTCGCCTGGATCTGACCAAGAAAGGTAAACCCAGCCGACATACCACTATATGCCAGATTACTTTCCTCTTTTACTTTGCAATATTCTTCTTGCTGACACATCTTGATGTGCCGACACATAACCCTTTGCCAACATTTTTTAGCCACTGCTGAGGAACAAGTCACCGAGCTTGTTAAGAGAGTGAAGGAGCTCACAGGTATGCTGGATTCTGCCAATCTTCAAATAAGCACTTTGCACTTCAAATCCTTCAATCTTTGTGACTGTTTTCTATCTTCAAATCCTTTCTTATTCTTCTAACCTCAAATCCTTTTAACTTCCAATCCTTACAGATGAAAAGGCTGCACTGGAGGCACACCACCAGGACTGTGTGTCCTCAGTGGATGTGGCCAAGCAGCTGGATGAAAGGGATGCCACCCACAAAGCTGAAGTAGAGCAACTGAATGGCCGGATTGCTGAGCTCTTGGACGAGAAGGAGGAGAGTGAGGGCCAACTTAAGAAGGTCCAGGGGCTGCTTGTCACTTCAGAGGCTGATGCCTCCGGGGCTAAACTTGAACTGTAGCACCTGAAGGAGCAGGCCACCAAATGGGAGGTTGACATTGCCCGGCTCAACGCCGATCTCGCCAGTAAGCTTCAAATCCTTTCACTTTTACCATGCCCAACACATCCTGTCCGACATACCGCAATCTTTTCCGAGGTCTTCGTCCGGGACATCCACGTGCAAGAGAAGAAGGACGACGCTGAGGATGCTGAAGGCTCTGACTCCAGCCAGGATGAAGAAGAAACTAAGGACGCCGGCGCTGAAGCTCTGGAGCAAGGATCTGTGCCAGCCAGAGGTGATGCCTCCATCCCTTCTGCTGGATCCGGCACTCCAGAAGCCGATGTCTCCACTGCCATAGCTCCACCTGCCGGCGGCTCCGCCCCTGCCTCTTAGACTTTGCAGCACAAACACTTTAAGTTTCATCAGATCCCCGGTATGCCGGGTGCAGTTGTAAGATACACTTATTTGCTTTGGTTTGCTACCTGAACAAGTTTTATTTCGGTTTGCTTGCTTATTAATGCCGGATCATCTTTTGGCTAAGTCACCGAGTTTGTTTTCCTGTTTCCTTAACTCCACAACCTTGGCTACTTGTCTACCTTTTTCTGCTTTTGACATATGAAGTCTCAAGGTTGCTTTATTAAACATACAGTACTTAAACTTTGAAACTTAGACTTCAAATCATCCTGCACTTCAAGTTTTAACTTTGCATAAAAATAAATATCGGTTCGCTTGTTTTATCTTTCCTTAGCCGTTTTCCATATGTAGACAATCTCCGGCATTTACTCTTGCTAGCCATGAAGCCGGGTTTCGGACAGCAGCTAAGTCGAAGAGCGGCCTTTGGTGCCGACACATTACTTGGCCGACATAGGAAACATTCAGATCAAGCCAGCCGGCATATAAACAAAAACTGAAAATAAACAACAATATATACCGGAGGCAGTGCCCGATCTCCTCGGGAAGCCGACACTTCATTCATTAGTCTTGTGCCGACATACAATGCCATCACTAAAAGCAAAATGGAAATACATACATTATGCTGCTCAGGAGTAAAAGGGACGGAGTAGAGCTATGTTCCATGGTCGCTTGGTTTCTTCTCCGGACCTGTCCACCTTGTTTTTCTTGGGGGCCTGCGCATCTATAAGATAGTAGGCATCATTGTGCAGAGCCTTGCTCACAATGAATGGCTCCTCCCATGGAGGAGTTAGCTTATTTCGGCCCTCTGTGCCTTGCCTTAGCCGGAGCACTAAATCTCCCTCTTGGAATCTCCTTGGATTCACCTTTTGCGCATGATAGCGTCTGAGGTTCTGCTGATATACTGCAGTTCTTGATAGTGTTATCTCTCTTGCTTCTTCTAGCAAATCAATATCATCTTCTCTGGCTTCTTTAGCCTCTTCCTCAGTATATAGCACCACTCTCGGTGCATCATGTATTACATCTGTTGGAAGCACATCTTCTGCTCCATATACAAGAAAGAATGGCGTATAGCCTGTTGATCGATTCAGAGTTGTCCTCAGATTCCAAAGCACTGGCAATTCATCTAGCCAGCAGCCTCCAGTGGCTCTATCAACCGGGGTTTTATGCCGGATAACACTAATCCATTTGACCTTTCTACCTGGCCATTGGTACAAGGGTGAGCGACCGACGCAATGTCTAGCCGGATTCCCACCTCCTCACAATATCTGGCAAATGGCCCTTGGGCGAAATTCGACCCATTGTCAGTGATGATGCCATGAGGGACACCATATCTCAAGATTATATCCTTTAAAAATTTCACTGCCGTGTGGCCATCACACTTGCTTATTGGCTTTACTTCAATCCACTTGGTGAACTTGTCCACCATGACCAGAATATGAGTCATCTTTCCCCTTGCCAGCTTAAATGGTCCAACCATGTCGAGGCCCCAAACAGCAAAGGGCCAGGTCAATGGGATAGTTTTCAATGCTGATGCTGGCTGATGAATTTGATGCGCATACATCTGACATCCGTTGCACTTCTGGACTAAATCCTCTGCCTCCTGCAGTGCCGTCGGCCAATAAAACCCATGCCGGAATGCTTTCGATACTAGGGCTCTGGATGAAGCGTGGTGTCCACACTCCCCCTGATGAATTTCCCGGAGCATCTCCTGGCCTTCAGCTGATTCGACACATCTCTGTAGTACACCTGTGGCACTTCTCTTGTATATCTCCTTGTTAATGATGGTATATGCTTTTGATCTTCTCATAACCCGGCGGGCTTCAGCTTCATTCGCCAGTAGTTGGCCATTGACCAAGAAATCCATGATGGGACGTGCCCAGGAGGGCACTTCCCTAGCAGTGAATACTGCCTGGTCTATCTTCATCACTTCGACCGACACATAATCGATCTCCATGGGTTGCGAAGTCCCCGGGACTGAGAGAGCAGTCCTCGGGTATGCCGGAGCAGTCCCCAGGTATGCCGGGACAACCTCTTGATACATCTTGCCCTTGCCCTTGCTTCTGCTCCGGAACACTGCAGTCACCGCGTATGTCGGCCCAGTCCCCGGGACTGAGAGAGAAGTCCCCGGGTTATCTGAACTGGCGCCGGCATCTATCTCCATTGGAGCTGCTTCTTCTGGGCTTGGTGGAACATATATAGACGATGACTCCGGTGAGGGCTTGATTGATGGCTTCCTCAGATGCTCCAACGAAATGCCGGACGGAATTGATTCTCTGAAAGATCCCAGCTTGGACAATGTGTTGGCCACTTCATTTTGAGCCCGGGGAACATGCCGGAACTCAGAACCTTCGAAGTAGCCACTCAACTGCTACACCAAGAAGCGATAGGATCCCATGTTGGCATCATGTGCATCCCATATGCCGGAGCACTGCTGAATCACTAGATCCGAATCACCGAAACACATAATCCGGCGGATGCCTATGTCCTTAGACACCTTTAGGCCATGCACAAGTGCCTCATACTCCGCCACATTATTCGACGCTGCAAAGTGGATCTGTAGAACATATCTCAACTGGTCATTCTTGGGTGAAGTAAGAACTATGCTGGCACCCAAACTGTGTATTGTCTTGGACCCATCGAAATGCATTCTCCGGTAATTTGCATCTGGCAATGGTGGCTCATACTGTATCTCGGCCCAATCAATGAAGAAATCGGCCAACACCTGGGACTTGATTGTATCCCTCTTGTCATACTGAGGTGTATATGATGAAAGCTCTATTGCCCACTTGGCTATCCGGCCACTGGCATCTTTGTTGCTTATAATCTCCGAGATAGGGGCCTCGGCCACTACCCGGATCGGGTGCTCCTGGAAGTAATGCTTGAGCTTCTTGGCCGCCATATAGACACCATATGTCATCTTCTGATAGTGCGGGTAGTTTTGCTTCGAGGTGGAAAGGACTTCACTCACATAATATACCGGCCGCTGCACGGTTTTGCCTCCTTCCTCTCTCTCCACTACCACCACTGCACTGACAACCCTATTGGTCGCCGCTATATAGAGCAACATCGTCTCGTTCGGCATTGTGGATGCCAACACCGGTGCTATTGACAGCATCTGCTTCAACTCCTTGAAAGCTGCATCTGCTTGCGTTGTCCAAACAAATGTGTCGGACTTCTTCATCAATTGATATAACGGCAGAGCTTTTTCTCCAAGCCGGCTTATAAAACGACTCATGGACGCAAGGCATCCAGTGAACTTCTGTACTTCCTTCAGATTTGTCAGCGGCTTCATCCTTTCTATGGCACGAATCTTGCTGGGATTTACTTCAATACCCCAGCTGGAAAACAGGAAACCAAGTAACTTGCCTGCCGGCACACCAAAGGTGCACTTAGCCATATTTAACTTCATCTGGAACCTCCTCAGATTTGCAAAGGTTTCCCGGAGGTCATCTATGAGAGTCTTGCTTTCCTTAGTTTTTATGATGACATCGTCGACATATACCTGCACATTTTTATCTATTTGGTCATGCAAACACTTCTGCATACACCTCTGGTAAGTTGCGCCAGCATTTCTTAAGCCGAACGACATTGTGCGATAAGCAATAAGACCCGTACGGGGTAATAAAGGATGTTTTTATTTGATCCGGCTGATACAAAGGGATCTTGTGGAAACCAGAATAGGCATCTACAAATGATAACAGTTCACATCTGGCTGTGGAATCAATCACTTGATCAATCCGAGGGAGCGGGAATGGATCTTTAGGACATGCCTTGTTCAAGTTAGTGTAATCAACACACATTCACCATATCTTGACTATGGCGGGCTCATCCTTCTTCTTTTCTACCAGGACCGGATTAGATACCCAATCCGGATGCAGTACTTCCATGATAAAGCCGGCAGCTAGGAGCCTGGCCACCTCCTCCCAAATTGCTTTCCTTCTATCATCTCCAAACCGCCAGAGCGGCTGCTTCACCGGTTTAGCATCCGGCCTTACATGAAGTGCGTGCTCAGCCAGCTCCCTCGGCACACCTTGCAGGTCTGAAGTGGACCATGCTAAGATATCCCGATTCTCACGGAGGAAGCTGATGAGCTTGCTTTCCTATTTGGGGTCTAAACCGGCGCCGATGAGGGCATGGCGCTCCGGGAAAAGCTCATCCAGAGCCACTTTCTTGACATCCTTACCCACTTGAAAGGAAGTGGTACCATTCGGGTTAGTCATGCCCGGCATAGGTTTGCCGGCCACGACCACTTCAGCAATCTCCACAGCTCACTTGAGCTTCTTCTTCTCTTCCACTATGATCAAAGTCTCGGCCAGATTAGATCCGGCCGAAGCACACGCCATCGAGCGCTTGTAATCACCAATGATGGTAATCACTCCTCTGGGCCCCGGCATCTTCATCTTCAGATATGCCACATGCGTAGAGGCCATGAATTTTGCCAATGCCGGCCTACCCAGCAATGCATGGTAAGGACTATCCAGGTCCACCACCTCAAACATGAGGTTCTCCACTCTGCAGTTATCCCGGTTGCCAAACATGACATCTATCCGGATTTTGCCCATCGGTGCACATGAAAGTCCCGGCACAATGCCGTGGAATGTTATCTTGCTTGGCTCCAGCATATTTTCCTTGATGCCCAGCTTCTGCATCGTATCCCGGTATATGATGTTGATGCTGCTTCCATTGTCGATGAGGACCTTGCTGAACCTCACATTATTTGCCGGCCTGACAAATGTCGGATCCATCACTAGAGCATACCCGCCGGGGTTTGGCATGATCTTGGGATGATCTGCCCTATCCCAGCCGATGGCCTGGTCAGACCAGTACATCAGCTTTGGCACTGCCGACATAACGGCATTTACTTCCAAACTCCGCTGGTACACACTCTGTTTGTCTGTTCTTTCGGTCTCAAAGACCATGTAGCTCTGATCGTGCTCTTTGTACTCATTCCGGCCCGCTGCTAGGCCGCCAGTGTGGAACTCCGGATTGTAACTCTGATCAACCTGATTCACGCCGGCATTTCCGGCGCTATTTTGATTTTCGGGATTACCCGGCCTAGGTGGAACTGCAACTGTATTCGCACCTGTTAGCGGTGATGGAGCTGCCGGGACAGGTGGCCTAGCCGGCCCAAAGGGACCTGCACGACCTGCCAATATGTCGTCTAGCCATGAACAGTTTCTGGTCAAATGATTCGCCGGTTTACCCGGCTAAAATGTGTGGAACACACATGGCTTGTCCATGGCTAAACCCACTGTATACTTCGGCCACTGCTTCTTCTGGCCAGCGCAGACGCTGGCATTCTTGTTAACCCAGACATTCTTTTTCTGGAAGGGCTGCGCTTGCTGCTGTGGTTGTTGCTGCTGCTGAGGCTGCTGAAAGCCCTCATATCTCGGACGCTGGCTACTGCCGGCACCCCTTGCTCTTCTTCTATGGCCGCCACTTGGGATGAACCGTACCGGTAATCCGGCCTATCATCTCTTTACTTGTTCAGATTATCGGGGTGATAGAACTGCCCGGATCCACCGGCGTTGTTGTTGTTCCTCTGGCTCTGCCCCTGACCTTGCGAAGCAAGTGTGGGCTGCAATGGGTCTCCCAATGCATAACTGTCTGCAATCTTGATTGTTTCGGCCAATGTGGCCGGCATATCTCTCTGAAGCTTCTGCCACAACATGGTGCCATGCCGGCACCCCTGAGCGAACCACATGATGGCCTGCTGCTCCACAACTCCTTCGCAGGAATTGCGCAACGTGCACCACCTAGTGAGGTAGTCATGGTCTGTCTCGTAGTCTCCTTGCCGGCAGTTAGCTAGCTGTTGCGGGCGGTTGGGTCTCTTGTAAGTACTGGTGAAGTTAGACACAAACTGCTCTTCAAAATCCATCCAGCCGTTGATACTTCCGGCCGGCAGATTGTTCAGCCATATCCTGGCTGGTCCTTCAAGCATCTGTGGTACATAACGCACCGCCCATCGGAGGTTTCCTCCGGCAATGTTCACTGCAGTGGAGTAGTCCTCTAACCAATCTTCCGGCTTTGTACTGCCGTTATATGTCCTCGCGCCACGCGCGAGCTGAAAACAGTAAGGTGCTGGCTCACCCATAATCCGGGGTCCAAAGCACATAGGACCCGGAGCTCCTGGCCTCTCCACCAGCTCTGTCTAGTAAATTATGTCCATCTTGAAGCGCGCATCATCCGAGGCTAAGGACCGAGGTCCTAGCCGGGAGGCAATTGGGCCTGGAATCATGTTTTGCTGCTGCTGCTGCTCCGGCTGGTACTGCATATATTGCTGGTCTTGCTGGTACTGCTGCTGCTGAGGTTGCTGATATCACGTCCTCGCAAGGGCAGAATTTCCATCATCTTCCCGATGTCTCGGCTGGCCTCCTCCTTGCTGCTGCACCGCATATCCGGCGCCCTGCTGCTGACGCCGGGCAGCACTGTTATTCCGGCCACCACCGGCCGAGCGTGCTCCTTGCCCGGCCGGAACATTCTGGCCAGCACTTTTGTTGCCGACATTCTGGTCACCTTGACCAGCATTCCCCTGAACGACTGCTTGTTTTCCAGTGATTGCCGGATCATACACCTAGATCTGCTTGTCCCGACGGCTAGAGGTCACACTTTCGGCACGCCGGGCACTTGGATGAGGGGACAAGGCTTGGCCCCTCGACCTCGCGCCGACACCTCCCACGGACGCAATGTACTGCGATGCGCCGGCACCCGGATTTGCCTTCTTAAAGGCCTCCTGCTGCTTGCTAGCTTCAGACAAAAGTTGGTTAAGCCAGGCTTGCTGCTCACGCAGTGCTTCGCTGGATAAACTAGACAGTTCCTTAGCTACTTCTGCTGCTGCTCTAAGGTTCTTTACTGGTGAGCTATAGATCACCTTAGGCATAGTACTAGTTGCACTATGACTCTTGGCTCTAGCATCTTTACCTAATTCAGTGTTTAGATCTCTACCTCTAGTTCTAACTTCCTCTATCCAGCTAGGCCGGGTTACCACAGGAGTAAAACCTTGGGCAGCTTCATACTCACGGAGTTGTCGATTGAACCGTTCCCGCTCCTGCTGCATGGCCAGGGCCTCGTCGACGAGGGCCTGACGCGTCCCTTCCAGGACCTCCTTCACCTGCTCCGGATCATCGCCGGACTGCACCGGCTCGAGAAGCCGGTTGATGATGGGGATGAGGGGCTGGCCCCTAGCCGGCACGCCAGAAGTGCCGGCCAGGTTCTATGCACGCTCCTGCGGAGGACGCGCCGACCTCTTGGTCTTCTGTTGCTCTGGGGGAGTATCTGCTGCTGCTGCTGCACTTTTGCCGGCGCCACCTGCCGGCGGCACGGAAGTGCCGGCCATCATCACCTCTGCCGACTCCACTGGGCGAGCGCTATGCCCAGCGTGAGCCAGCATATGCGACGGAGGATCCGCCACCACCAGCACCTGCTCCCTGCAAACACTCTCAGTCCCCACGTACACCTCGTGGGAACCGAAAGACATGATCCGGCTGTTCCTGGGGAAAGGCCGGCCACCAAGGCAACCGGTGTTGTCGGAGATGAAGCTGAGCGAGCCTAGCCTCTAGACGAGGCCAGAGACCATGCGCACTCCTGACGCTGCTATCACGGATTCCGTCCGAATGAACACTCCACCCAGCACATCGATCTGCCCCACGGTGGGCGCCAAATGTCGTCGTGGTGAAACAACATATGTCATGGGATGGCTTAAATGGGGGCCGAACTAGATGCTGGAGGATTCAGGAGAGGGAAGCGCACTAAGAAGAACGCCAGAAAGGAACACACAAGCTACCCAGGTTTGGGGCTCTCATAAGGAGATAACACCCCTACTCCTGCACTACTGTCTGTATAACTGGATCGATGGAGTATACAACAATGGTGCTTCCAAGCTCTCTGTGAGAGGAGGAAGATGAACTATGAACTGAGAGACTAAGAAGTGACCAACCCTTTGCTAGGGTTCCTTGTGCCACCTTATATAGGGGTGGCCAGGGTTACAATGGTCACATGGACCAAGAGACACCAACTACACTCCAAACAGGACATGCTGACGATGGCAGAGACCCTTGACTTTCTCCCTGATTGCTCTCGATGGGACTCAGCATCCATGTACCTTGTACCTTTTCGACTGTGACCTTACCACTGTGAGGTAAGGACTGTACTTTGGCACAGTGATGGTTGGTAAACCACCACTGTACACCCTATCATCACGATCTCCCTTCATGCTTGGCAGAATCTCTCCTTGATTGTAGGGATGTGACCCCTTAGTTGACTTCTGTATCCCGGATATAGCCGTTGGCCATATCCCAGACCTATATGCTGGACCAACGACCTCAGGTTGGGTAATCCAGCCTCCCCTATTCCTGCATAATATAACAACTTGGTTAGGCCGGCATATCTATGTATATGCCGGCACTCATTATCACGTATCCCGGCTATGCCAACAAAACAGAACAGCTGACAAAGATTGATTTTTTCGAAGACATTCTGTTGCTCAAATCGAAGAGTGCAAAGCTAATGAAAGTTTTGAAATAACCTGGGGCATCCGCACAAGAAATTTCAGATCAAACAGATATTCTGAGAATTTTCACGAATTTTTATGGTGCAGCGCAGAAATCTGTTTCAGGACAGCAACTTTCCCAAATCTTACCTCCCTCAAATTAGAGGTTCTTCTTGGCACAAAAATGAAATAAAAATGATAAGCAGAGGTTATTACAGTAGTAATAACTTCCAAGACTCAAATAAAAGAAAAAGTACTGAAAAGAAAATATTGGGTTATCTCCCAAGAGTGCTTTTCTTTAACGCCTTTGAGCTAGGCGCAGAAAGTGGAAATCAAGTAATATCAAGCGATGAGGCATCAAGTTCATAATTTGCTCCAAGAATAGAGTCAAAAAGTAATTTATTCCTCCTTCTAGGGAAATGTTCCATACCTTTCTTGAGTGGAAATTGATATTTAATGGTGCCTTCCTTCATATCAATGATGGCACCAACAGTTCGAAGAAAAGGTCTTCCCAAAATAATAGGACATGAAGCATTGCATTCAACATCCATAACAAGGAAATCAATGGGAACAAGGTTACTGTTAGCCATAATAAGAACATCATTAATCCTTCCCAAAGGTTTCTTCTTAGCAACATCAGCAAGAGGAACATCAAAATAATACTTTTCAAGCGGTGGTAAACCAAGCATATCATAAATCTTTCTAGGCATAATAGAAATACTTGCACCTAGATCACATAAAGCATGGAAATCAAAACCATTAACATTCATATCAATGATGGGCTCCCAACCATCTTCTAACTTCTTGGGAATAGAAACCTTTTATTTCAACTTTTCTTCCCTAATTTTCATGAGAGTATTTGTAATATGCTTTGTAAAAGCAACATTCAGAGAAATAGCATTAGGACTCAAAGCAAGCTTTTGCAAGAACAAAATAACTTCAGATATGTTGCAGCCATCAACATCAAAATCATTAAAAGAAGTAGAGCTATTGTCTTCCATACTCCGAAAAATTTCAGCACTTTTTGTGGAAAAAGTTTTTGCAGTTTTGGGCTTTTTCGCACAAGGAGTAGGAGTTTTCTCTACACCAATAAAAGTAAGAGGATTGCTAGCATTTGAAACAACATCACTAGAGGTGGTAATAGTACATACCTTCATATTCCTAGCCATCTCATCTTCTCTTTCCCAACTGGCATGCAATTCTGCTAACATCCTAACATTTTCATCAATTCTAACTTGAATGGCATTCAAAGTATTGCTTTCTTTCACATCATTAGGCAACACTTTTAGTTTCAGAAGTTTGACATCAAGAGCAAAGCTATCAACTTTAGAAGCAAGAATATCAATTTTACCCAACTTTTCCTCAACAGACTTGTTAAAAGCAGTTTGCTTACCGATGAAGTCCTTGAGCATGACTTAAAGCTCAGAGGGCGCGCCCCTAGTGTTGTTGGAGGAATTACCATAAGAGTTACCATAACCGTTACCATTGGTAGAAGGATACGGCATGTAGTTGTTGCTAGCAAAATTGTTCCTATAAGCACTGTTGTTGAAATTATTATTTCTAATGAAGTTTACATCAACATGCTCTTCTTGAGCAACCAAAGAGGCCAAAGGAACATTATTAGGATCAACATGAGCTCTATCATTAGCAAGCATAAGCATAATAGTAGCAATCTTATCACTTAAGGAAGAGGTTTCCTCAACAGAATTTACCTTCTTACCTTGTGGAGCTCTCTCGGTGTGCCACTCAGAAAAATTTACCATCATGCTGTCAAGAAGCTTTGTTGCGGCGCCCAAGGTAATGGACATAAATGTGCCTCCAGTAGCTGAATCCAAAAGATTTCTTGAAGAAAAATTTAGTCCTGCATAAAAATTTGGATAATCATCCAAGTAGTCAGTCCATGAGTGGGACAATTCTTTATCATTGATTTCATTCTTTCCCAAGCTTGAGGAACATGTTCATTATCAAACTGTCTAAACTTTATAATATCACTTTGCAAAGCTATAATCTTAGCAGGAGGATAATATTTTCCCATAAAAGCATCCTCACACTTATCCCAAGAATCAATACTATTTCTAGGCAAAGATAGCAACCAATCCTTAGCTCTTCCTCTTAAAGACAAAGGAAACAACTTAAGCTTAATAATAGCACCATCTACATTCTTATACTTTTGCATCTCACATAGCTCAACAAAATTGTTGAGATGAGCTGCAGCATCATCAGAACTGGCACCAGAAAATTGCTCTTTCATAATAAGATTCAATAAATCAGGTTTAATCTCATAAAATTTTGCCTCAGGAGCAGGTGGCGCAATAGGAGTGCAGATAAAATCATTGTTTTTGGAGCTACTAAAATCACACAACTTGGTGTTCTCAGGAGTACCCATTCTAGCAAAACTAAAAGCAGGCAAGTAAAAATAACAACTATAAAGGAACTAAGTTTTTTTGTATTTTTGATAAAATGATGCAAGCAAAAATAAAATAAAGCAAAACAATAACAAAGTAAAAGATTGGAAGTGAGAGACTCCCCTTGCAGAAATCTTCTTTCTCCCCGGCAACGGCGCCAGAAAGCTTGATTGCTATTTTGCTAGCGTGTAATTGACGCCAAAAAACTTGTTGGAAACCCCAAGAGAAGGTTATGATGAGCACATCAGCAAGTTTTCCATCAGTTGTGAAACCAAGGTTGATCGAACCAGTAGGAGAAAGAACCAAACTTCCGAAGGTTGATGCCCGCTAGCTTTGCGACACTCCGGACAATGGCGCCAGGAAACTTGTCCGCGTGTAGCTTTTCACTAGCAGAAACGTGGAACCTGCACACAACACAACCAAGTACTTTGTCCCAACTTACGATGAGGTTGTCAATCTCATTGGTTTGTTGTAAACAAAGGATTAAGCGTATCGAGTGGTAAAAGGTAATAGTTTGCAAGAATGTAAATAAAGCGAGTAAAAGTAAAATGGTAATAGCAATGTAAAAGAATGGACCGGGGTCCACAGTTCACTAGTGGTGTCTCTCCATAAGATAAATAACAACATGCTGGATAAACAAATTACAGTTGGGCAATTGATAGAATAAAGATAGCGTACAAATGTCATGAGGATCGCTATGAGATTCACTCTGGGAATTACAACAAAATACATAGAACATAATCCAACTGCATCTATGACTAATAATCCACTCTCGAGGTGTAGTCCGAGCACCCGTTGAGTATTAAGTTGCGAACAACAGATAATTGCATTAAGCAAAGTGCGTAATGTAAACAATGCAAATGTCCTTGAACACAAGAATGTTGTTTTCTCCCTAGTGGCAACCGCACATCTACAACATTAGAGGTTTCTGTCACTCCCCAAGATTACTAAAGGCATGAACCCACTATCGAGCATAAATACCCCCTCTTCGAGTCACTAGCATCTACTCGGCCAAGATATCCACTAGCAACAGAGAGCATGCAAGATCATAAACAACATAGATATAACATAAAGATAATAATCAGCACATCCACTTGACATAGTACCAATACTCATCGGATCCCAACAAACACAACATGTAGAATTACACAAAGATGATCTTGATCATGATAGGCAGCTCACAAGATCTAAACATGAATCACAAGGTGGAGAAGACAACTGATTGCTAGATTGTTGGGAACCCCAAGATTAAGGTTTGATGAATATCGCAGCAAGTTTTTCCCTCAGTAAGAAACCAAGGTTTAATCGGTCAGGAGAAAAGTAGACAATACGACTGAAGGTGATGCAGACTGGCTTAGCAACACTCCAACAAGGGCGCCGTTTAACGATACTTGTTGACTCGTCTTCGGCCAGTAGCAACGCAGAACCTGCACACAACACAACCAAATACTTTGTTCCCAACTTGCGATGAGGTTGTCAATCTCACCGGTTTGCTTGAAACAAAGGTTATGAGCGTATCGAGTGGAAAGTGATAATAGTATGCGAGTAAAGTAAACAGGTGATAGCAATATGATGGAAATAGGACCGGGGTCCACAGTTCACTAGTGGTGTCTCTCCATAAGATAAATAACACATGCTGGGTAAACAAATTACAGTTGGGCAATTGATAGAATAAAGATAAACGTGATATGTCAAGAAGATCACTATGAGATTTACTCTGGGCATTACAACAAAATACATAGACCGCCATCCAACTGCATCTATGACTAATAATCCACTTGTGGCGAATCAATCCGAGAACTCCACAAGTATTAAGTTGCGAACAACAGCTAATTGCATTAAGCAAAGTGTGTAATGTAAACAAAGCATATGCCCTTGAGCATACGAATGTTGTTTTCTCCCTAGTAGCAACAGCACATCTACAACCTTAGAGGTTTCTGTCACTCCCCCAGGTTAAATAGAGGCATGAACCCACTATCGAGCATAAATACCCCCTCTTGGAGTCACTAGCAACTACTCCGCCAAGATAGCTACTAACAACAGAGAGCATGCAAGATCATAAACAACATAGAGATAACAAAAGATAATATTCAGTACAGCAACTCAATCATAACACCAATATTCATCGGATCCCAACAAACCAAACATGTAGAATTACATAACGGTGATCTCAATCATGTAGGGCAGCTCATGAGATCTAAACATGAAGCACATGGTGGAGAAGACAACCATCTAGCTACTGCTATGGACTCATAGTCCAAGGTAGACTACTCACTCATCGCTCCGGAGGCAAGCATGGCGATGAAGAAGACCTCCGGTGGCGATTCCCCTCTCCGGCAGGGTGCCGGGAAGAGCTTCTGGACCCTCCCGATCTTCGGGTCGACGGCGGCGGCGGATCGCGATGTGTTCTGGAAAAGTGATCGGGTGTTTAGGTTTTTCCCGTTGGGGGGTCTTTATAGGCGAAGGGGCGATGTCAGAGGTGGCCCTAGGCCTCCTCACACCATGGCGGCGCCGCCAGGGGCTGGGCCGTGCCAGCCAGGTGTGAGGGGCCCTGGTGGCCCCTCTCCTTCTCTCCTTTAGATGACTGGAAGCTCCCGGACAAAATAAGACTTCAGGAACTTGTTTCGTCCAATTCCGAGAATATTTCCTGTGTATCACTTCTGAAACACAAAAACAGCAGAAAACAGGGAACTGACACTGTGGCAACTTGTTAATAGGTTAGTTCCGGAAAATGCATAAAAGTGCCACGAAGTGTAACGAAACATTAGGCAAATGGTGTAAAAACAAGCATGGAGCATCAAAAATTATAGATACGTTGGAGATGTATCAAGCATCCCCAAGCTTAACTCCTGCTCGTCCTCGAGTAGGTAAGTGATAACAAAAGAATAATTTTTGAGGTGACATGCACCTACACAATCTTGATCATGTATGTAAGCATTTGTGAGCTGGGATCATAAGAACTTAAAACATGGGCATGAAGATAAAATCTTGACAATAAGAACTTAGCAACCATGTTGTAAACATGCAAATGAACACAAACAAAAGATCATGAAAATGAAACAATGAAAGTCAAATGTGTGTTCAAATCATAAGGAAAAACATACAAATGGTTTTCAGCTTGTCGTTCAAAGAGAGCAAAACATAAATGCATAGGACACCTTCAAGTTTAAGAGGGCGACTAGATACAAATAATTTGAGAACAAGTGAAACCAACAATATGAATCAATCAATGAAAACTTTGGGACAATGCACATTATACTAAGAATGACAACTATGCTCTCTTAATGGTGCATAAAGAAAGAAGGTGGTGACTCAACATAAAAGTAAAAGAAAGGCCCTTCGCAGAGGGAAGCAGTGATTGCAAGTTTTATAACCTTCAAAAAATTATGGTACTTACCGGCTTTGAGCTCTCATTGCCCCCCTCATAAGCATCTTGAATGGTTAAAGTTAATGCAAGAACAATTATGATGCATATGCTTGACAAATCATAAGTTGAAAACCTCGTGTCCCGTGAATACGAGTACCCAAACCTCATGCTACTTTACTTAGAGTCCCAAGCAAGGCTCTTGTCATTGTAAATATATGCATATCATTGAGAACCGCCAATGGGGTACCTCCGTGCCCGATGACATGGAACAAGCCCACATCAAAATGACAGGACAAAAAGACAATGAACACCTCGACATCTCTTTTATTTGCCATTTGTTTAGCTTTTTATTGTGAGATGCGTCGTCGAATGTTCACCATGGGTATGCTGCAAATTTCCACCATGAATTATGCATGGCTTAGATTAGCGGCCCGGCGTTTCCCTAACACATATACAAACTCCATGATCCCCACAAGATTCCCAATTCATTTCACACCGCGGGCATCCATAAACAAAAGATCACGATATCAACTCAAATAAGAAGTGCAATGTTGAAAGCTTGCCCATGACTGCATGGTTGGGCTTGTCTCCAACTTACAACTTGCAAGCATAACAACTCAACATAAGAGACCACAATGTCAAATTTTTAAGAACAGGAAAAAGTAAAGTGTGCCTTCCGGTTCGTGAGAGCTTTACTGACCGAATTTCGCATAACACTGGTAAGAGTTTAATTTGAAGAGAAAATAAAAGCAAGTCAAATTTACTTGGAATAGCAAATTGCTAGTAGGTATGTATGGTGGACACTTTGGAAAACTTTGGCTTTTAGGAGTTGGATGCACGAGTAGAGCTCATACTCAGTACAAGGCGAGGGCTAGCAAAAGACTGGGAGCAACCAACTAAGAGAGCAATAATGGCCATAATCATGCAAAGCGACAAAGCGACATTAAAAGAAGCATAAGATGGCATCAAAAGTAAAAAACTAAATGATCATAGAGGCAATTGGCGAATTTGTAAGAGTCTAACATGTGTGAGCATGCGCCAAGTCAACCCAAATAAAGTATTAAGGAGAAAACCAAAATAATGCTTCCATACAATAAAAACAACGCATGATTTTTTTCAAAGGCTCATTAACCAATCTCAGTTATTTGAGACAAGTCATGCTACAGAAAAACCACTAAGCATACTATCAAAAAGACATCAAGCATGACATGAAAAAGCCTAAGCCGTAGTCTACACAAGCTCCTTCTTGTACCACTATTTTGCATAAAGCTTTTTCTCTTTTCCAACACCATTTGAAATTTTTAAAGACACCTCTTTTGATGAAAACCAATAAAGATCAGAGGCAAAAATACACCTTGATGAAAAGATATGACAAGGTCTGATCGCAAATCAAGGCGAAAACGAAAACCAAAAGCAGTAGCAGAAAAAGAAGAACACTCGGTCAACTCCGTTTTTTTAACTCTTATCGCTCAACGAGTGTTCTTGGCAAATGAAAAACAAGGCAACTTCTCCAAAGAAAATTTGTTGGGGTCCAACCATTTATTGCAGCAAACAAAACTAAACTAACTAAGAAAACTAAAACAACTGACGCTCCAAGGAAAACACATAGTGCATGAAGCAATAAAAATATAGTGTTTTGAAAGGTGACCTGATTTTTGCCGATGAAGAAGGGGTGCCTCGGGGGCATCCCCAAGGTTTGACGCTTGTACTTCTTGGATATTTCTTGGGGTGATGCATGGGCATCCCCAAGCTTGAGCTTTTGTCGATTCTTCGACTCATCTCATCATTCTCCAATCCCTACACTTGAAAACTTCCTTCATACAAAACTAAACACAAATCTATTAGCAACATTAGTGTAGGCATAACATATAATCAACCTCTTTTTGCTTCAGGTTTCAACTCAAAACCACCACATATATAGCAAATACTACTGTAGCAACCTCCCAAAAAGTTCCATGATCAAAAGAACTCAAATATTGGCAGAAATCTGTCAAAACAGAACAGCTGACAAAGACCGAATTTTTGAGGGGTTTTCTGTTGCTCAAATCAAAAAGTGTTCAACTAACGAAAGTTTGGATATAACCTGGGGCATATGCACAAGAAATCGCAGGTCCAAAAGATATACATAGAATTTATACGAATTTTTACGGTGCAGCACCGAAAATAGTTTCAGGACAGCAACATCCCCAAATCTTTACCTCGCTCGAATTAGAGGCTTCTCTTGGCACAAAAACGAAATAAACAAGATAAGGAGCGGTCATTACAGTAGTAATGACTTCCAAGACTCAAATAAAAGAAAAAGTACTGAAAATAAAACATTGGGTTATCTCCCAAGAGTGCTTTTCTTTAACGCCTTTGAGCTAGGCGCAGAAAATTGCGAATCAAGTAACATCAAGTGATGAAGCATCACTTACCTCAGTAGGCTCTTTGGGAGTTCCCGCAAATGATTCAACCTGCAAGTCACTCTTAGTGGAACTAAAAGTCTTACCAATTTTAAGAACATGTTGAGATTTAAGCGCAGAAACCTTGGGAACATACATAAATTTTTGCTCTTTTCCAACAAATACTTTATCTTTCTTAAATTTAAGAGGAGAGAAGATTAAGCTAAGAGTTTCCATAGACTCCTCTAGTGTACCAATCCTCAAGTTTTGATTATCAGGAGTAGTGCTAGCCTCTAAAACGGTGATTCTCTTACCAATATTCTCTACTAATTCACTAACTCGGCTAGCATTTTCTAGGATACTTGGCAAACTTTTATCTAAAGAGCTGAGCCTTTCTACCACTTCCTCCAAGGTGGTCTCAGTTTTAGCAACATGAATAGGTGGTATTCCCACTAAACTTTCAATTATAGTGCATGCTTCTCCAGCGGGAGTACCTAGAAAATTACCTCCTGTAAGAGTATCAAGAACATACCTATTCCAACTAGATATGCCAACATAAAAATTTCTAAGGAGGATCGTGGTAGAGTGCTTTTTGGTACACCTATGATGAGCATTGTTAATACGATACCAAGCATCTTTTAAAATTTCTCCCCCTTGTTGCTTAAAACTACGAACTTATACTTCAGGATTACTCATTTTAGCAAAACTAAAAGCAAACAAGTAAAAACAACTACCAAGGATTCTAATTTTTTTTTGGGTTTTTGATATAAAACGATGCAGGTAAAATAAATAAAGTAAAGCAAAACAATAAAACAAAGTAAAGAATGTGTGTGCGAAAAACTCCCCTCGCAGAAGTCTTCCCCTCTTCTCCGGCAACGGCGCCAGAAAAAGGCTTGATTGCTAGATTGTTGGGAACCCCAAGATTAAGGTTTGATGAATATAGCAGCAAGTTTTTTCCTCAGTAAGAAACCAAGGTTTAATCGGTCAGGAGAAAAGCACACAATATGACTGAAGGTGATGCGGACTGGCTTAGCAACACTCCAACAAGGGCGCCGTTTAACGATACTTGTTGACTCGTCTTCGGCCAGTAGCAACGCGGAACCTGCACACAACACAATCAAATACTTTGTTCCCAACTTGCGATGAGGTTGTCAATCTCACCGGTTTGCTTGAAACAAAGGTTATGAGCGTATCGAGTGGAAAGTGATAATAGTATGCGAGTAAAGTAAACAGGTGATAGCAATATGATGGAAATAGGACCGGGGTCCACAGTTCACTAGTGGTGTCTCTCCATAAGATAAATAACACATGCTGGGTAAACAAATTATAGTTGGGCAATTGATAGAATAAAGATAAACATGATATGTCAAGAAGATCACTATGAGATTTACTCTGGGCATTACAACAAAATACATAGACCGCCATCCAACTGCATCTATGACTAATAATCCACTTGTGGCGAATCAATCCGAGAACTCCACAAGTATTAAGTTGCGAACAACAGATAATTGCATTAAGCAAAGTGTGTAATGTAAACAAAGCATATGCCCTTGAGCATATGAATGTTGTTTTCTCCCTAGTAGCAACAGCACATCTACAACCTTAGAGGTTTCTGTCACTTCCCCAGGTTAAATAGAGGCATGAACCCACTATCGAGCATAAATACCCCCTCTTGGAGTCACTAGCAACTACTCGGCCAAGATAGCTACTAACAACGGAGAGCATGCAAGATCATAAACAACATAGAGATAACAAAAGATAATATTCCGTACAGCAACTCAATCATAACACCAATATTCATCGGATTCCAACAAACCAAACATGTAGAATTACATAACGGTGATCTCAATCATGTAGGGCAGCTCATGAGATCTAAACATGAAGCACATGGTGGAGAAGACAACCATCTAGCTACTGCTATGGACCCATAGTCCAAGGTAGACTACTCACTCATCGCTCCGGAGGCAAGCATGGCAATGAAGAAGACCTCCGGTGGCGATTCCCTTCTCTGGCAGGGTGCCGGGAAGAGCTTCTGGACCCTCCCGATCTTCGGGTCGACGGCGGCGGCGGATCGCGATGTGTTCTGGAAAAGTGATCGGGTGTTTAGATTTTTCCCGTCGGGGGGTCTTTATAGGCGAAGGGGCGATGTCAGAGGTGGCCCCAGGCCTCCTCACACCATGGCGGGTCGGCCAGGGGCTGGGCCACGCCAGCCAGGTGTGAGGGGCCCTGGTGGCCCCTCTCCTTCTCTCTTTCGGATGACTGGAAGCTCCCAGACAAAATAAGACTTCAGGAACTTGTTTCGTCCAATTTTGAGAATATTTCCTGTGTATCACTTCTGAAACACAAAAAAAGCAGAAAACAGGGAACTGGCACTGTGGCAACTTGTTAATAGGTTAGTTCCGGAAAATGCATAAAAGTGCCACGAAGTGTAACGAAACATTAGGCAAATGGTGTAAAAATAAGCATGGAGCATCAAAAATTATAGATACGTTGGAGACGTATCAACAACCATCTAGCTATTGCTATGGACCCGTAGTCCAAGATAGACTACTCACACATCACTTCGGAGGTGACCATGGTGATGAAGAAGGCCTCCGGTGGTGATTCCCCTCTCCAGCAGGGTGCCGGGAAGAGCTTCTGGACCCTCCCGATCTCGCGTCAACGATGGCGACGGCTTACAGTAGGTTTCGTGGAAAATTGATTGGGGCTTTAGGTTTTCCCGTCGAGGGGAATATATAGGCGGAAGGGCGGCATTAGGAAGTGGACCAGGGGGCTCACCCCCTGGTGGCGCGGCTAGGGCTTGGCCCGCGCCGCCCTAGGGTGTGGCCAGGTCCTGGCCCCCCTCCGTCTCTGCTTTGGACTCCGACTCGTGTTCTGGAAAAATAGGAGGTTTGGCTTTTGTTTCGTCCAATTCTGAGAATATTTCCTGTGTAGCTTTTCTGAAACACAAAAACAACAGAAAATAGGGATCTGGCACTGTGGCATCTCGTTAGTAGGTTAGTTCCGGAAAATGCATAAAAATGCCACGAAGTGTAACAAAACACAAAGCAAATGGTGTATAAACAAGCATGGAGCATCCAAAATTATAGATACGTTTGAGACGTATCATGAACCCGACTAGATCCTCGAGACCTGGCCACCTATATATAGGGACTAGGAGAGGCCGGCCATGGACAGATTGAGATTGACCCAATTGAATACTACGCTTATTCTCAACATACCCCAAACCTCGCCTTGTTTGACTGACCTTTACCTTCGAGTTGATCCGACGCCCTCTTCCCCCGATCTTAAGTCCTTAATCTAGGACATTTGCCGAGTTAAACCTCGTCAATTGGCACTGACCGTGGGGAGCTTGGGCGTTGGAATCATGAATTCGATTGACTTTTTCATTTCCAGCCAATAGCAACTCAAAAGTCAACGGAAACCAGATATCCTTCGAGACCGTAGATTTTCAACCTCATCCACCAACCCTTACTCCAGTCTTTGCAAGCTTGGATCAGGAGATGGACTTGACTATTAGAAGCCTGAACTTTCGCGTCGGTTCCTTGGGTTCGATTCGCCTCTCGAATCCGACGAAATCGGATCCATCGGCAGGAAAAACCGCGACAATGGCAATATAAAAATCATCGGTAGGCTCTTCCAGTGAGGTAAACTCGCCGGTCAGCTTCACGATGATGGAAAATATAGAACACAAAATCGAAGAACTCAACGTAACCATGGAGAACCTCAACTTAGGAGAGCAATCAAAAGATTTCATAATCTGTTGCGGCAGCATCTCGGACAAATACACAGATACATGGAAAATAGGATTGAAGCTTCATGAGGACAAGCAAACTACCCTCTCAAGCTGTAGCAGCAAATTCGACAATCAGTATCAAATACTCACAATCATAGGAGACAACTTAGAAGAACTAGCTAAATACCCGTGCGTTGCTATGGTATACACAAGTACTTTCTAACCGTAAATATCATATATAACCGTAAATATCATATATTATAAAAATACATGTCAAGATAGCTACGTAATGCGGAGGAGCTTTATTTTAGGAGAAGGATAGCGCCTATTTAAATGGGCTATTAAGTTTTATTTGGACGAAATTTGCCCACAGCTGCATAAATGACCCAATAATCTCGGGGAGAATAAATGTCAAGATAAATAAGGAGAGAATAAATGGCTATCTTTACATCGCTAATTAATCGTTAATAAATAAGGAGAGAAGATCTGCCTTTTTTGTTAGGGGTAGAATCGAAACTCAAATGTTGTATGTCAAGTGGGTGGCTTCACCACCAACTCGAATCTTATAGGTAAGAAGAAGAAGATACATGTCAAGATAGCTACGTAATGGGGAGGAGCTTTATTTTAGGAGAAGGATAGCGCCTATTTAAATGGGCTATTAAGTTTTATTTGGACAAAATTTGCCCACAGCTGCATAAATGATCCAATAATATCGGGGAGAATAAATGTCAAGATAAATAAGGAGAGAATAAATGGCTATCTTTACATCCCTAATTAATCATTAATAAATAAGGAGAGAAGACCTGCCTTTTTTGTTAGGGGTAGAATTGGAACTCAAATGTTGTATGTCGAGTGGGTGGCTTCACCATGATGACAACAACGACCCAGTACTAAACCCAGCAAACGTGATAAGAGGAGCAAACCACCTGGCGGAAGGAGATTCTGCAGACTCCTTGACAAATAGAGAGAAAATTTGGCTATCAGCCGACAAGTGGAACACAATCAAAGCAGCAATTGAGCATGGTGCAGCCATCCCAGCGGACACAAGCAAAGAGGTAATTCCGGGGTATCACTACGCCCTTCGACGACAATCAAGATAGCTAGTGAAAGAAAGAAGCGAAATATGAAAAAGGAGTGACTCCGCAATTGCCGCAAGTGCAGCTCTGCACGAAGCGCGCAGCAATGTATCACATACAAACAGCAGAAGGCACAACAGGCATGGATCGTGAGTCGAAAACCTCGAGCACTCAGATAGACAAAACCTCTCCAGAAATCTTGACTCATCTTTTCTGCCGGTCGATGAGCAAGGCAATATCATGCCAAAAAACACCCGAAACAGCACTCATGGTGGCACAAACATATCTGTATACTACGCAGCCAAACCTAGAGAACCCAAGAGAACACACGTATCGAGCAGCATTACAGCGGTTAAGATTAGTAGGAAACAAGCTAACAGCCAAAGAAGAAGAGGCATATCGCAACAAAAGGTACGCACAAACCCAGATCACCACACCGTCACAACAGTCCTCAGCGCTGAAGTAGCAGGATCTAGGTCATCATCACCAGAACACTACAAAAGCCCAAGGCACGGAGGAACCCGAAGATCCCGGACTCCCAGCATGGCATACGATTACGAAGACAATGAAAAAGAGATGGGAGCACCATGCTTTAATCGAAGAGTTCGCACCACCCCTGTGCCCAAAGGATTCAAACTCCCCCATGATCAGCAGAAGTATGACGGATCTCAGGAACCACAGTCATGGCTCTCAGATTATCTACAAGCAGTCAAAATACTAGGGGGCTCAAAAGATACAACAATGCAAAGTCTGCAGCCCCACCTCACCGGCGTGGCACGGTCATGGTTAGGCAAGCTGGAAAGGGAAACAATTGGAAGTTGGGATGAACTCACAAAATAGTTCACAAGTAACTTCAAGTCAACATATAAGTGGCCAGCGTCAATAGAGGAAGTAAAGGCTTGCATACAGCAGCGCAATGAGACACTTAGATCATACATACAAAGATAGAGCATTATCAAAAATTCCACAGTCGATGTTTCATACGAAAGAGCAATCAACGGCTTCAAACTCGGGTTACGACAAGAGAATTAGTCGAAGAAATGGGGCGGATTAAGCCAATGACAGTATCAGAACTAATGGATATAGCAAACAGATTCGCGGACGGCGAAGACGCGTGTAATAATAATAGGACGCGGTCACCTGAAGACGACAGGGGAAACAGATACAACAGTCAAAGGAGAAAATCCCGCAACTACCACAATTATGGTTCTCATAGTCAAGTAGCCGCGGGATATAAGGACAACACCTACCAAGGGGATGACCGTAGAAATTCAGGGTATCGCAACTACGGCAGAGAAGATTCAAGCAACAACAAAAGGTTCCAGTCAAGGGGATCACGGGAGTATAATCAATCACCAAATGACATGCTGAACGGACCATGCCATATACACTATGCATTCACCAACGGGAAAAGAGTGTCCAGGCACGCAATAAAGGATTGCAAGATGTTTATGAAATCCAGGAAGTAGCAGAGAATAAACAAGCCGAAGCAAGGAGGCAAGGCTATGAGGGAAACATAAACAATGCACCCCCGTCAAACCAGCAAGCAAACAACGGAGCGATGCAAGGACTCGCCATCGGAGTGATCCAGCGAAGTTGATATGGTATGAGAGCCATTCTCTTCTACCTTCGTCTAGCCAAAACCAATCTCCACCAAACCCATCCATGGCGTCCCCATCAAACTAGCCCCTCATCAGCCTCAACCGCCAAGTCTCGGAGAAACTCACTTGCAAGAACTACCTTCTATTGCACGCCCAAGTCCTCCAAAAGATCAAGGCACTACCTGCACTACCTGAGCTTCCCAGGTGGCCTTGCGCTTAGCCGAGGCGGTCATCCAAATCTCGCGAATCGTGTCAAACCTGCTGACGAGAAACTATGTCAGGCCGCTACCTTCATACCTTTGTGTTTGGCTCTGAGCCATGCATGCAGCCAATCCTCGTGCTCCTCCGAGATATAGCACACGTGCTTGCATGCAAAGCCAGCACACCACAGACCCATATTTGGCCTGCCCAATGTGTTGCGCTCCTTCACGTGCAATTAGCAAGACGTGCCTGACTAAGTACCGAGACATGTTTGACCATTCAATAGCATGGGACCCACTTTAACATCGCTTACGATGCATGACTCAATTATTTATTTGTTGGCTCCCCGAGTGACAAGGGTATAGCTAACAAGGCCCATTATCTTGGTACCTCTGGGGCCCGTTAGGGAGGCCTAAGCATAGATGTAGTCAAAATACGTGTTGGTATCATATACAGACATTGTAATTTGTGTTGAACCCGACCGGATCCTCGAGACCTGGCCACCAATATATAAGGGCTAGGAGAGGCCGGCCAGGGACAGATTGAGATTGAGCCAATTGAATACTACGCTTATTCTCAACATACCCCAAACCTCGCCTTGTTTGACAGACCGTTACCTTCGAGTTGATCCGACGCCCTCTTCCCCCGATCTTAAGTCCTTAATCTAGGACATTTACCGAGTTAAACCTCGTCAATTGGCACCGACCATAGGGAGCTTGGGCGTTGGAATCATGAATTCGATGACTTTTTTGTTTCCAGCCAACAACAACTCAAAAGTCGACGGAAACCAGATATCCTTTGGGACCATAGATTTTCAACCTCATCCACCAACCCTTACTCCGATCTTTGCAAGGCTGGATCAGGAGATGGACTTGACGATTGGAAGCCTGAACTTTCGCGTCAGTTCCTTGGGTTCGATTCGCCCCTCAGATCCGACGAGATCGGATCTGTCGGCAGGAAAAACCGCGACAATGGCAATATCAGAATCATCGGTAGGCTCTTCCAGCGAGGTAAACTCGCCGGTCAGCTTCACGACGATGGAAAATATAGAAGACAAAATCAAAGAACTCGACGTAACCATGGAGAACCTCGACTTAGGAGAGCAATCAAAAGATTTCATAATCTGTTGCGGCAGCATCTCAGACAAATCCACAGATACATGGAAAATAGGATTGGAGCTTCATGAGGAGAAGCAAACTACCCTCTCAAGCTGTAGCAGCAAATTTGACAATCAGTATCAAATACTCGCAATCATAGGAGACAACTTAGAAGAATTTGATGACAACAATAACCCAGTACTAAACCCAGCAAACATGACAAGAGGAGCAAACCACCTGGCGGAAGGAGATACTGCAGACTCCTTGACAAACAGAGAGAAAATTTGGCTATCAGCTGACGAGTGGAACATAATCAAAGCAGCAATTGAGCACGGTGCAGCCATCCCAGCGGATGCAAGCAAAGAGGTACTTCTGGGGTATCACTACGCCCTTCGACGATAATCAAGATAGCTAGCGAAAGAAAGAAGCGAAATACGAAAAAGGAGTGACTCAGCAATTGCAGCAAGCGCAGCTCTGCACGAAGCGCGCAACAACGCATCACATACAAACAGCAGAAGGCACAATAGGCACGGCTCGTGAGTCGAAAACCTCGAGCACTTAGATAGAGGAAACCTCTCCAGAAATCTTGACTCATCTTTCCTGTCGGTCGATGAGCAAGGCAATATCATGCCAAAAACACCCGAAGCAACACTCATGGTGGCACAAACCCAGAGGACCCAAGAGAACACATGCATTGAGCAGCATTACAGCGGTTAAGATTAGTAGGAAACAAGCTAATAGCCAAAGAAGAAGAGGCATATCGCAACAAAGGCACAGACCCAGATTACCACACCGTCACAATAGTCCTCGGTGCTGAAGCAGCAGTCGATGATCTAGGTCATCATCACCAGAACACTACAAAATCCCAAGGCACGGAGGAACCCAAAGATCCCGGACTCCCAGCACGGCATACGATTACGAAGACAATGAAAAAGAGATGGGAGCACCATGCTTTAATCGCAAAGTTCGCACCACCCTTGCGCTTAAAGGATTCAAACTCCCCCATGATCAGCAGAAGTATGATGGATCTCAGGAACCACAGTCATGGCTCTCAGATTATCTACAAGCAGTCAAAATACTAGGGGGCTCAAAAGAGACAGCAATGCAAAGTCTGCAGCTCCACCTCACCGGCGCGACACGGTCATGGTTGGCAAGCTGGAAAGGGAAACAATTGGAAGTTGGGATGAACTCACAAAACAGTTCACAAGTAACTTCAAGTCAACATACAAGCGGCCAGCGTCAATAGAGGAAGTCAAGGCTTGCATACAGCAGCGCAATGAGACACTTAGATCATACATACAAAGATAGAGCATTATCAAAAATTCCGCAGTCGATGTTTCAGACAAATGAGCAATCAACGCCTTCAAACTCGGGTTACGGCAAGAGATTTAGTCGAAGAAATGGGGCGGATTAAGCCAAGGACAGTATCAGAACTAATAGATATAGCAAACAGATTCGCGGATGGCAAAGACGCGTGTAATAATAAAAGGACGTGGTCACCTGAAGACGACAGGGGAAACAGATACATCAGTCAAAGGAGAAGATCCCGCAACTACGACAATTATGGTTCTCATAGTCAAGTAGCCGCGGGATATAAGGATAGCACCTACCAAGGGGATGACCGCAGAAATTGTATAATCAATCACCAGATGGCATGCTGAACGGACCATGCCATATACACTATGCATTCACCGACGGGAAAAGAGTGTCCAGGCACACAATGAAGGATTGCAAGACGTTTATGAAACTCCAGGAAGTAGCAGGGAATAAACAAGCCGAAGCATGGAGGAAAGGCTATGAGGGAAACATAAACAATGCACCCCCGTCAAACTAGCAAGCAAACAACAGAGCGGCGCAAGGACAAAGCCAGCCAAATCAAGGAAATGATAATGATGGAGGATACATCCTGACGAGGGTTAACTCGACAAATGTCCAAGATGAAGTACTTAGGATCAGGGGAATAGGGCGTCAGATGAAATCGAAGGTAAAGGTCAGTCAAACAAGGCGTGTATTGAGAGTAAACGTGGCGGTGAACTTGGCTTAATCTCAATCTATCCCTGGCCGGCCTCTCCTGGCCCCTATATATAGGTGGCCAGGTCTCAAGGAACCGGTCGGGTTCAATACAAATTACAGTGTCTGCATACGATATTGACTTGTACTTCGACTATGACTAAACTTGGGCCTAGCTTAATGGGCCTCAGGGGTACACAAATAATGGGCTCTATTAGCTATACCATTGTCAGTAGCCCCCGAGATTTTACCAGAATTGTAGATTCGGGTTGAATCTCAAATCTTCACATCTTCGACTTCTTCTTTCTTCGACTGTTGCCTGTACTCAATGAAACAACTCTCATTATATTATTTCGCGAGGGGATTTTGGCTAACAAGCCTGGCAGCTCTGACGGATCAAGAGGCCAGTTAACTGCCGGAGCAGATATTTGTCACCTACTTTAAACTCAATCCCCTGGACTTGAGTCTGGTACCTGGTCTAACCCAATCTTTTGCCGCATTTAGGACTTACAAAGAAAGAGTTCCAGTAATTCTCAGGGTACCCAGTGCGTCCACCGGGATTTTCTTCGCGTCGTAGACACGGAAAGTTACTAGCAGAGCACATCCAGGTGCATATACTAGGCCGCACAGGACGGATCCTGGGGTCTTACCTTCATAATCTATTTCAATCATGGCATTCGAGTTTTGTCGCGATGATGCAATTCAAAAATCATATATTGTAATTGTTTCAGCCTTGTTTGAATGTTTCAATACCGAAAATCCTCGGGTTGCACAATCCTTGACTAATATAAGCTCCCTCCCGATGGGAGTGACTTCAGTGAATTACATATATTGGACAATCTTCTTCCGCTTTCTTTATTATTCTTGGAAACTTGAAATTTTGTCGTGTGCGCGACCAGCGCTCCCGATGGGAGTAGCCCCCGAGGCTATAGTCGAAAGTTTTTCGAGTATAGGCTCAAGTATACTGTTTTCCTACGTCCTTGTGTAGCTGCTTATTTTGCGTAATAATTTCGTCGGTTGCGCGCCTAGCGCTCCCGATAGTAGTAGCCCCCGAGGCTATAGTCGAAAGTGCGTTTTCGGGTATAGACTCAAAGATAAGTGCTCCTTAACTGCGCCCTGTTATTACATTTTAAATGTTCTCATTCGTCGGGTGTTTGATCAGCACCGATGATTAGAGTAGCCCCCGAGGCTGTTACTGGGTTTCTTGTAAGCGACCATGATCTTCGAATCGCTCCCTGGCTTCTGAATTTTTGACGACTTCAAACTTGTGACGTCATTGACAGAGTCACTCTCTGTGTGATTTGACTGGACGCTGACCGTTGCACATAGACAACGCAATAATTTCATAATTTTCTGCCCGTTAGTATGCTTGCCGCTTCCACTTCGCAAGCCATGTCTCAGTACACGTTCCTTTCACAGGAATCTTTATAAGGGGGAGACCTCGGTTTTACTGTTTACCAGCTCTTTGTTCTTCAGCCGTCCTCATTGCTCACATCCATGGAAATGGTGTCTCTCCATTGAATGCTCGAGTTCGAATGGAAATGGTGTCCATTGAATGCTCACATCCATCCTTGAGCCAAGGTCTTGAGTTTGAGTTTTGTATGACATAATTTATTCTAAAATTGTTGGTGCCTCTCCATTCACGCACTAGTGAGATCTATCGAACGGTGACCTAAATTCTGTAAGGATCCAACCCATCTGAATCGAATCGGACGATTTAAGTTGCCGGTTTGCACCGATCCGGTCAAGATGCCCTAACGGCGGGAGGTTGGCCGCGTCGCATTCTCGTGATCTCAAGTCTTCACCTAGCGTGCTCGCCTGTCCTCTGTTGTCTGTTCCTTTCTCTTATTTCTGCATAGCCCGTCGTTTCGTTAAGTGGCAAATGGTCTAACGTGTCAGTACTAAAGAATGACCTTGGTAGGACAAACTGAAGCACATTGCATCCAATGGCCAATGAAGAATGTAAGTTTTCAAGTCTCTGTAATGTTTCTGTAATGTTTATCCAAGTCTCTGTAATGTTTCATCAACACACTGTTTTACTTACTGCAATACTTAGAAATTCAAAATGAAGAGTTTATCCAAGTCTCTATAATGTTTCTTCCACATACTGTTTTACTTACTGCAATACTTAGATACAATTTTCTGTTACCTACAAGAATCTATTTGGCCTTCATGTTCTCCTTCCACCAATTGTAGATAACAGATCCAGAGATGCATAAGACAAGTGCTGAGATTCAACACACCCTGGCTGAGAGATTAAGAGCAATTGCAAAGAAGCAGAGAGTTGAGATGACTCATAATATAAAATCATGAATGACTGGCATTCATGATGATTGCATACCCCGTGTTGAACTGATGATACTAGATGATTCTTGTGATGCATGACTGTTGTCATGAATCTTTGTAATTAAGATCTTGGTGTGATTATGTGAACTGATGATGCTTTGTAATTAAGATATTGATGATTCTGGTGATGCATGAATGTTGTTGAGATGATTTCAGTAATTGAGATGTAATTCATTCAATTGATTGAATTGTTGAGCTACCTCTGTTTATTGTGGGGCACTTTGATTGAAATGTCCCAAAAAGTTTTAGGGGCACTTTGATTGAAATGCCCCAAAAAGCTTTAGGGGCACTTTGATTGAAATGCTCCAAAAAGCTTTAGGGGCACTTTGATTAAAATGCCCCTAAAAGCTTTTGGGGCACTTTGATTAAAATGCCCCTAAAAGCTTTTGGGGCACTTTGATTAAAATGCCCTTAAAAGTTTTAGAGGCATTTTTATTACAATGCCTCTAAAAACTTTTGTGGCACTTTCATTAAAATGTCACTAAAAGATTTTGTGGCACTTTGATTAAAATGCCCTTAATTAAATTCAATTAGAGGCACTATGTTTAAAGTGCCTCAAAAACTTTTAGGGGCATAAGTAAAGAAGGCACTTTTCAAAATGCCCCAAAAAGTAATTAGAGGCAGGTTTTTGAACATTAGGGGCACTTTAGAGTGCCCCCATATTAGCTGCCGTGTTGTAGCGAGTGTCAGATCTAAACCTGTCTGCAAGGTGCAAGCACAGGCGACAAGCCAGCGCTCGAGTAGGGTTTGGGCACGGCGCCGCCGCCGACCTCTCCTGCCAAGCGGTAGCCTCCGCCGTCCTCCCTTTTCCTACTCTGTCGCTCGGCGCTTCCTCCCCTGTAGTGGCCGGCGTCGATCGTTTCCAGTCGCCGTCGTCATCGCGTGAATCCTGCGCTGTCCAGCGCCTCCAGTCCTCCTCTGCAGAGACTGCCGTCCAGCCTCTCTTCCCCGGGCCAATCGACCTCCCCCGTCCACTGCAGCGGCCGCCGTCCAGTACCAAGGTGAGTTGTACGGAAGCTATAGCCTCTCTATCTCACTCACTCTCTTCAGATGGTACCGCACATGTATGGATGCAACCGCAGCATCCATCGATTCTGCTCTTTTTTATTTGTGACTGCATATAAGCGTACTTGCTTTTAGAACTATATCCATGCTTTCTGTTAGATATAAGATGGATGGCGATACTTTAGAAAATGCAATGCTTTAGTGGGATGATATCAATTTTATAAATAGGGAGTCGGTTTGTATTTGGGAATAAGCAACTTAATTATACTTTCAATCGATCTGTGTGGAGCCTGGCTCTGTCTCTGTGTGTTTGGGCTACTTAGTTATACTTTGGATATTTATATATTTATAGAAATTTTGAAATTACATTATTTTGTTGATTATTTGCACTTAATGATCAATCTATTTTTCTCTAAGCAGTAAGCACATGCCCTGACCATTTGTTTTGTGCTAAATTACAATAAGTACAAGTAGCATGTGCTTAATCAGGACTTTGTAATTTTCATACAGGGACATCAGATTTCCGCCACCAGCCACCCCAAAGAGTGCATTGTCAAACAATTCTGCCACATTCCGAAGTTGTCCAGCTCCAGATTTTCTAAGTTCCACCTACTTGTCAAGCAGCTTCAGCCCAAACAGATAGGGCCTTCTTGTTCATCCCACGAGTCCCCATGGCAGCAGCAACCGGCTACGACGGCCCAAATGATGAGCTGTTGCATGCGTACGCCGAACTGGAGTACACCGACCTACCAATCTATGGGAGCAAACTAGTGGAGGTTTTTGCCGTGCGTGTTCCTGGTGCCGGCACATCCTCCCGAGGAAACATGACGCCACCCTGTGGCATAATCCATGTCTTTGGCGCCTATTGCTCCCATGCTCTGATCTTCAAACAGAGCCATTGCGACGACCCGACCTCCCCACATCCCTGTGATAGGCAGGTGCGGATATGCTTATTACCCACTTTACTGTTCAATTCTGTTTCTTTTTTTGTTTAAGGTTAGGAATTGTATCATGGTATGGCATGAGACAAATAATCCAATTTAATATTTAAAGTTTGGAAAGTATTATTATTTTAGTTTTTCTTGTGAAGAAACTAGCAAAAAAATTACTAGAATGTAAAGTAGACGACATATGAATGCACATGTGCACGTGGAAAATCAGTAGCAGGCGAGTGGGGATTATGGTTATCCACTCTGATTGCTTGTTACTTGCATAGAAAAATGCTCAAGATTTAGATGACATGTTAGCTAGAAAGTCAGTAGCCGGCCAGTGGGATCATGTCTGTTTGTGTCGGCTTTCTTTCTTCAGTTGTCCAACGCATCTCCTATTACCAGGGAATTTGGTGCATGTGAAGTAATGCACAATCTCACCATGATAACTCATTGTTGAAAAAAAAGATCGTCACATCTGCTTAATAAAATATATTATATTTGAAAAAATCTCATGTTAACCGAGGGCTACCTATCTCTTCCTTTATTTACTCACCAGTACATTGCGGTGAAATTCGCCAGCTTCTATGTCGAGCTACTCCATGTTCTTCTTTTATTTGACTGAGAAGGAGGTGAATGTGAGGATGCAGCAGGACATGATGTTCGATCTGTCTTGGAAGCTGGTGATGATGACTAGACGAGGAGAAAACAGTAGGCGAGGTAGGGCAATGAAGTGCATGTGGCCATGTAGGTTGGCAGGGTGGTAACTGTGGATTGGGGCGGGAAGGTAGGGAGATGTGGTGCTTGTTCAATCCGTTAGCAAGGTTCTCAAAAAAGTTTGGAAAAAGGTGCATGTACTTAAAGAACTACTGTACATATGTTAGCTCAAATACATATTATATTAAGATTAGGAACGAGAAAATTCAGAAAATTTGAAAGCTGAAACGTTCTTAGATTTTCTACTCCTATCTTTGGTCCTATTTGACATTGCAACTGCCAACATAAGTTTGGACGTACATTTTACAAAATAAAATAGAAATTTCTATGAATTTTTCTACTGGATCATATAAACATTGCATGGAAGGATCAGTTTTGAAATCTGATTCGGCCAAAGCCACTGATATTGCTTTTGAATTTTGAAAATTTTAACTTCACGGGGTGGAATAAAGAGTTGTTAGGGTACAAACATTGCCGATGCAGTTGTAACACAGCAGTACTTTTGTTGTAATATATGATCAGAACCTTCGATAAAATTCCTACAACAGAAATCCTTTTTTTTTCATCTAGAGAAGTTGAAACAAGATGGCTTAAAGTGGGAATCGATTCCAAGTCCTTGAGATTGCCTGGAAGAGAGTTCATGTTGACAAAATAACATTTGATAGCTTACAAACAAACTAAAAGTATCTGACATTCGGAACTGATATGTCAATATTTCATCACCCACTAAGTATCTGATATTTCGGAACTTCCAATTTCAATAAATTTTTAAACGTGCGTGCAATACGTCTCTGGTGATAAGGTTTGGGTTAAAAGGTAACAACTCTCGGCAGTAGGCTACTCATTAGGAAGTACAAACTCACAATCTATTTTCTATATACACGGTAGCCATTCAGTCCTACGATGACTGCTTATTTTCCTAGTCGATCCACAGAGCTAGTTATAGAGAGAACATGCTGGCTCTAAGTATATTCCTTTATGTGTTCTTTTTTTCCTGAGAAAATACAAAGGACCTTTGCTCGGTAACATGTGGAGAGATAGATATTGTCTTATTATTATAGCATGTTATAATGAAAGAAATGGAGCTGTTGATAATGATAGAAATGAAACTTATTGTTTTTCACTCACTAACTGCTTGGCCAAGGAGAAATGATGAAGTTTTTGCGAAACAATTGAGCACTTGAACTAAATACTAACGAATGAAAATATATGCATGTGTCAACGGTGCATCGACATCTTGAACATCCATTTGGGCTCTGGCTGCACTAGTAAATTGAGCATATATACTATTTATGTGATTAATTTTTTAGGTTTGCATCTACTAAGATATAGTGTTGCACCTTTAGGAGGCAAAGTATCAACAAACATGTAAGCCACCTATTTCTTTGAAACAGGGCAATCTTGTGTTGACTGGTCCAGACGAAATCATCTCGGCAGATGGACCTATCTCTTTCCGCATTCATCTCCATGATAGCAGCCGAGAATTCTCTCTTGAAGAAAATTGGGAGAATGGTGTGGATTTACACCAGGATATCCGTATCTACGACAGGCCAATATCAGGGACAGTAAATACTCTTTATGGTCCTGCAGAGGTGATCTACGCCATAATGAGCCAGGGAGTTGAATGCAAAGTTGCAGTGAGGCTTGCTCGTCAGGATGGAGAAGATCCTATCAGCCTTTTTGGGAGAATTGTTGCTCGCAGCGAGCTGTTTGATATTGGCTGCGTGCTTTTCTACAACCAACATGTGAAGGACATATGTGCACGATCAGGAGAGCTGATTCCGTTGGCTAGAAATCTGCTTGTGGTGCCATTGTATAAGCCACTGGTAATTGAACTGGATCTGCATTCTTATTATGGTGACGAAATTATGAGAGAAACACTAGTGTTTCATCCCTTGACTGAAGGCAAGCAAATGTCACGTCTTGTTAGCAAGAGTGGTGCTGAAATCGAAGTGACAATCTCATTGTCACAATACTTTAGGTAATGTTCACGGTCCCTTCTGTTGTACGCTTGTAGGAGTACCTACATAAGCTACTCCTCTCATAGTTCCTCCAATATCATATGGATAAATGTTTATGTTGGCCTTGTATGAGTTATTTTCTTGACGAGAGACCTTTGTAAGTTGGGACAAGATTGTTAGTTCGTTCAGGCTAGCTATGCCATAATGTGTTCGAATCATTTTCTTTTGGGTTAAAGGTTTGATATTTTTTTCTTGGCTGAGCGAGCCTGGTGGAAATCATGATGAATTGTATTGTACAGCATTTTTTTTTTCCATGAGGAGTTGGCAGAGACGATCTTGCAGGTGCCTATTAGTAGGCATGGTGGTGATGACTTTGTCTCCTGGATACATGATAAACAGGGACAGTACACTGTTAGGTCGGCATACAATATGGCGCGGACGTGTTACTTCTTTTCTGAGCGTGCTACGGCTGGTAGAGGTGCCAGCTCTGTGCGAGAAAGCGAGGAGAAATTATGGAAATCAATGTGGGCGATCCAAGCCCCAAGCAAGATGAAGATTGTCCTATGGCGAATGATTCATGATTGCCTACCTACTGGTTATCAACTGGTTAGTCGTCACATCCCTGCTTGTGACCAGTGTATGTTTTGTGGTCAAGCTGAGAGGGTGGAGCACCTGTTCTTGCTATGTCCGTTTGCGCGCGCTGTGTGGGACGGAATTAAGAAGAGCTATGGTGTCCGTTTATGCCGAAGGAACATGGTGAACTTCAGGCAGTGGTGCTCTGATTTTCTGCTGCGCGAATCGGAGATCAATGCTACGGTTCTGGTGGTTACGTCATGGCATGTTTGGGAGGCTCGTAATGATCTCAGGAACAATGGCTCTGTGTTGGATCCTGCTAGGGTTTCTACCAAAGCTCTGGCGTACATTGATCTCATTATGTCTCATCTCTTCAAAGTGAAGGCGGAGAAGCACCGAGCCAGGACTGCAGTGGTGCCTCGCTGGACTCCTCCCCCATTGGTTTTGTGTGCATCAACGTTGATGCGGCACTCTTTTCTGCTACCAGAAGCATGGGCTGGGGCTTCGTGTGTAGAGATCACCGGGGAGCTTTTCTCCTGTCTTGCAGCGAAGGTGTACCAGGTCTGCCTTCCCCAGAGATGGCGGAGGCTCTGGCGACAAGAAGAGCCCTTTCTGAAGCTTTGGAACGAGGGTTTCCGAAGGTCATCTTGACGTCTGATTGTCAATCTTTGGTTAAGCGATTATCTGGTGTTCAGCGGGATCGCTCGACCCTGGGTGCGGTGGTCGCGGATATCAAGTCTTTGAAGACGAAATTCCAAGCCTGCATTTTCAGTTTCTCTAGTTGTGTAACAAATGTGGTAGCGCATAAGCTGGCTCGAGCTGCTGAGCCTCTTGTTTGTAATCTTTCAGTTGCTGTTATCCCGGAACTTATTCGGGAGGAACTATGTAATGATGTTGCTTAATCAATAAAGGACCACTTTATCAAAAAAAAAAAAACTCAACTCTCCGCTCAAGCGGCAGAGTTAGGTGTGATGTTGTGCTGCTCTCAACACGAAGATCCGCATATCACCTAGTAAATTATTCTTGTTTGGCACTCATCATTTCATTTTATTTGGTAAAAATAAAATAAAATGATACCATTTAATTTTAGCAAATCCGCATAAATAACAGAGTACCCGATAGGTATTAAGGTTAGGCATGGAATGAAAAACCATAGAATTACAAATGAATTTCATAATCAATTACGTGACAGCCAAATAAATAATTGTTGGAATCATGAATGAATTCTTTGATTCCAACCCTAGATTATGAGAGCCAAACGAGCCCTAACATTTCATTTTTTTAGGATAAGAGGAAATATTACCTACTTTTATTACAATTTTGGTGTAAGTTGGAGAAAACACTAGCGGTGCGTTTAGTTGTGCTGCCACATAGGTCTACCGTGTCGGTCTTAGATCTAGACCATGTGTGCACGCACAGAGAGATTTTTGCACTTCACACCACTTCTTAGGTTTGGCTTTATTAAATTATTAAAGCTGGGCTGTGAGGCCTTTTCTTTAAAAAAAACCACTCTTAGGGCACTTTTTTTATAGAACCACAACCGTAAATTTTTTTTTTGGCAGAGAACATCAAAGAATACAAAATTTGTAGTTAGACCATTTGACAATTAATTAAAGCAGTTGAGCCCGCTGTCAGGAGCAATCAAGACCACAATCGAGCGAAGGAACCGCTCGGCCTCGACCTGATTCCCTGCTGAAGCGCTCCTCAAGTAGACCAGGACGCTCCCCTCGTCCCGCCCAAAGCGCCATCCTGTCCGGCTCCGACTGCTCGTCGCTCGGGTGGCGCCACCGCCGTGCGCTCCATCTCCATCATCCCCACCGTGGCTTCAGCTCGTATTCCTCCTTCCTGTGTGCACGAGCATGTACGTAAACTCGACGCCCATGGCATCCAGCTCCTCACGGAACATCGGCTCGTTTCTTAGTAGGCCAGCTCCGGCCGCTCATGGATCCGAGGCCGCGCCGTGCTCCCCGCGCTCGCATGCATCATAAGGAGCTCGGCCTCCTCGGAGCGCACTTAGGCAAGACCAAACTACATTTGGGGCAAGGAAAGTACATCACCACCGCCGGTAGAGTGGAATTGGTAAAATCCGTCATCACATCCCAAGCCATCTACCCTCTAACCGTCTTGCCCATGTCCAAGGGAATTTTGAAGGCCATGACGAAGCTTGAGCGTGCATTTGTTTGGGCGGCCTTGGATAAAGTCTCCGGGGGAAAATGCAAAGTCAAATGGGAGGTAGTATGCTCTCCAAAGAATATGGGAGGCCTTGTATCTTGGACCTTGAAAAATTCGGGAAAGCATTGCGAGTTAGGTGGCCATGGCACGAGTGGACGGATCCGGGACGCGCTTGGGTTGGATTGGGAAACCCATGCTCCAAGGAGGACATGAACCTATTTTATGAGAGCATTGACTTGCACATCGAAAATGGAGAAACCGCATTATTTTGGCACACTCCATGGCTTGATGGACATAAACCGAAAGACATCGCCCCTTCCATTTACAAAATCTCCAAGAAGAAGAACTTCTCGGTGCGCAAAGGGATTGAGCAAGAATTTTGGACTACGAACCCATCATTTGTGGATGCGGTTACCGTAGATCTCATATCGGAGTTCACAACTTTATGGACCAAAATCCAAGAGATTCACCTCACCGAGGAGCCGGACCATATTACTTGGAGGCTTTCCAACAACGGGACATACTCCTCATCCACGGCTTACCTAGCTCAATTCGATGCGGCCCCAAACTCCTTCATGATGCCGGCCATTTGGAATAATTGGGCACCTCCAAAGTGCAAAACCTTCGCTTGGTTGACCCTTCAAAATAAAGTGTGGACGTCGGACCGCCTACTAAGGAGAGGGTGGCCAAATTGTGGCCCTTGCCAACTTTGTAAAAGAGATCCGGAGTCGGCGGCGCATCTCATATTCAAATGTAGATATTCCATGAGGGTGGGGAATGGATTGAAAGATTGGCTTGGCCTTGCGGATCTTGATACGAGCCTTTGGAGCAACTTCGACACCCTTCATGATTGGTGGTGTGCGATCTCCGGAGCACATACTACGCGCCGGAAGGGGCTCACTTCCTTGCTACTCCTAACCGCTTGGGAACTTTGGAATGAAAGAAACGCGAGAGTATTTCGAAATGTCGCTTCAATGCCCACACTCCTTATTTGTAACATTAAGAGTAGTGCCGCCCTTTGGGGAATAACCGGAGCTAAATATTTGAGCGCATTGATGCCGTGAGAGTAGACTTTTGTTCCCGGAGCTCCGCTCCTTTGTAACCTAAACTCTCTATTTTCTTCTTAATCAATGGAATAGGCAAAGCTTTTGCCTCGTTAAAAAAAAAGTACGACGTCTTGGCGTGGACTCCTTCTGGAACTCACCCAAAGTGGAAGGGCACGGTGGCCGAGTACTTCATCGATCGCAACCTGGCGTGCTTCGTCGTGCTACTCGAAATTCTCTGCATGAGTAGTCTCCACTGTTAACTAGGTGTCGGGGCAGTTCTTTGGCCATCTACCAGGGCTAGAGAAGGAGTCAGGAACGGGACGACAATGTGCTCCCCTGTCAGCGCAGGTTTCCGAGCAACGCTCTAGGCCAGTAGGTCCTGACGGTGGGCCCAACAAAGTTAATTCTGTGTCAAAGCTGGTAATCATTCAATTTGTGTTCTTTGTAACAGATTTATCCTGAATAGTGGTGTTCTGTGAAAAAGATGTTTGTGGTTGTGGTTCTGTGAAAAAAAATGCCCCAATAGGTGGTGTGAAGTGCAAAATCCTCACGCACATGCGACAAGCGAGCGCTCGAATAGGGTTTGGGGACGGCGGCGACTCTCCTGCTACGCCGTAGCCTCCGCCGTCCTCCCTTATTGCTCGGCGCTTCCTCCCTTGTAGCGGCCGGCGTCGAGAGTTTCCAGTACCGCCGTAATCGCCTGAATCCTGCGCTGCCGAGAGGCCTCCTACTCTATCGTTCGGCGCTTCCTCCCCTGTAGGCCGGCGTCGAGCATTTCCGGTCGCCGACATCATCGCTTGAATCCTGCGCTGTCGAGCGCCTCAGGTCCATTTCTTACCAGGGCCGTTGTCCTCTCGCGTCCCCATACCAAGGTGAGCTGTACGGAGGTTAGCCTCTCCCTCACTCATTCTGGTAAACTAGGAATTTTGACGCGGCGGCACGCCGCGCCCCTTGTCTTAATCTTCTAGCATTAGTAGTTAGTGGTAACTATCTTCTTTTATATCTTCTGAAAATTTGCGGAGTGGTACATTTTATGTGGTACGGTCCGATGGAGCGAAGTGTGGCGTGCCTTCAAGACTTTCTCGAATAAGTGAAAAAGCAAAGAAGAGAGAGAGCGCTAGCGCATCTCGAATAAGTGGAGAAGCAAAGAAGAGAGAGGTGGGGCAAAATACCGTTAGCGGTCAAAACTTTTGGTCATTGCTGAAAATGACTATTCGTGCACCGATGAGAAATTACCGCCGGAGAGTTTAAGGTTAACTAACATCAAAGAATTGTCGCAGAGATTTACTACCGGGAAACCATCCTTTGGAAATAACCGTTAGCGGTGAAAACTTCTGCTAAAAAATACTATTCGTGAATCGGTGAGAAATTACCGTTGGAGAGTTACGTATAATCATCGAAGAAATAACGTAAGATATCTACCGCAGGAGAATTGCCGCATCGATTTACTACTGAGAAGTTACAACTGACAAATTACCGTTGCATCACGGGTAGAAGCGACTTGTTCATGCATAAGTGAGAAATTACCGTTGGAGAGTTACGTATCATCGTCACGGCTAGAAGCGACTTGTCATGCACTGAAATAAATTATCATTGAAAAATTACGCAATATTAAAAATTACCTAAAATAATTACCATCAGAAAATTACCTAAAATAATTACCACCAGAAAAAATAAAAAAAATTGGAAAAAAAAAATTGGAAATCGAAGTGACGATAGCATTGCCACAATACTTTAGGTAATGTTCACAGTACCGTCTGTTGTTACGGTTGTTTGAGTACCTACATAAGCTTCTCCTCTCATAGTTCCTCCGATATCACCCAAAAGTAAAACAGTGGCACAATATCCTGTGGCTAAATGTTTATGTTCTGTCTTTTATGAGTTATTTTCTTGATGAGAGACCTTTGTTATTAGTTGGACAAGATTGTTAGTTTGCCTAGGGCTAGCTATGCCATATGTTTTCGATTCATTTTTTTGGTCGAATGTTCGATTTGTTTTCCTCGGCTGAGCGAGCCTGATGGAAATCGTGATAAACATGAGTTTGTACAGCATTTTTGTACATGTACACGTCCAAATGCTCAACTCAACTCTCAGCTCAAGCGGAAGAGTAGGTGTGATGTTGTGCGCTTTACAACTGAAGCAGTCTTATGTGGTGTGTTCAGTAAAACATCCTCCAATAATTTCCACTTTAGTTGAAATTTATTATGAGTAAAACTAAACATTGATTTGTTTGGAGAAGAGAGTAAAAACAAAGAGCAGCGTGAGTTGAAACTAAGAAAATAACTATACCCGTGTCCAAGGAATGCTAATAATGATTCCACACTCCTCCAACATATTCGTTTTTCTAGTCCAGCAATGCGTAGGGTTCTCCACTAACTCTCAGAGATCATGTATGACCAAAATAATCAATGGGAAGAGAATAGCTACCATTGGTATGGATTGTTATCTCCTAGGGTTTTCATCCATGTATATAAATATATACCTCTTGTAAGGCGTCGTATGAGACAAGTTGCATCTGTGAAATCCCCAGTATTGTGTAAATACCCCATCATATATTATAGATTTTCTGGCTAATGTCTGTGGTTTTACCCTTCTCATCGGAGGGGCTTTCTATGTTAATCCTTGTTTTATCTGCGTTTTGGTTTCACTACCGGAGATCGTTGCTTTGCCGTGCGGGAAGGCTACACGGCAAAGGGGCCAATACGCACGGCAAAGCTCGCACGGCAACGACAGACTCGGCAATGCATTCTATGTCGTGCGTCTGGGCAAAATGGCACAGCGACGACTTTGCCGTGCTTGCTTGGCTTTGCCGTGCGGGACTCGCTTCTTTGCCGTGCGGGAAGCCCTCTGCCGTGCGGGAAATCGTTGATGTGCGCCGTGCATCTTTGCCGTGTGGCCTGGCGTTGCCGTGTGGCAGGGCTTTGCCGTGCGCACTCTTTGCCGTGTGCCGTGCAGCAGGCTTTGCCGTGCGCCACGCACAAGCACGCACGGCAAAGACCCTGCCAGGCACACCAACATCGCGCCAGGTTCACAGGTATGCGACACGTGGCCCTTTGCCGTGTGTGTGCACACGGCATTGTGACCAAATGGTCCTTTGCCGTGTGCATACACACGGCAAAGGTTCACAGTAATTTCTATTATTTTTATTTTTCTTTAATTCCCTGCATTTCAAAATACGAGATACACATATATGCATATATATAACCTCAAGCACATCAAATACAAGCATATATCCTCAAATACATCAAACATACCAAATAGATGCATACATGCATGCATATAACATCAAACATATCAAATAGATGCATACATGCATGCATATAACATCAAATACATCAAATATATCAAATAGATGCATACATACATGCATATAACATCAAATACATCAAACATATCAAATAGATGCATACATGCATGCATATAACATTGCTTGGTCCTTCTCCATATTTAGATTCGATACAAGTCTATGTCCATCTTACAAGTTCATAATGTCATCAACCTTGTTCTTCTCCATTGCTTGGTCCTTCTCCTACATGTTCAACAAGTATTAGCATTCTTAACAAGTGATGAGCATATAGGATACAAATTGGCATATTGACATAGAATTGACAAGTGATGGCATTCTACAACCTAGAAGCTCGTTGGGGACAAGTGATGGCATTCTACAAATTTGTATATTGACAAGTGATGAGCATATAGGCTACAAGTATTAGCATTCTTAACAAGTCATGGCATTCTACAACCTTGGAGGCCTACATTTTCATATTGATGAGCATATAGGCCACAAATTTGCATATTGATATAGAATTGAACATGGTGGCATGGAATGGCTAAATTGGGCACAAGTGTCATGACATTCTACAACCTAGAAGCTCATTGGGCACAAGTGTAGGAGAACTCACCTGGAAATGGAAACTGCGTCAGGTTTCGGATGATGTTGGGATTGTTGACGGTGTGAGGTGTCATCGGGCTCTGCTCGGGCGGTGGCGGTGGCTGGATGAGCGGCATGTTCGGCATGTTCATCTGTTGTTGCTGCATTTGATGTGTGGATTAGACCTAAGATAAGAGAAAATAAGATGGAGATATTAAGTTAACCACTTACCCACGAGAAGGCTAAAGGAGGACATGGAAGACTCCCCAGTGGAGAATTTAGAAGGGTCTGGTTCATAAACCAGCTCATCATCTGATGTTGCTGGGTCAGCTGCTGGGCCATCTGCTGGGTCAGCTGCTGGGCCATCTGCTGCGTCACCTGCTGCTGCTCCCTAAGCTGTTGCTCCAGAAGTGCCTGCCGTTGCTGGGCCTCCTCTTGCCGCTGCTGGGCCTCCTCTTGTGATCTCCGGGAAGATTCTTCCATCTCCACCTACGTTGTGTTGTCGCGATGTCATTAACATTGCAATGGAAAGCATGTAAAGAAGCGTAGAGGACCGAGAAAGAACATACCCGTAACCGCTCGACAGCTAGATTCGAAGCCCGTGGACGGGTCTCTACCTGAGGCTGGTCGCTCGTACGCCCATGACGGATCTGGCGGAGACTTGGAATGGTACCGGGGTCGACAAGCCCGTCACCAATCCATAGGCATCCATGCTTCATGCCTTCTCCCGCAAGCACCGCAACCTCAACGTCAAAGTCCTCGGTCTTTGGCTGGGAGCTCTCGCCGTGCTTCTGCTTGAACTTCGAGACATACGCGTTACACTGGGTCTCGGCTTGCTCATTGATCCACATGGACCCCGTCTCAGGATGCGGCATCTTCCTGGTCTTCATCTTTCGAATGAAGCCAAATTTGTTTGGCGTCACTCCTGTCTTTGTTTCCTGCAAAAGAGAACATGCAATTAAGTGAAGTGGGAAACCCTTGTGGAGTTAACAATGTATAACGTAAAATGAAAGAATGAAGGAACCATTTGCTCACCTCATCCTGCATGTGAAGGGAGAGGGGGAGGCTGCCTAGGATATGTGATCCACCTCGCATCTCTGCCCGCGATAGCTTGCCCGCCGCGTGCTTCTTGAGGTACTGGGGGCATGTCCACCACATGACCATCGCCAGAAAGCACTCTTTGTCATTGTCGACATACTGAGGAGGGTTCTACATACACAAGATAGACCCACGCATTATTACAACATAAACTACATGGTGATAAAGAAATCAATAACACATAAATACAAATACCTGTCGGTACTGCCACGGCTGCATGAGCGTCTCCCGAGCGTCGTCCTTAGACATCCAAACTTTGCGGTCGGCGTGCCAGTTGCGGACGCACTGAACACGTGCCTCGTAGTGCATCCCAGTCACCCTACTTGTGCATAGCATGTGTAAGATATGATCGCACGCACGTTCCTGACCCTCAGCCCTCTTGAAGTATTGCTGCAACCATGCACATAGGTAAAACAAGGGGCATTAGTGCAACTATTGTGAACCAAGGAGTGTTTGAATGCTAAGAAGTCAGAAGTCACATACCCATAATTTGTGTACAACCACCTCCTGCATGTTCTCGTACTTGCCATGAGGATCTGGCGCGTAGCTGTAGTGCCGCCAAGTCCAAGCTACGTCGCGGCCACCACTAGGGAGATTGACAAGCCCAGGGAAATACTTCCTAAGTAGGCCTCCAAGGATGTTCGCGTAGCCACGTCCCGGCTTCCTCGTTGGGTCAGAAAACTTGAACGACCTGCACAATGAAATGGCAAAATCCGTATGTATATCATAAAAATTTCGATAATGATAAAATTGCGATAACGAAATATCAAAATTAGCATGTACCTCCTTCCAGCGGGCACTAGAACAACATCGCTGCTGGACCACGTTTTTAGCTTGGGGAGCTGTGTTTTCCCACGCTGATATGGCTTCCTGTCACGTGGCTCTAGCCTCTCCTCACGTGCAATGTACTCCTCCTCCTTCGGCGGTTCCCAAACTAGGTTTGGGTCAGCCTCAAACGGTAAGCCCCCAAACCCCTCATCCTCCGAGAGGTCCTCCTCGTCCTCCCCACCACCGTTCTCCTCGTTCTCCCCACCACCGTGCTCCTCGTCCTCCCCACCACCGTGCTCCTCATCATCCTCCTCGGCTGTGGGAGGGCTAGGAGGAGGGGGGTAGCTTCCCGCGTCGCATTCTTCCTACGTGCTCCACGACGCTCGGGAGGGGGGCTAGGGGGGGGGGGCTCGCACGTGCCCGCCTCGAAGAACTCAAAGGCCTCACAACGTCAGCCAAGTTCTAGAGCTTCTTTCGAAGACCGCCCTTTTTTGGCATGTTTCAATCACCTGCAAACACAATGAAGGGAGTGGTTTATTAGTACGCAATATAAAAAGATGAATATTAGTGAAAGCAAAATAGATTATAAGTAGATGAATATTACTGAAAGCATGGAGGACGAGATACATTAGTAAAAGCAACAAATAGCATATAGAGTTCTCACAAACATAGCACGGAATTCTTACAAATAAACTAGCTCGACAATCACTATTACACAGAGTTATTACAAATAGTCTAGCCTCACAATTACTACTACATAGATCAGTAGCCATCAGGCTCGACATCCATAATTGGACCACATGTTTCATCATCGCCATCAGGCTCAGCGAACCAATAATCATCAATGAAACCTGGAGGTGGTCCATTTGCACCGAGGTCAAGGCCTGCTTTGAACGCCTCGAGCAAACTCAAGTCTTCTTTGTCACAAACATCCTCAGCTTCATCTTCTGCATTGTCTTCCTCGATGCCCGCATCTTCTTGTTCATTGTCTACGACCATGTCATCAACAGCCGGCAAGCCGATAGTGAAATGACCGGGGAGCCCTTCTTCCTGATAAAAGTCGACATTCAATGTTGAGGGGTCTACGCGGAGGTAATCTTCCTTGTTTGGCGGGGGCGGCCTATTGCGTGAAGGTATCGTCAACACAATATCCCATCCCTGTAGATGTTTCACCGGGTTTTTGCATACGTACGGGAGATAGAATACTTGAAAGGCCTGGGTAGCCAAAATATACACATCCTCTCCCTTATAAACAGAGCTTCTTTCAACCTCGACCAATCCAATTTCAGGATCCCGTCTCACCCGATGACGAGGGTTAACTCGGCAAATGTCCAAAATGAAGGACTTAGGATCGGGGGAATAGGGCATCGGATGAACTCGAAGGTAAAGGTTAGTTGAAATAAGTGTATATCGAAAGTAAACTTGGGTGTTCAACCTGGCTTGCTTTCAATCTGCCCTACACCGTCCCCTCCTGGCCCCTATATATAGATGGCCAGGTCTCGAGGATCGGGTAGGGTCCGATACAGATTACAATATCGACATACGGTAAGAACTCGTATTCGACTATCATTACAATTGGGCCTAGCTTAACGGGCCTCAGGGGTATTCAACTAACGGGATCCATTAACTATACCCTTGTCAGTAGCCCCTGAGATTCTACCAGAATTGTAGATTCGGGTTGAATCTCTAATCTTCAAATCTTCGACTTGATTAATTTCTTCGATTTCTTCATATCTTCAAATCTTCGGCTAGGTCTTTCGACTTATTTTCATGATATTTTTTCGCAAGGGGTTTTGATGAACAAGCCTGACAACTCTGACGGATAAAGAGGTCAGTTAACTGCCGGAACAGATACTTGTCACCTACTTCAAATTCAATCCCCTTGGATTTGAATTCGGGATACCGGTCAAACCCATTCTTTTGCCGCATTTAGGTCTTACAAAGAATGAATCCCAGTGATTCTCAGGGTACCCAGTGCGTCCACCAGGATTTTCTTCGCATCGTAGATACGGATACATACCAGCAGAGCGCATCCATGTGCGTATACCAGGCCACACAGGACGGATCCCGGGGTCTTACCTTCGTGACAGGTCACGGCATTTGAGTTGCGTTGCGATAACATAACTTGAGAATCTTATGTCGCAGTCAAATTTTGACTAAAAATATTCGGGTTTCAACAACCGCAGAACTCGCTCCCGATGGGAGTAATCTCTTTGCATTTTGTCGACTATATAGTCGAAGTTTGTATGATATACTTTCTTCATCCTTGATATTGATTATCTCATCCTCTATCGGGTGCGCGCTCAGTGCTCCCGATGGGAGTAGCCCCCGAGGCTATGTTTGAATACTTGTAGACAAGCATAGGCTCAAAATTCACTTCGTCTTCTTCCTTGTAATATCTCATGTGTACAAGCCCCCGAGCCCAAGGCGAAGTCTTTTATATCGTGCAATCACACTCTACCCTTCTTATTTTTTTCCTTTGGTGTTTATCGTCTGCTACATGCAGAATGTAACTCTTTTGTAGAATACGTTGATGGGCTTTGCTTATCACGAGGGCCCGATAATACGTGCTTATAAATAAAGCACCTTCTGGCAAGGGTAAAAAACCCTAATCAGATTCCTCCTCCACCGCATCATCTTCTCTCTCTCCATCTAGGGTTTTCTAGCCTTTTCCCTTGTCCACATGGCTGACACAGATGGTTCTTGTCTGAACCTTGGCTCTCCGGTGGCGCCACAAGGTCGGGGTCGCCCTCGTGGAAGCAAGAACAAGAACAACACAACTCCGGCCGCCGCAGGATTGTCATCGGCCGCTCCGATTAAGCGTCGTCCCGGCCGCCCACCTGGTAGCAAAAACAAGCCCAAGGTGACTGGCGCTGCCCCAGGTCCGAGCGCTTCTCCTCCTGCTGTTCCCGCTGCTCCTGCTGCTCTTCCCAGGATCTTCTCTTTCTTCTGCATTGCCATGGCGCAGTGCCGTGAGATTCAGCGTCTGCTGCTGAATTTCACAAAGTTCATGGATGGGCGTGAACTGCGAGAAGCGGTTCTCCGCGAGCAATCTAGCAGTAGGACTCCATACGAAGTGGAGGTTTGGTATGATGGCAACGGCGAGCAGTACTTTAAGGGTGGCTAGTCGCAGTTTGCAGAAGACCACGACATCCACCAAGGCTTCTTCATGGCCTTCGACTTCCATATCGGCACATCAAAGTTTGACGTGAAGATCTACGACGGCACTCAATGCCAGAAGAAGTATGAAGCTGAAGTCCACTTTCACTAGGATATGCTTTATATGTAATTTCTTTTGATAATATCCTTGCTACCGTGCCATATGTAATAAATATTCGTACTTCGTTTTGATGTTTTTATTAGTACCATGAAAACAAATCATTGTTCTGAGGTATGCTTTCTATATATCGGGTTCTTTGCGAACCAATTAGCATGAAGAATATCGGGTTCTTTTGTGAACCAAATTACTTGAAGAATATCGGGTTGTCTGCACAACCTTATAGTGAAAAAAGGTCTCCATGTCGTGATAAGAGTTTCTTTCGTACGACCCGAGGGTTGAAGCCCCCGAGCGGAGAAGTAGAAATACTTGTACAATTTTGTCGAGTTCAACCCAAGGAACCCGACCTATGGCCTCATGTTCTGGGTTCAGAAGGTTAACTCGAATTTAATGATACCACTAGATTTATTCTACGCGTAAAAACGTCGTAGCTGCTCCGCATTCCACGGGTTGCCCTTATCTTTTCCTGTCTTCTTGTCTTGTAGGCGATAAGCTCCTCCTGGTATGACTTCTGTAACGATGTAAGGTCCCACCCAAGGGGACTCTAATTTCCCGTGGCTGTCTTGCCTGAGTCGCAAAACTAGATCTCCCACCACAAAGGATCGTGGATGAACTCGACTACTGTGGTAGTTTTTTAGATTCTGTTGATACTGCGTGGCCCTTTCTAATGCCTTATCTCTTGCTTCATCTAGTGCATCAACATCGTCTTGCAATGCTTCTGTTGATGTTGTTTCGTCATATGTCGTCACCCTTGGAGCCTCGTGCGTAACTTCGACTGGAAGCACGGCTTCTGCGTCATGGACCAGGAAGAAAGGAGTTTCTTGAGTTGCTGCGTTGGGCGTGGTTCTTAGACTCCAAAGAACGGAGGGCAGTTCATCTACCCATGCGCTCTTGGCTTTCTCGAGAGGTGCTAAAAGCCTCTTTTTTATCCCACTACATATCAGGCCATTTGCTTTTTCGACTTGCCCATTTGTCTTTGGGTGCGCCACAGATGCGAATTTGAGTTTGATTCCTAGTCCTTCGCAGTAATTCTTGAATTCCTTGGAAGTGAAGTTTGTCCCATTGTCCGTGATGATGCTATATGGTACGCCGAAATGGAACACTATTGACTTGATGAAGTTGATCGCTGCTGTTGAATCTTGAGTTGTTACCGGGGCTGCTTCCACCCACTTGGTAAATTTATCGACTGCCACTAGCATGTAAACATGTCCTCCTGGCCAGGATTTATGCAACTTTCCCACCATATCGAGGCCCCATTGTGCAAAGGGCGAGGACAATGGTATTGGCTATAATTCTGCTGCTGGTGCATGTGGCCGAGATGCGAATCTTTGACAAGCTTCACACTTCCGGACTATATCTTTCGCGTCTTCGATGGCTGTTATCCAATAGAATCCTGCACGGAACGCTTTTGCCGCTATTGCTCTGCTGCTTGCATGATGGCCGCACACTCCGCCATGTATATCTTTTAGTATTACTTGTCCTTCCTGAGGCGTTACACAACGCTGCAAAACACTGGTAATACTTTTCTTGTATAATTTCCCCTGCAACACGACAAACGCTTTCGATCGTCGAGTTATCCTCTTGGCTTCTACTGCATCTTCTGGTAACTGCTTATTCATCATATACGCGAGATACGGCTGCATCCAGGTTTCTTCTATCATCAGGACTTCCTCGGGTTCCGGTGCAACCCCCGAGCCTGCTGTAGTAGTCGAACTTTTGATACTTTTTATTGACCTTTCTACTATTTCCTCCCAGAATACTCCAGATGGCACGGGTAGACACTGGGACCCGATATTTGCTAAGTTATCGGCTTCTTCATTGCTGTTTCTGCTGATGTGCGAGACTTCGCATCCATCAAATGTTCCTTCGAGATAATGATATAAGTTCTTGTAGGCCATCATGTTGTCATTGATTGTGTCACATCTATTCATAACTTGTTGGACGACAAGATTCGAATCCCCAAATATTTTTAGTCGAGTTGCTCCATATGCTTTGGCCATCTTCATTCCATGTAGCAGAGCCTCGTATTCTGCTTCATTGTTAGAAGCCTGCGGGAAACTCATCCTTAAGACATACTTTAGTTTGTCGCCATGCGGCGATATCAAGATTACTCCCGCTCCTGCGCCTTGTACTCTTTTAGAACCGTCGAAGTACATTGTCCAGACACTCGATAGATCTGGTGGTCCCGTGCTCTGCAGCTCCAACCATTCTGCTGTGAAATCTGGCAAGATTTGCGACTTGATTGCCTTCCTTTTTTCATACGTGATGTCCATGGGAGATAATTCGATTCCCCACAAAGAGACACGTCCTGTTGCTGAAGGATTGTTCAATATGTTTGATAGTGGCGCTTCATTGACCACTATAATTGGGTGCACTGCAAAGTACTGTCGCAATTTTCGTGCAGTTGTAAAGACACTATATGCGGGCTTTTGATAATGCGGGTACCTCTGTTTTGTCAGGGATAGCACTTCACTGATGAAATATACCGGCCTCTGGACGCCGTGGGCTTTTCCTTCTTCACTTCTTTTGACTACCAATACTGTACTCACCACCTGATGGGTTGCGGCGATGTAAAGTAATAGTGGTTCTTTTTCTTTTGGTGCGACCAGCACTGGTGGCGTAGAAAGCACTTTTTCAGCTGTGCAAAAGCCGCGTCTGCTTCTTCTATCCATTCAAATTTATCATCTGATTTCTTCATGAGTGCATAGAAAGGAAGCGCCTTTTCTCCCAATTGAGCAACGAAACGACTTAATGCCGCGACGCGTCCTGCAAGTTTCTGGACGTCGAGTAGTTTCGTGGGTTTTCCCATTGTTAAAATTGCTTGAATCTTCTCTGGGTTCGCCTCTATTCCTCGTGCTGATACTAGGAACCCCAAAAGTTGTCCTGCTGATACGCCGAAGGAACATTTTGTCGGGTTAAGCTTAAGCTTGTACCTGCTCAGGTTGTCGAAGGTTTCTGCCAAGTCGCTGATTAAAGATTGCTCCTCTCTTGTAGTGATGACCACATCATCAATGTAGACTTGGATGTTGCGTCCTATTTGGCTTCCGAGGCAGTTTTGCATCATCCGTTGATAAGTTGCTCCTGCATTTTTTAGGCCAAACGGCATTACTTGGTAACAAAACACTCCGTACGGTGTGATGAAGGCCGTCTTTTCTTCATCTTCCTTCTTCAATTTGATCTGATTGTAACCAGAATATGCGTCCAAAAAGGAAAGCCTCGCGCATCCCGCTGTTGAATCAATTATCTGATCGATGCGGGGTAGAGGGAAGGGATCCTTTGGACAATGCTTATTGAGAGATGTGTAGTCAACACATACTCTTTGTACGTCTGTGTTCTTTTTGGGTATGATAACTGGGTTCGATACCCAACTTGAAGTTTTGATTTCTCTGATAAATCCGGCATTTTCCAGCCTGTGCAATTCTGATGCTATCGCCTTCCTTTTAGGTTCATCAAATCGCCGTAATGGTTGCTTGACTGGTTTTGCCTTGGGATCTACATTTAACGCGTGCTCGACGAGTTCCCTGGGAACCCCTGGCATGTCTGATGGACACCAGGCAAAGATTTCCCAACGCTCACGGAGGAACTCGACGAGCGCGCTTTCCTATGTGGGATCCAAGTTCACCGCAATTGATGTTGTCTTGTTTGGATCTGTAGGGTGGACCTGGATTTTCTTCGAGTCCTGAGTTGTGTCGAAAGCCTGATCTGGCAGGGATCGTCCAACGTCGGGTAGCACATTATGATCTGTTTCTCCTTTTAGCCTCTCATATTCTGCTGTCATGCCGAAGGTTTGCGCCATCCTATTGAAATCTCTGTCACATGTGTTGGCTACTTCAAAGCTCCCTTGCACTGTAATTGTTCCTTTGGGTCCTGGGATTTTTAGCGTAAGATACGCGTAATGAGGCACTGCCATGAATTTCGCAAATGCCGGGCGCCACAGGATTGCGTGGTATTGTGACGGCCAGTCCATGACTTCAAATTCCAGCTTCTCCCTGCGGTAGTTGCTGCTACTGCCAAAGCAGACGTCGAGTTCTATTCTTCCCAAAGGGTAGTTTGCGGCTCCTGGTACTATTCCGTGGAAGGAGTAGTCTGTTGGCTTTAAACTCGACAGCGAGATACACATTGCCTTCAGTGTTCTAGCATATATCAAGTTGATGCCACTCCCTGCGTCCATAAATACTCTTCCGATGTCGTACCCTCCTATTTATGCCTTTAGAACCATAGGCGAGTGGCCTGGCCTGGGAACTTTCCTTGGGTGGTCTGCTCTACTGAATTTAACTGGTTGATCTGACCACCGCAGGTATTCTGTTGTAGCTAGTGGTGACGATATTGCTAGGTTTACTTGCCTGGATATGCTCTTTCGCTCTTTCTTTGACTTGGGCACCGGTTGAATCATAGCTGATATGTAGACTTTTGACTCTAGGTGCCTTGCTAGCCTTTGCATTTGATATCCTTGAGTTGCGCGCTTCTCTTCTTGCCATCCTCCTTGGTTTGAACCCATGGCGCTTTGTAGCCTCAGAAACGTTCTACAGTCCTTCATCTGGTGATTTGAGACCCTTTTCCCATCAAGGTATGCGTAGTGGATTCGACAAGGTCCGTATAACATATCCTCGGCCGAAGGACCAGAGTATCTCGATTTTTCTACTCCCTTTGCCTGAAACCTCCTGTTTACATATCCTTCCTCTTCTTCTGCTGCGTAGCCCGCGGCTACCTGATTTCGTCTTCCTTGGTTATCCCTGCTACGGTGTCGTCTCCTCTGTCTGCTCATTCTGTCGACTTCTAGTGAACGTCCCCTTTTGTTATTATATGCGTCTTCTCCATCAGCAAATTTGTTGGCGTCTTCCATTAGCTCGGCTATTGTTGTAGGTCTTGTTCTTCCTATTTCTTCCACGAGATCTGAGTGACGAAGTCCAGCCAAAAAAGCGTCTATTGCTCGTTCGTCGGAGACGTCCTCTGCTGAGTTTTTGATTATACTCCACCGTTGTATATAAGAACGTAGAGTTTCGCCTTTCCTTTGCACACACGCCTTAACTTCCTCCAGTGATGCTGGGCGTTTGTATGTTGACGAAAATTCCTTGTGAATTGGCTTTCGAGTTCTCCCCAACTTCCAATGGATTCGTTGGGTAGGGTATTCAACCACGACCGTGCTGCGCCGGTGAGGTGTAGCTGCAAACTTTGCATTGCAGTCGCTTTTGTTCCCCCTAATATCTGCACTGCCTATAAATAGTCCAATAACCACAGGGTAGGCTCTTGCGACCCGTCATACTTATGTTGATCATGTGGTAATTTGAATCCTTTGGGTACCCGAGTTCTGCGGACCCTGCGGGTAAAGCATAATGCGCCCATCTCTTTATCGTCGTCTTCATAATTTTCTTCCCTCCAGGTGTGGCGTGATTTATTTACTCGAGCCTGTGCTATTATATTTCCTGCGTCCTCCTTCCTCTTTTGTCGCCTCTCCTCTTCTGATGACTCACTATACTCGCTATCTGCGAAGTTGTATCTGAGCTTCTCCTTTTGCTTTTCCTTGTAGCTTGTCGACTTTGTGTCTGAACCTTTTTCCCTGATCTTGCTCTCTACTATTCCGAGGTTTCGTATCGCAGCTCGGTGCATATCTTCTCGCGGATCCCGGGGTTCTGGCCTTGTAGTTAGTAAATACGCCTGTGCTGCTATCAACGCTGCTTCTGGCATTTCTTGCATGAAGTCATCTTTCTCCTCTTCTAGCTGTGGGGTAGGGCTTCTCGAGTACCTTTCTTCTCTACTGCGTGCTCTTTCCCCCCTGTTGTGTTTTGGGTCTCCACGCCTTTCTCTACTGTACTCGGAATCCTTACTATAATCATCCCAGTATTCCTCCCTTGATACACTGTTATTGTTTTGTGGAATGGTGTCTCTTTCCTCCCTTAGTTTCTTCCTATGTTGGTATAATGCATACTGGTATCCCATTAGAACTTCTCTTCTCGATCCTTCGGGTACTTATGTACCATGATTGATAGCTGACTTGATCATTCTCCATTCGCCAGCCGAAACGTGGACTTTCTCGTTATCCTTTTTGTTGTGTTCTTTTATTTTGTCGACTTGCCTGTCGACCTTTTTACTTCCTTCGTTGTTGTTCTCTTCTTCTGCCTCGGTGATAATGACGCATAGCTGATGTACTTTGGAGACGCCACTGCTTCCGACGGCGAAGTCCCTTGCACTGTTGTATGTTTGATTTACCCTTTCTTCTGAGTCGAAATTTTCCCGAATTTTGTCGCCTTCTGCGATTGGTGCTTTTTCCAGGCTGACCGGCGAGTTTACCTCGCTGGAAGAGCCTTCCGACGATTCCAGTATTACCTCTGCTCCGGGCTTACTTGCCAACGGATCTGGTTTCGTTGAATCCGAGAGGCGGGATGAACCCGATGGTCCGACGAAGATGCTCAAACTTCCAATTGTTAACTCCATCTCCTGACTTTCGTCGAGTTCTGGACTGCTGTTGGCTAAAAGCGAAAAAGCCGTCGAATTCATGACTCCAACGCCCAGGATCCCCACGGTCGACGCCAATTGACGAGGGTTAACTCGGCAAATGTCCAAAATGAAGGACTTAGGATCGGGGGAATAGGGCGTCGGATGAACTCGAAGGTAAAGGTTAGTCGAAATAAGTGTATATCGAAAGTAAACTTGGGTGTTCAACCTGGCTTGCTTTCAATCTGCCCTACACCGTCCCCTCCTGGCCCCTATATATAGATGGCCAGGTCTCGAGGATCGGGTAGGGTCCGATACAGATTACAATATCGACATACGGTAAGAACTCGTATTTGACTATCATTACAATTGGGCCTAGCTTAACGGGCCTCAGGGGTATTCAACTAACGGGATCTATTAACTATACCCTTGTCACCCGACGTGGGTCAAACCAATGGCATTTGAATACGACGGGATTTAGCCCTTTGTCAAACCCATAATTCAGCTCGTATATACCCTCGACTCTTCCATAGTAATGGAGTCCAGCATCACCTTGACAGACCACCCCGCTATTTATTGTCTTCGCGTTGGGCCGGCTTGTTGCGTATTTATGGGTCTGAAAGCGATACCCGTTCACGTCATACGAGTTGAACGTGTCGACGGAATGGTTAAAGCCCCTAGCAATTTTTCTTAGCTCTGGCTTCATCTCTTTGTTAGTTCTTGCCTACAAGTTTAGCACGAGAAGTTTAGAACGAGAAATGCCCAATAAATGTCGGCAGCGCAAGGAAATGAGGATAGAATAGTACCAAAGCACAGAACCAGCTACTGAAACCGAAACCGCCGCCCTTATCGAAAATATGCTTGGATTCCTCCGGGGTAGGCTCCCTGTGGGTATACCTCCAATGGATATCCGTGAATTGTCTATACCGATGAAAAGAGGAAGAGTTAGCAACAAACATACGAGTGCATGTTCAAGGCCGTGCATGTTTGCGAATAACTAAATGGTTAGCACTTACTTGATGTATGGCTTCACTTCCACCATGGTGTTCAAGACATACGAGTGGATCAAGGCCCGCTCATGTAGGTTTGTTTTGTACGGCTTCGTGCCACTTGACTTGCCACCAAGCCCTATGAAGATGCTAAGCTTGGGTACATCTTCATTGTTGGCGGCATTGTAACGGAGGACCGGGTTGTGCTTTGTGGGAATGTTGGGATCATAGTGCTTAGTGGTGAAGTTTGCCACCTCCACGTTAAGGACTGCCGCGGATATGGATGCTTCGATCTTGCATTTAGTGCCTGTCATTTTACGAAGCTTTTGTGTTTCCCTCTCGGGCGAATACTGCCAACGGGCCCAATTCGCCCCCCCTTTAAACATTCGGCCGCGAGGTGCAAGATCATATGTTGCATCGGATTAAAGAACCCTGGAGGAAATATATTCTCTAGATCGCAAAGCAACACGGGTGCCTCTTTATCCAGCTTCTCAATCACTTTAGTGTCTAACTCCCTAGCACAAATCTGGCGGAAGAAAAAGCTCAACCTCGACAGCACTCGCCAAGTCTGCTCAGGGACATAGCCTCGAATCATCACCGACATTATCCGCTCAAGCCATATGTGGTAGTCATGACTCTTGAGTCCTTGTACTCGCAACGTTTCCATGTTCACACCCCTCATCCAGTTGGATGCGAACCCATCAGGGAAAAACAAAGAGTCCTTCATCCACTGGAATACCTCTCTTCTTTGGGCCTTTGTAAGGCAGAACGGAGCTTGTCGCTTAATCCAAGTTTTTTTAGCACCATGAGGTGGCTGCATGTTCAAATTTGACCTATCGCACCAATTCTCTTGATCAATTCGAGCCTTTATGTTATCCTTCGTCTTCTCAGTGTCCATCATGGTGCTCCAAATGGCATCGCTGATATTCTTCTCCGTGTGCATTGTATCAATGTTATGCGGGAGCTTGAGATCCTCAAAGTAAGGGAGCTTCCATAAGCACGGCTTGTGAGTCCATTGGTGTGTCTCCCCATATCCCAAGAAACCATTCCCATCAGGCCTAGGCTGAAGAGCATCTAACTCGGCCTTGATTTCCATTCCGGACTTCATAATTGGCTTCGGGTCATGCACAACACGGCCTTTCTTGAAACTCTTTACATCACTCCTGTATTCATGACTCTGCTCAAGGAACTGTCGAGCTTCATCAAAACAGGAATACTTGCCTCCCTTGTCGAGCCAGAAGAAAGTCACAGCCTGCCTGCACACTGGGCAAGGCCACTTCCCATGTGTACATCACCCACAGAACAAAGCACGTGCTGGCAGGTCATGCAGGGACGTGTGGTACCAGACATACATATCGAAGTACTACTTCTTTGATGCGTCATATGTTCGGATCCCGCGACCTTCCCAGCCACAAAGCAAGTCATCCACCAGCGGTTCCAGGTACACATTCATGTTCTTACCCGGGTATTTCGGCCCTGGTATTATCATCGACACAAACATGTTTTCTGATCTCATGCAGACACCAGGGGGGACGTTCATGGGAATAACAAAATACTGGCCAACAACTATATACTGCAGCCGACATGCCATATGGATTGAACCCATCGGTTGATATCGCAACTGCTACGCTCCTCGGGTCACCGGCTTTTAGCGGATATTTCGTGACAAAGTTCTTCCATGCACTACCATCCGACATATGTATCATCTTGTCGGTGTATCTGTTTCCTTCTATGGCCCACCTCATCTGCTGGGCAGTATCCTCGGTCATGAAGAGCCGCTGGATCCTCGGTAGAACTGGAAGATAGCGGAGGATATTCTTGGAGATCGTGGTCTGCCTCTTCTGACCATCACCATTGGGGTCAACCTCAAAGTACCTAGAGGATTTGCATTTGATGCAATAATTTGTGTCAGCATGCTCCCCTCTGAATAGCATGCATCCCTTTGGACAAGCGTGTATCTGCTGACATGACATCTTAAGGTCACTGAGTAATTTGGTCGAATAGTAGAAGTTTTGCGGCAAGAGGTGCCCTTTCGGCAGAATGCTGCCAATGACGACCAGAAGTTCATCGAACCCATCTCTGCACAAGTTCCTGTGGCACTTAAAGGCCATAAGGCGAGCGATGGCATCTAGTTGGGTAACCTCTGTATTTTCATGTAGGGGTTTCTGCGAAGCAAACAGAGCCTCATAATACTGTTTTGTGTTTTCCTCCTGCTCCTCAGTTGTCTCCGCATCCTGAGGTGTCTCCGCCTCTACATGAGGGCTTTCAGGCACATTACCATTAGCCAAGTTTTCTAAGCACCGATCAAACCCAGTATCATATTCTCCCCTAGGTTGAATCTGTCGCACCTCCTTCCTAGCACGTTTCTTTGCCTTTTCTCCATGGAAAGTCCAAGTCTTGTAGGACGATGTGAACCCAAACTTGAGCAGGTGAGTACTCATAGTTTCCTTGTCCTGTGACTTTCTGTTAGCGCACTTACTACAAGGGCACCAAACTATTCTAGGTCTGCTAGGGATGTCAAACACCCTGTCGACAAACTGCTCGGTCTTTTGTCCCCATTCCTCAGTATAATCCCACTGACTGATTCTGCCATCGTACATCTAGTCACGATTATCCATCGTCTAATTAGCACCAAAACAGATGAAACATAGCATTTATATCAAATCAGAATTAAATGCATCATATTTTTATTTTTTTACGCATGCATCAACTTGAATCTCTACTAGGTGGGCTCCTAACAGCCACCGGATCCGTAGATTGAGTATGTTCTCCCTGCTCTACCCCGATCCGAGACAGAATTTCGGCAGCACCTCCCCGCTGTTCTCCCGATACATGTCTCAGCAAATAGCCGAGAGGGATGTGCATCCGGAGAACAACGGGGATGTGCTGCCGAAATCCTGACTCGGAATGGAGTAGAACAAGGAAAATGTACTCAACTACGCATCCGCCGGCTGTCCCGATAAATGTCGTAAGAGTTACGGTTCATAATATGCGAGACCACTAATGCATATTTATCCGCGTAACCCTTACGTTCGGGAATAGACGCGTAGGTAACGCGACATACTCGGTGATCTAGACACAAAAATAAAACCTAGGTACATGTGATAGAGATATTTATACCCTAGACGCGTGAGAGAGTCGTCGAAGAAGCTCCACCCCCTGCGACGCCGCCCCGTCAAACACCCCAACGACGCCGCCCCGTCAAACACCCCCGCGACGACGCCCCCCGTGTCCACCTCGAAGCATCTCTTGCATAGTGAAAACAAATCAATTAGTCATGGAAGTGAACACCCCCGCGACGACGCCCCGTCAAACACCCCGCGACGTCGCCCCGTCAAACACCCCGCGATGCCTGCCCCGTCAAACACCCCCGTGACGACGCCCCCCGTGTCCACCTCAAAGCATCTACCCTAAAATCTACCCTAAATCCTACACTAAATCCTACACTAAAATCTACCCTAAAATCTACCCTAAAATCTACACTAAACCCTACACTATACAAAATACTAAATACATTTACCTTGATTGCTTGCAGGGTGGCCAGCGTGCAGGGAGGAGCGGCCAAAGGGCGGGCGGCACCGGCGGGCCAGAGGGCAGCGGGCAGCGGGTGCCGGCGAGGTGACCGGGCGCGCAGGAAGGTGGCAGGGCGCGGTGGGCTGGCGGCAGCGTGCGCGGGGAGGGAGGCGGGCGCGGGCGGGGAGGCAGCTGGGCGCGGGCGGGGAGGGAGGTGGGCGCGGGCGGAGAAGGGAGCTGGGTGCGGGCGGGGAAGGGAGCTGGGCACGCGGGGAGGGAGGCGGCTGGGGAAAGGGAGCTGGGCGCGGGGGAGGGAGAGGGAGTGGCCGTCGGCCACTTAACCCTACCCGGGTCTTTGCCGTGCGGCAAAATGCCTTTGCCGTGCGCCCCTTCTTTGCCGTGCAGCAGATGCTCCTTTGCCGTGCGCCTTGGCACGACACAGGTTCTTTGCCGTGCGCCTACCCCTTTGTCGTGGGTTGCACGCATGACAACGGATTTTTTTTATTTTTTGTAGTTTCAAACAAGTTTTTTTTCTCAAGGATCTCCCGAAATGCGATGTCAAAAACTGGGAAAAACACCCAACATAAATAGTAGACATCTTGGGGATACACATATCAGCTCTCGTTTTGTTGCGCAGCCTTTGGAGGTATTTTTTGAATTTTGTGCAAGTTTCTGCCGATTTCGCTGGAACCGGGGCGGTTTTGCACTTTAGCGCTAAAAAGTAAACCTCCTGATTTTTTGTAAAAATCATTTTTGAATGCTCAACATATCATTTCTTCACTAAACATCAGTGAAAAAAGGGGGACTCCGCACCGCCTGGCCGCGAGCGAGAGTTTTCGTGCGCCGTCATTTCATGCGGGTCCCGAATCGGGCGTAACTAATTCAAAAAAATCGAAAAAATGCAAAACCTTCGCGTGATGTCATTTTATGTGACCTACAAGCGGGAAAAAATTCAAACCTAGAGAAAAATTGTTTACCATCGACGCGATGCCATCCGGACATAATCTAGGGGGGGTAGACCGTGCGGGTGCAGCGGGCTAGGGTTTTGCCGTACATCGCGCTTCGGGGGTAGCAACCCCCTCCAAAGCTATCATGTGGGCATAATATATGGAGATAGGTGTGGTAGAGCTATCTGAGAGGTGTGATAACCCCATTGGCACACATGCGATAACACTTTGAAAAATTGAGTGGGGTAGACCACGACGGGCTAGGGTTTCTCCATAACCGGGCTTCGGGGGCTATGCATGTCAAACCTTTGCTTTACATATACATATGACCTAACCAAAGCCAAAGGAACACACTAGCCCACCGACGCGGTGTCGTCCGGAATAATCCGGGGGGTAGACCGCGCGGGTGCAGCGGGCTAGGGTTTCGCCGTACATCGCGCTTCAGAGGTAGCAACCCCCTCCAAAGCTATCATGTGGCCATAATATATGGAGATAGGTGTGGTAGAGCTATCTCAGAGGTGTGACCACCCCGTTGGCACACATGCGATAACACTTTGAAAAATTGGGGGGGGTAGACCGCGATGGGCTAGGGTTTCTCCGTAACCAGGTTTCGGGGGATATGCATGTCAAAACCTTTGCTTTACACATACATATGACCTAAGCAAAGCCAAAGGAAAATACTAGCCAACCGATGCGATGCCGTCCGGAAAAATCTAGGGGGGTAGACCGCGCGGGTTGCAGCGGGCTGGGGTTTTGCCGTACATCGCGCTTCAGAGGTAGCAACCCCCTCCAAAGCTATCATGTGGCCATAATATATGGAGATAGGTGTGGTAGATCTACCTGAGAGGTGTGACCACCCCGTTGGCACACATGCGATAACACTTTGAAAGATCGAGGGGGGTAGACCGCGACGGGCTAGGGTTTCTCCGTAACCGGGCTTCGGGGGCTATGCATGTCAAAACCTTTGCTTTACACATACACATGACCTAACCAAAGCCAGAGGAACACACTAGCCCACACACGCGATGTCATCCGGAATAATCTAGGGGGTAGACTGCGCGGGTGCAGCGAGATAGGGTTTCGCCGTACATCGCGCTTCAGAGGTAGCAACCCCCTCCAAAGCTATCATGTGGCCATAATATATGGAGATAGGTGTGGTAGAGCTATCTGAGAGGTGTGACCACCCCGTTGGCACACATGCAACAACACTTTGAAAAACTGAGGGAGGTAGACCGCGATGGGCTAGGGTTTCTCTGTAACCGGGCTTCGGGGGCTATGCATGTCAAAACCTTTGCTTTACACATACACATGACCTAACCCAAGCCAAAGGAGCACACTAGCCCACCGACGCAATGTCGTCCAGAATAATCTAGGGGGGTAGACCGCGCGGGTGCAGTGGGCTAGGGTTTCGCTGTACATCGCGCTTCAGAGGTAGCAACCCCCTCCAAAGCTATCATGTGGGCATAATATATGGAGATAGGTGTGGTAGAGCTATCTGAGAGGTGTGACCACCCCGTTGGCACACATGCGATAACACTTTGAAAAAGCGAGGGGGGTAGACCGCGACGGGCTAGGGTTTCTCTGTAACCGGGCTTCGGGGGCTATGCATGTCAAAACCTTTGCTTTACATATACATATGACCTAACCAAAGCCAAAGGAACACACTAGCCCACCGACGCGATGTCGTCCGGAATAATCCAGGGGGGTAGACCGCGCGGGTGTAGCGGGCTAGGGTTTCACCGTACATCGCGCTTCAGAGGTAGCAACCCCCTCCAAAGCTATCATGTGGCCATAATATATGGAGATAGGTGTGGTAGAGCTATCTCAGAGGTGTGACCACCCCGTTGGCACACATGCGATAACACTTTGAAAAATCGGGGGGGGGGGGGGTAGACCGCGATGGGCTAGGGTTTCTCCGTAACCAGGTTTCGGGGGATATGCATGTCAAAACCTTTGCTTTACACATACATATGACCTAAGCAAAGCCAAAGGAAAACACTAGCCCACCGACGCGATGCCGTCCGGAAAAATCTAGGGGGGTAGACCGTGCGGGTTGCAGCGGGCTGGGGTTTTGCCGTACATCGCGCTTTAGAGGTAGCAACCCCCTCCAAAGCTATCATGTGGCCATAATATATGGAGATAGGTGTTGTAGATCTACCTGAGAGGTGTGACCACCCCGTTGGCACACATGCGATAACACTTTGAAAGATCGAGGGGGGTAGACCGTGACGGGCTAGGGTTTCTCCGTAACCGGGCTTCGGGGGCTATGCATGTCAAAACCTTTGCTCTACACATACACATAACCTAACCAAAGCCAGAGGAACACACTAGCCCACAGACGCGATGTCATCCGGAATAATCTAGGGGGTAGACTGCGCGGGTGCAGCGGGATAGGGTTTCGCCGTACATCGCGCTTCAGAGGTAGCAACCCCCTCCAAAGCTATCATGTGGCCATAATATATGGAGATAGGTGTGGTAGAGCTATCTGAGAGGTGTGACCACCCCGTTGGCACACATGCAATAATACTTTGAAAAATTGAGGGAGGTAGACCGCGACGGGCTAGGGTTTCTCCGTAACCGGGCTTCGGGGGCTATGCATGTCAAAATCTTTGCTTTACACATACACATGACCTAACCCAAGCCAAAGGAGCACACTAGCCCACCGACGCAATGTCGTCCAGAATAATCTAGGGGGGTAGACCGCGCGGGTGCAGTGGGCTAGGGTTTCGCCGTACATCGCGCTTCAGAGGTAGCAACCCCCTCCAAAGCTATCATGTGGGCATAATATATGGAGATAGGTGTGGTAGAGCTATCTGAGAGGTGTGACCACCCCGTTGGCACACATGCGATAACACTTTGAAAAAGCGAGGGGGGTAGACCGCGACGGGCTAGGGTTTCTCTGTAACCGGGCTTCGGGGGCTATGCATGTCAAAACCTTCGCTTTACACATACACATGACCTAACCAAAGCCAAAGGAACACACTAGCCCACCAATGCGATGTCGTCCAGAATAATCTAGGGGGTAGACCACGCGGGTGCAGCGGGCTAGGGTTTCGCCGTACATCGCACTTCAGAGGTAGCAACCCCCTTCAAAGCTATCATGTGGCCATAATATATGGAGATAGGTGTGGTAGAGCTATCTGAGAGGTGTGACCACCCCGTTGGCACACATGCGATAACACTTTGAAAAATTAGGGGGGTAGACCACGACGGGCTAGGGTTTCTCCGTAACCGGGCTTCGGGGGATATGCATGTCAAAACCTTTGCTTTACACATACATATGACCTAACCAAAGCCAAAGGAACACACTAGCCCACCGACACGATGCCGTCTATAAAAATCTAGGGGGGGTAGACCGCGTGGGTGCAGCGGGCTAGGGTTTCGCCGTACATCGTGCTTCAGAGGTAGCAACCCCCTCCAAAGCTATCTTGTGGCCATAATATATGAAGATAGGTGTGGTAGAGCTATCTGAGAGGTGTGACAACCCCATTGGCACACATGCGATAACACTTTGAAAAGTCGAGGGGGGTACACCGCGATGGGCTAGGGTTTCTCCATAACCGGGCTTTGGGGGCTATGCATGTCAAAACCTTTTCTTTACACATACACATGACCTAACCGAAGCCAAAGGAACACACTAGCCCACCGACGCGATGTCGTCCAGAATAATCTAGGGGGGTAGACCGCGCGGGTGCAGCAGGCTAGGGTTTCTCTGTACATCGCGCTTCAGAGGTAGCAACCTCCTCCAAAGCTATCATGTGGCCATAATATATGGAGATAGGTGTGGTAGAGCTATCTCAGAGGTGTGACTACCCCGTTGGCAAACATGCGATAACACTTTGAAAAATCGAGGGGGGTAGACTACAACGGGCTAGGGTTTCTCCGTAACCGGGCTTCGGGGGCTATGCATGTCAAAACCTTTGCTTTACACATACACATGACCTAACCAAAGCCAAAGGAACACACTAGCCCACCGACGCGATGTCGTCCGGAATAATCTAGGGGGGTAGACCGCGCGGGTGCAGCGGGCTAGGGTTTCGCCGTACATCGCGCTTCAGAGGTAGAAACCCCCTCCAAAGCTATCATGTGGCCATAATATATGGGGATAGGTGTGGTAGAGCTATCTCAAAGATGCGACCACCCCGTTGGCACACATGCGATAACACTTTGAAAAATCGAGGGGGTAGACGACGACGGGCTAGGGTTTCTCCGTAACCGGGCTTCGGGGGCTATGCATGTCAAAACCTTTGCTTTACACATACACATGACCTAATGAAAGCCAAAGGAACACACTAGCCCACTGACGCGATGTCGTCCGGAATAATCTAGGGGGGTAGACCGTGCGGGTGCAGCGGGCTAGGGTTTCACCATACATCGGGCTTCAGAGGTAGCAACCCCCTCCAAAGCTATCATGTGGCCATAATATATGGAGATATGTGTGGTAGAGCTATCTGAGAGGTGTGACCACCCCGTTGGCACACATGTGATAACACTTTGAAAAATCAGGGGGGGTAGACCGCGACGGGCTAGGGTTTCTCCGTAACTGGGCTTCGGCGGCTATGCATGTCAAAACCTTTGCATTACACATACACATGACCTAACCAAAGCCAAAGGAACACACTAGCCCACCGACACGATGTCATCCGAAATAATCTAGGGGGGTAGACCGCGCGGGTGCAGCGGGCTAGGGTTTCACCGTACATCGCGCTTTAGAGGTAGCAACCCCCTCCAAAGCTATCATGTGGCAATAATATATGCAGATAGGTGTGGTAGAGCTATCTGAGAGGTGTGACCACCCCGTTGGCACACATGCGATAACACTTTGAAAAATCGAGGGGGGTAGACCGCGACGGGCTAGGGTTTCTCCGTAACCAGGCTTCGGGGGCTATGCATGTAAAAACCTTTGCTTTACACATACACATGACCTAACCAAAGCCAAAGGAATACACTAGCCCACCGAGGTGATGTCATCCGGAATAATCTAGGGTGGTAGACCGCCCGGGTGCAGCGGGCTAAGGTTTCGCCGTACATCGCGCTTCAGAGGTAGCAACCCCCTCCAAAGCTATCATGTGGCCATAATATATGGAGATAGGTGTGGTAGAGCTATCTCAGAGGTGTGACCACCCCATTGGTACACATGCGATAACACTTTGAAAAATCGAGGGGGGTAGACCGCGACGGGCTAGGGTTTCTCCATAACCGGGCTTCGAGGGCTATGTGATACGTCTCCAACGTATCAATAATTTTTGATGCTCCATGCTTGTTTTTACACCATTTGCCTACTGTTTCGTTACACTTCATGGCACTTTTATGCATTTTCCGGAACTAACCTACTAACAAGTTGCCACAGTGCTAGTTCCCTGTTTTCTGCTGTTTTTGTGTTTCAGAAGTGATACACAGGAAATATTCTCGGAATTGGATGAAACAAGTTCCTGAAGTCTTATTTTGTCCGGGAGCTTCCAGGGTTCCGAAGAGAAGTAGGAGAGGGGCCACAGGCTGCCCTCATGCCTGGCTGGCGCGGCCCAGGCCCTGGCCGCGCCGCCATGGTGTGAGGAGGCCTGGGGCCACTCCTGACATCGCCCCTTCGCCTATAAAGACCCCCCGACGGGAAAAACCTAAGTACCCGATCAATTTTCCAGAACACATCGTGATCCACCGCCGCTGTCGACCCGAAGATCGGGAGGGTCCAGAAGCTCTTCCCGGCACCCTGCCGGAGAGGGGAATCGCCACCGGAGGTCTTCTTCATCGCCATGCTTGCCTCCGGAGCAATGAGTGAGTAGTCTACCTTGGACTATGGGTCCATATCAGTAGCTAGATAGTTGTCTTCTCCACCATGTGCTTCATGTTTAGATCTCATGAGCTGCCCTACATGATTGAGATCACCGTTATGTAATTCTACATGTTTGGTTTGTTGGGATCCGATGAATATTGGTGTTATGATTGAGTTGCTATACTGAATTATATCTTATGTTATCTCTATGTTGTTTATGATCTTGCATGCTCTCCGTTGTTAGTAGCTATCTTGGCCGAGTAGTTGCTAGTGACTCCAAGAGGGGGTATTTATGCTCGATAGTGGGTTCATGCCTCTATTTAACCTGGGGGAGTGACAGAAACCTCTAAGGTTGTAGATGTGCTGTTGCTACTAGGGAGAAAACAACATTAATATGCTCAAGGGCATATGCTTTGTTTACATTACACACTTTGCTTAATGCAATTATCTGTTGTTCGCAACTTAATACTTGTGGAGTTCTCGGATTGATTCGCCACAAGTGGATTATTAGTCATAGATGCAGTTGGATGGCGGTCTATGTATTTTGTTGTAATGCCCAGAGTAAATCTCATAGTGATCTTCTTGACATATCACGTTTATCTTTATTCTATCAATTGCCCAACTGTAATTTGTTTACCCAGCATGTGTTATTTATCTTATGGAGAGACACCACTAGTGAACTGTGGACCCCGGTCCTATTTCCATCATATTGCTATCACCTGTTTACTTTACTCGCACTGTTTACTTTACTCGCATACTTCTACTGTTTTCCACTCGATACGCTCATAACCTTTGTTTCAAGCAAACCGGTGAGATTGACAACCTCATCGCAAGTTGGGAACAAAGTACTTGGTTGTGTTGTGTGCAGGTTCCGCGTTGCAGCTAGCAAGCAAAGCTTGGACGAGGCGCCATATATAAAATGTCCTGAAGCTGTCACAAACTAGCAAGCATCACCTTCAGTCGTTATTGTCTGCTCTTCTCCTGATCGACATACCTTGGTTTCTTAACTGAGGGAAAATCTGCTGCTATATTCATCACACCTTCCTCTTGGGGTTCCCAACGGGCTGGTCATTCACCACGCAACAAGCAACAATCTTCTGGCGCCGTTGCCGGGGATTTAAGAAGAAGAAGCTCCCACGTCAACTATAGTTTCCCACGTCAACTACGCGCCAGCAGCTAATTTTCTGGCGCCGTTGCCGGGGAAGAGTGGAAGACTTTTGCGAGGGGAGTTTTCGCACACACATCCTTTACTTTGTTATTGTTTTGCTTTACTTTATTTATTTTTACCTGCATCGTTTTATATCAAAAAGCCAAAAAAATTAGAATCCTTGGTAGCTGTTTTTATTTGTTTGCTTTTAGTTTTGCTAAAATGAGTAATCCTGAAGTAGAAGTTCGTAGTTTTAAGCAACAAGGGGGAGAAAGTTTAAAAGATGCTTGGTATCGTATTAACAATGCTCATCATAGGTGTACCAAAAAGCACTCTACCACGATCCTCCTTAGAAATTTTTATGTTGGTACATCTAGTTGGAATAGGTATGTTCTCGATACTCTTACAGGAGGTAATTTTCTGGGTACTCCCGCTGGAGAAGCATGCACTATAATTGAAAGTTTAGTGGGAATACCACCTATTCATGTTGCTAAAACTAAGACCACCTTGGAGGAGGTGGTAGAAAGGCTCAGCTCTTTAGAGAAAAGTTTGCCAAGTATCCTAGAAAATGCTAGCCGAGTTAGTGAATTAATAGAAAATATTGGTAAGAGAATCACCGTTTTAGAGGCTAGCATTACTCTTGATAATCAAAACTTAAGGATTGGTAAACTAGAGGAGTCTATGGAAACTCTTAGCTTAATCTTCTCTTCTCTTAAATTTAAGAAAGAGAAAGTGTTTGTTGGAAAAGAGTAAAAATTTATGTATGTTCCCAAGGTTTATGCGCTTAAAACTCAACATGTTCTTAAAATTTGTAAGACTCTTAGTTCCACTAAGGGTGACTTGCAGGTTGAATCATCTTCGGGAACTTCCAAAGTGCTTACTGAGGTAAGTGATGCTTCATCACTTGATGTTACTTGATTCGCAATTTTCTGCGCCTAGCTCAAAGGCGTTAAAGAAAAGCACTCTTGGGAGATAACCCAATGTTTTATTTTCAGTACTTTTTCTTTTATTTGAGTCTTGGAAGTCATTACTACTGTAATGACCGCTCCTTATCTTGTTTATTTCGTTTTTGTGCCAAGAGAAGCCTCTAATTCGAGTGAGGTAAAGATTTGGGGATGTTGATGTCCTGAAACTGTTTTCGGTGCTGCATCGTAAAAATTCGTATAAATTCTCTGTATATCTTTTGGACCTGCGATTTCTTGTGCATATGCCCCAGGTTATATCCAAACTTTCATTAGTTTAACACTTTTTTATTTGAGCAACAGAAAACCCCTCAAAAATTCGGCCTTTGTTAGCTGTTCTGTTTTGACAGATTTCGGCCAATATTTGTGTTTGCCGCTTTATCGCTTTCTTTTGAGTTCTTTTGATCACGGAACTTTTGGGGAAGTTTCTAAAGTAGTATGTGCTATATATGTGGTGGTTTTGAGTTGAAACCTAAAGCAAAAATAGGTTGATTATATGTTATGCTACACTAATGTTGCTAATAGAATTGTGTTTAGTTTTGTATGAAGGAAGTTTTCAAGTGTAGGGATTGGAGAATGATGAGATGAGTTGAAGAATGGACAAAATCTCAAGCTTGGGGATGCCCATGCATCACCCCAAGAAATATCCAAGAAGTACAAGCGTCAAAGCTTGGGGATGCCCCCGAGGCACCCCTTCTTCATCGGCAAAAATCAGGTCACCTTTCAAGACACTATATTTTTATTGCTTCATGCACTATGTGTTTTTCTTGGAGCGTCAGTTGTTTTAGTTTTCTTAGTTAGTTTAGTTTTGTTTGCTGCAATAAATGGTTGGACCCCAACAAATTTCCTTTGGAGGAGATGTACTCATTTTCATTTGCCAAGAACACTCCGTTTTTCATTCTTACAATTTCACCGGGTGTTCTTCTTTTTCCGCTACTGCTTTTGATTTTCATTTTCGCCTTGATTTGCGTTCAGACCTTGTCATATCTTTTCATCAAGGTGTATTTTTGCCTCTGATCTTTATTGGTTTTCATCAAAATAGGTGTCTTTAAAAATTTCAAATGGTGTTGGAAAAGAGAAAAAGCTTTGTGCAAAAAAGTGGTACAAGAAGGAGCTTGTGTAGACAGTGGCTTAGGCTTTTTCATGTCAATGCTTGATGTCTTTTTGATGGTATGCTTAGTGATTTTTCTGTAGCATGACTTGTCTCAAATAACTGAGATTGCTTAATGAGCCTTTGAAAAAATCATGCGTTGTTTTTAATTATTTGGAAGCATTATTTTGGTTTTCTCCTTGATGCTTTATTTGGGTTGACTTGGCGCATGCTCACACATGTTAGACTCTTACAAAGTCGCCAATAGCCTCTATGATCATTTAGTTTTTGACTTTTGATGCCATCTTATGCTTCTTTTAATGTCGCTTTGTCGCATTGCATGATTATGGCCATTATTGCTCTCTTAGTTGGTCGCTCCCAGTCTTTTGCTAGCCCTCGCCTTGTACTGAGTATGAGCTCTACTCGTGCATCCAACTCCTAAAAGCCAAAGTTTTCCAAAGTGTCCACCATACATACCTACTAGCAATTTGCTATTCCAAGTAAATTTGACTTGCTTTTATTTTCTCTTCAAATTAAAGTCTTACCAGTGTTATGCAAAATTCGGTCAGTAAAGCTCTCACGAACCGGAAGGCACACTTTACTTTTTCCTGTTCTTAAAAATTTGACATTGTGATCTCTTATGTTGAGTTGTTATGCTTGCAAGTTGTAAGTTGGAGACTAGCCCAGCCATGCAGTCATGGGCAAGCTTTCAACATTGCACTTCTTATTTGAGTTGATATCGTGATCTTTTGTTTATGGATGCCCGCGGTGTGAAATGAATTGGGAATCTTGTGGGGATCATGGAGTTTGTATATGTGTTAGGGAAACACCGGGCCGCTAATCTAAGCCATGCATAATTCATGGTGGAAATTTGCAGCATACCCATGGTGAACATTCGACGACGCATCTCACAATAAAAAGCTAAACAAATGGCAAATAAAAGAGATGTCGAGGTGTTCATTGTCTGCTTGTCCTGTCATTTTGATGTGGGATTGTTCCATGTCATCGGGCATGGAGGTACCCCATTGGCGGTTCTCAAGGATATGCATATATTTACAATGACAAGAGCCTTGCTTCGGACTCTAAGTAAAGTAGCATGAGGTTTGGGTACTCGTATTCACGGGACACGAGGTTTTCAACTTATGATATGTCAAGCATATGCATCATAATTGTTCTCGCATTAACTTTAACCATTCAAGATGCTTATGATTGGGGCAATGAGAGCTCAAAGCCGGTAAGTACCATAAATTTTGAAGGTTATAAAACTTGCAATCACTGCTTCCCTCTGCGAAGGGCCTTTCTTTTACTTTTATATTGAGTCACCACCTTCTATCTTTATGCACCATTAAGAGAGCATAGTTGTCATTCTTAGTATAATGTGCATTGTCCCAAAGTTTTCATTGATTGATTCATATTGTTGGTTTCACTTGTTCTCAAATTATTTGTATCTAGTCGCCCTCTTAAACTTGAAGGTGTCCTATGCATTTATGTTTTGCTCTCTTTGAAGGACAAGATGAAAACCATTTGTATGTTTTTCCATATGATTTGAACACACGTTTGACTTTCATTGTTTCATTTTCATGATCTTTTGTTTGTGTTCATTTGCATGTTTACAACATGGTTGCTAAGTTCTTATTGTCAAGATCATATCTTTCATGCCCATGTTTTAAGTTCTTATGATCCCAGCTCACAAATGCTTACATACATTATCAAGATTGTGTAGGTGCATGTCACCTCAAAAATTATTCTTTTGTTATCACTTACCTACTCGAGGACGAGCAGGAGTTAAGCTTGGGGATGCTTGATACGTCTCCAACGTATCTATAATTTTTGATGCTCCATGCTTGTTTTTGCACCATTTGCCTACTGTTTTGTTACACTTACTTTTATGCATTTTCCGGAACAAACCTACTAACAAGTTGCCACAGTGCCAGCTCCCTGTTTTCTGCTGTTTTTGTGTTTCAGAAGTGATACACAGGAAATATTCTCGGAATTGGACGAAACAAGTTCCTGAAGTCTTATTTTGTCCGGGAGCTTCCAGGGATTCGAAGAGAAGTAGGAGAGGGGCCACAGGCCGCCCTCACGCCTGGCTGGCGCGGCCCAGGCCCTGGCCGCGCCGCCATGGTGTGAGCAGGCCTGGGGCCACTCCTGACATCGCCCCTTCGCCTATAAAGACCCCCCGACGGGAAAAACCTAAGTACCCGATCAATTTTCCAGAACACATCGCGATCCGCCGCCGCCGTCGACCCGAAGATCGGGAGGGTCCAGAAGCTCTTCCCGGCACCCTGCCGGAGAGGGGAATCGCCACCGGAGGTCTTCTTCATCGCCATGCTTGCCTCCAGAGCGATGAGTGAGTATTCTACCTTGGACTATGGGTCCATAGCAGTAGCTAGATAGTTGTCTTCTCCACCATGTGCTTCATGTTTAGATCTGATGAGCTGCCCTACATGATTGAGATCACCGTTATGTAATTCTACATGTTTGGTTTGTTGGGATCCGATGAATATTGGTGTTATGATTGAGTTGCTATACTGAATTATATCTTATGTTATCTCTATGTTGTTTATGATCTTGCATGCTCTCCGTTGTTAGTAGCTATCTTGGCCGAGTAGTTGCTAGTGACTCCAAGAGGGGGTATTTATGCTCGATAGTGGGTTCATGCCTCTATTTAACCTGGGGGAGTGACAGAAACCTCTAAGGTTGTAGATGTGCTGTTGCTACTAGGGAGAAAACAACATTCATATGCTCAAGGGCATATGCTTTGTTTACATTACACACTTTGCTTAATGCAATTATCTGTTGTTCGCAACTTAATACTTGTGGAGTTCTCGGATTGATTCGCCACAAGTGGATTATTAGTCATAGATGCAGTTGGATGGCGGTCTATGTATTTTGTTGTAATGCCCACAGTAAATCTCATAGTGATCTTCTTGACATATCATGTTTATCTTTATTCTATCAATTGCCCAACTGTAATTTGTTTACCCAGCATGTGTTATTTATCTTATGGAGAGACACCACTAGTGAAATGTGGACCCCGGTCCTATTTCCATCATATTGCTATCACCTGTTTACTTTACTCGCACTGTTTACTTTACTCGCACTGTTTACTTTACTCGCATACTTCTACTGTTTTCCACTCGATACGCTCATAACCTTTGTTTCAAGCAAACCGTTGAGATTGACAACCTCATCGCAAGTTGGGAACAAAGTACTTGGTTGTGTTGTGTGCAGGTTCCGCAGTTGCAGCTAGCAAGCAAAGCTTGGACGAGGCGCCATATATAAATTGTCTGAAGTTGTCGCAAACTAGCAAGCATCACCTTCAGTCGTTATTGTCTGCTCTTCTCCTGATCGACATACCTTGGTTTCTTAACTGAGGGAAAATCTGCTGCTATATTCATCACACCTTCCTCTTGGGGTTCCCAACGGGCTGGTCATTCACCACGCAACAAGCAACAATCTTCTGGCGCCGTTGCCGGGGATTTAAGAAGAAGAAGCTCCCACATCAACTATACTTTCCCACGTCAACTACGCGCTAGCACTATGCATGTCAAAACCTTTGCTTTACACATACACATGACCTAACCAAAGCCAAAGGAACACACTAGCCACCGACGTGATGTCGTCCGGAATAATCTAGGGGGTAGACCGCGCGGGTGCAGCGGGCTAGGGTTTCGCCGTACATCGCGCTTCAGAGGTAGCAACCCCCTCCAAAGCTATCATGTGGACATAATATATGGAGATAGGTGTGGTAGAGCTATCTGAGAGGTGTGACCACCCCGTTGGCACACATGCTATTACACTTTGAAAAATCAGGGCGGTAGACCGCAACGGGTTAGGGTTTCTCCGTAACCGGGCTTCGGGGGTTATGCATGTCAAAACCTTTGCTTTACACATACATATGACCTAACCAAAGCCAAAGGAACACACTAGCCCACCGACGCGATGCCGTCCGGAAAAATCGAGGGGGGTAGACCGCGCGGGTGCAGCGGGCTAGGGTTTCACCGTACATCGCGCTTCAGAGGTAGCAACCCCCTCCAAAGCTATCATGCGTCCATAATATATGGAGATAGGTGTGGTAGAGCTATTTGAGAGGTGTGACCACCCCGTTGGCACAAATGCGATAACACTTTGAAAAATCGAGGGAGGTAGACCGCGACGGGCTAGGTTTTCTCTGTAACCGGGCTTCGGGGGCTATGCATGTCAAAACCTTTGCTTTACACATACATATGACCTAACCAAAGCCAAAGGAACACACTAGCCCACCAACGCGATGTCATCCGGAATAATCTAGGGGGGTAGACCGCGCGGGTGCAGCGGGCTAGGGTTTTGCCGTACATCGCGCTTCGGGGGTAGCAACCCCCTCCAAAGCTATCATGTGTCCATAATATATGGAGATAGGTGTGGTAGAGCTATCTCAGAGGTGTGACCACCCCGTTGGCACACATGCGATAACACTTTGAAAAATCAAGGGGGGTAGACCGCGACGGGCTAGGGTTTCTCCGTAACCGGGCTTCGGGGGCTATGCATGTCAAAACCTTTGCTTTACACATACATATGACCTAACCAAAGCCAAAGGAACACACTAGCCCACCGACGCGATGCCGTCCGGAAAAATCTAGGGGGGTAGATCCCGCGGGTGCAGCGGGCTAGGATTTCGCCGTACATCGCGCTTCAGAGGTAGCAACCCCCTCCATAGCTATCATGTGGCCATAATATATGGAGATAGGTGTGGCAGAGCTATCTCAGAGGTGTGACCACCCCGTTGGCACACATGCGATAATACTTTGAAAAATCGAGAGGGGTAGACCGCGATAGGCTAGGGTTTCTCCGTAACCGGGCTTTGGGGGCTAGGGTTTCCCCGAAGCATGGTTTGCTCCAAAACCCTGATATATGTGGGGGGGATGACGATGTACACTTTGAAAAATTCCCCGAAGCGTGGTTTGCTCCGAAACCCTGATATATGTGGGGGGGGATGACGATGTAGAGTATGTTGTATTGCAAAAGGCATGGGTATAACACTAATAAATAGGCAACAAAATATAAAACTAATTGAGAAATAAACATAAGTAGTAAAAAGAATAAAACATAAATGAAAAAATTGAAAAAGCTAGAATCTCGCACGGCAAAGGGCTGCCGCACGGCAAAGGCTCCTTTGCCATGTGGATCACACTGGCGCACGGTATAGTGATCATACATGGCAGAGGTGTGCGCCTTTGCCGTGGCAGAGGTGTGCGCCTTTGCCGTGGCTGAGGTCTTTGCCGTGCAGCGTCTTCACCCTTTGCCGTGATACCCGTCTTTACCGTGCGTGATGGTGAGGCTTTGCCGTGCGTCATTCGTTGCCGTGCGTGATGTTGAGGCTTTGCCGTGCACCACTTCTTTGCCGTGCGTGGTTCTCTCTTTCCACGGCAAAGAATTCTTTGCCGTGTTCTGTAGCACGGCAGCTACAGTTTTTCCGGTAGTGTTTAATCTATATTCGTATATTGCATGTCGTGATTATAACAGAGAGACCAGAGCAGATTAGTCTTGGCGGGTATATAATGTTCACAAATGGATGTTACCTTAAGTATGGCGAATTCAAAACTGAAAGTCCACAATAGAAACTAGTTAGTTAATCATTTAAGTGTATATTGTTTAATCATAACATGGAAATTATCGTGGAGATGTACTTGACCTGAAATAAAAGGGCCGATAGATGGATCATGCTGCACCGGGCCGGGTCAGGCCCCTGGAAGCTAGGTTTAGTTATGTTGCACCCTCCCCTAAAAAAAAAGTTATGTTGCACCCGAACAACTGGATTCAACCAATCGATCGGTTCGTATATATCCTCGTTGCTTCCCGATCACTAAATCTCATCAATCGTGATCGCGGACGAGCTTATCTAGCTGGCTAGGTCACCGACGAATACCTGGAATTTTTGACGAATCAGACCACCTGCGCCAGTGTATTGTCAAAAAGGACCACCTCCGAAATTATTTGTCAAAAAAGACCCCTACTGAGTGGCGGCACGTCTGGCCAGGCGACACATGGCACGTGCCGCCTGGGCCGACGCCGGCATGGGGCTGCCGCCAGCCGCGTCGCCGGCATGTCGAGTAGCAGGTGAGGGAGTGGGCCCTGCCGCCTACCTGCCGCCTACCCCATCGTCGGCTAGCTGATGTGGCGCCTGCCGCCATCCGTGGTGGCGGCACCCTGCCGCCTGCCGCCCCCTGTCGCCAGCCCTGCACTGATTAGCCCTGCACTGATTTTTAGGCACTGATTTTTAGGTTGTTGCCCGACAGCATCTCCCGCCCTCGCATGCGCTGATAAAATCGATGCTTTAGAATACTGTTTGATACAGAAAAAGACCACCGTTCACTGTGTCGTAGCAGTAACTAGACCACCGACGGCACTAATCGCAGGCTATATAAGCAAGGTATTCGTTCGATCAGTCTCATTCATTCGATCTCCACTGCTATCTCTACTCTCTGATACTTGTTGCATCAGTATAGCCTCCAACCATGTCGGATGTTCTTCCTTTCTTTGATCCCTCTAACCGTGATTTCCACCCAGAGATGACCCATTGTATCCTGTGTCGTACCGGAACATTTTGTGAGACTAGAGGTATGTCTTTCCAGGAGGTAATCATTGAAGATAGCCACGTAGCTAAGATAGGTATATGGTTACCGAGGATGCAGCTCCCACTGAGGAGCATAGAAGAGGTACGCCAAGAACTATTAAGGCAGCAAGCAAGGTGGAATAGAGTGGTTGAGCTCAAAAATATTGAGGCTGGTCTTGGTTTTCAAAGTTGGATCAATACTGATTCAACTGAAATCACGATGCTGCCAAAAACATACGCATTGCATATGCAGGTAATATATATTATTTTGCGCACTTTATATTCCTTAAGATTTATTTGTAGTACTACTGACATTATCCGGTTTTCTATTTGTCATATGCAGCACTATCCTGATGACGCAGAGTTTGTCAATAGAAGAATCAAGCACTTTGCCTGGCTGAAAAAGATATTTGGTCCAGTGCGGGGTGGGTTATACCGCCCGAATACATATGGTGATGCTCTAGCAGAGGCAGCATATGATGAGTATAATGACGATGACTTCATGCCTGCGCCTGTGAAATCTAAGGGTAAGAGTGCTGCATCATCGAAGGCCAAATCTAACGCAGCATCATCATCGGGCAAGCGTTGATTCGTTTAGTGAAACATTGTAATGTATCTTAATTTGAAGCCTCGTGACATGTGTATCTTACTAGTAGTTTATGTTGTATTTGTGTTGCAAGCAAAAAAATGGCAGGCCTTATTATCGCAATAAGTGATTGAAAGCAAATTTATTTGTCCCATACAAACGAACATAGAAATATGTCTATTACATAGCTGGAAATAGTAACATAGATATATATAGGCGTACACAAATTGTGTTAGCCTTGTCGGCGAGGTCTGGGCTGCCTGTGCCGACGTCCTGAAGGCGATAGACGTTCACGGGGGGGATGAGGTTCACGGTGGCCTCGGCCGTACTGCCGCTCGTCCTCTTCTGGTTGTGTGTCAGGTGGTGGCGGAGGAGTATGAAACACGTGCTGAGATCCTGAGGGTGGAGGGATTAAGCTCCCAGATGTGCTAGCTGGATCGTACGAAAAGACGTCTGGGATAGATGAAAACAAGTTGGTGTTATCCTGTCGCAGCATATGCTGAAATCCCTGTGGTGGAGCCATGGTGTATCCAATACCAGCTCCCATGTCGTCCCATGTCGGATCAATAGTTTCCTAAGGGTTATAGACATTATTAGAACCCATGTCACGTTAATGAGGTTGAGAAGGTGTAATTAGTTAAGATATATGCACATACTTGTGTGGTATTGAACCGTTGTGAACTCTCGCCTTGATCCCACGTCGCATGTGCTTGCGGCATATTTTGGCCAACATCACAATCCACTGAATCCCACGTAGTCCCAATATTTTCGTGCACACGCCGTGCTCCCACGTCGCATGTGTACGAGTCCATTCCTCCAGATGGGGTAACAGTTGGCATAGTAATTGGCTCCTCCTAGCAAAATCATTGAAAAAAGAAATTGTTACTGTCTATGGAATTTAGTGTTTTTGTAGACAAGAGTCTTATCGGGGATGGGAAATGTGAAAAAAAACGTTGTTCCATAGTACCTGTCTAGCAGCACGTCTTTGAGATCCTAGGCGTGATTGTGAACGTTGTAGTAGTGATGAGTCTTATCGGGGATGTGTCATTGGTGTGGTACTCAGTCGCGGCTCACTGGGTCGCGCAAGACTCGGTCTAGACGAAGGCGCTGCAGGCATTTCGCGATGATGCGCCATAATATCATCAAGACGGGTGCAGCCTAAACGCCGAAGTCCGCTTGCGGCAGTAGCGAAAATACGTCTGAATATGTTCTTCCCTTCCTGTGTATTTAAGTTCTGCTGTTGCATAGCTCTTTGCGCATCGAAAGCGATTTGCCGTAAATCTTCTAGCTGCATGTATCACAATTAGGACATGATTAATTAGGACATGATTAATTAGAACACAATCAGTACCGTGCTGTCACGATGGTACGCCGATGATAAGATTTCTGGTCCACGCACTTGCTCATCCTGTGTAAGCTCTATAGGCGGAGGACCCGACAACAAGGTACGTGTATTATGGATGTACCACTGATTGTATATCGCAGTTGTATTTATATTGTATGGTCTAAAAATTGAGAAATATATTAGACATAGTAAAAGGGTAATATGTAGACTCTCAAATAAAATATACAAAAACATATTACCTTTCATCCTGTACACAATCAATCAACGCGTTCTCATTCCACGTTTCAATCCAACGCCTATTATGTGTCTGCCAGTCATAACAATTCTTTCCTTTATTGTCTTGCCTAGATGACAAAAAATTGAATTAAATAGAGTTCACATAATATGAAGTATACGATACCATTGATTGGAAATCTTACTTATGTATGGCATGTTCGAGCTGTCTGGGTACTGGTGGGGGCACATCCTGATGGAGATCAAATTGGCGCATTATACGCTCGAGGTTATATGGCTCAACCATCCAAATAAATAGTAGGTTGCAGCGAGTCATCCAGTACGCATGGTCTCTGACACAGTCAATTGTTGGCTGCTGATCACCCCAGATGGACTCAAAATTGTTACGCGTCCATGGATCCCATATGACATTGTACCACTCCAGATGCTCAAACTGGTTGTGATATTCAGGGTAGCATCCGCGTACAATATTTGTGGCCCATGATTTGTGGACATGGACCCACCGGCTAGCCATAGTAAGAGGCCCATATTTATATTGTGTGGCACTATTATAAGGGTGGATTTTATTCTTCATAACTGGACGACCAACAGGTATGTACTCCCATGACCATAGCTGCAAAAACTCATATGGAACAACAAGTGTATGACCACCAGCACCTTTCTTCCTGGTTGCATCACATAAACCCCTATAAGTATGAGCTAGCAAAGCAGAACCAAAGCTGTATGGGGGGCTTGTAGGTAATGGAGCATCTACTATCTCCTCGGCAATCTTAATTAGACTAGGGAGACATACATCCCCGTGCGTCGACGGGAACATCATACCAAAAAGAAACAGCAAATACGCGAACAGATGCCTCCTCAACGTCTCCACTGTTGCATCATCTGGTATTTTATAATAAAGTTGTGTTAACCAACTCATTGGGACACCCCTTGGTCTTCTACCACCCCGAGCACCTGAATTAGGCACTTCCGTGTCTAGACGCACTCGAAGATCGTCAGGCCAATCACTAGAATATGCAGGAGGGACCAAAGGCTTACCGTAGATTGGTAGACCTGTGATCATTGACACATCCTTAAGTGTGGGCGTAAGCTCCCCACAACGTAAGTGAAAAGTGTGTGTCTCAGGTCTCCAGCGATCTACTAGTGCTGATTGCAGAGACGAGTCTAACATTAATTGAGCCTCAACATCTGTTAACCTCGAGTATGGAAGAAGTCCGTAAGCCTGAAGGTATGTGTCATAAAAAACATTTGTATACCATCGGCTTTTAATGGTTCGGAGCCTAAATGTTGGAGGCGGGTGCACATGTGTACTAGGATCCAACCAAATATGGCAGCGGTGCCCATCATCAATTGATTGATGTAATAGGGATGGTAGTTGCGCCATATTATCCTGTAGTCAGATAAAATTTAGTTAGTACAAATAATATTGCGAAAACTTACTAAAAATTACAAACTTTCGACAGACTACCGATGGTTAAATTTAACATCATTACATAATACAAAATAACATCATTACAAATTACAAACTACATTCAATACAAATTACAAATTACAAATTAAACTCATTACATAACACAAATACATAATTCATTACAAACGAAATTCATTACATAATAAGTTCACGAAAATTAATAGTAATTTATTACATTACATCGAAGCTAGGAAAATACAACATTCGAAATGACTAGCTGCGGTAGGGGCATTCCCTGCGTGGGTGTCCAGCGCACCTACAAATGCGACATCGACGTGGTTCTCCAGATTGGCTATGGTCCATGTCGTTCCTATGACGTCGAGATGGTCGGCGTCCCTTATCAGTTCTAAGCATCGCCGGATTTGGAACATATATGATATTACTTCGCTTGCACACATCCCTGTAGTGTTCATCTATGCCCCAGGCCCAGAATTCACCATTCCAGGTGTTAAGAAGACTGAATGTGCTGAAATAAGGAGATATGTAATGCTCCACGCTGATATTCTGTTCGGCAGCCGCCCTGAGGACATGACTACATGGATAGCCTAGCAGCTTGGGCTTGTTGCAGGTGCACTCACATGAGTTGGGGCCAAGAGTAACAGAGTGATATTCGTTGCGGATGGACATAGTCTGCAAGAAGTCTTCGGGCATCGGTCCCGCAACCGCCCTCTGAGATGGACCAACACCTTCCTCCTCTGACGATGACGACCCAGAAGAATGATCATCATCGTCATCATCTAGGGCCTCCGTTAATCCCTCCATACGTTCACTTATGTCAACGACCGCAGACCAATAGCCTGGGTCGGGCACAATCTCAAGTTCTATCGGCTCCGATCGGCCGCTGCTGGGGCCGCCGATGATGGCTAGCTGCGCATCTGGAGCGCCGCTACTGCATCCAGGCTCATCATTTGGAGAGACAAACTGCACATACACCATCGGCCTTTGAAACATAGCGGCGCCAGGTGTGGTTGCAAACCTCATGTATGTCCTCCATGAGTTATTTCCTTTCACCTCCCGCAGACCCCAACGGGGAGCTGTCCCATCATCCCCTCTCACACATATGACGGCCTCAACGGTCATCTTCTTCCCCCGCATCTCAGGACCAAACTGCACCCGGATGCATTTCCTCACTTCCGCAAAATCTAGGTTCTCCATGTCTCTCACTACAACATTTATAGACTCGCACTGAGACACATCTAGCCCAGAAATTCCGTCACGTACCACATCACCATAAAACAATAATAAATTTTCCATCGTACCTACCCCACAAATTTATAATGGATATTAGTAACACGGAAGCTACATGTTATATTTATGTACAAATTTAAATATTCTCCTAAATGAGCTGACGTAATTTATATTTTGCATATAATTAATTATTCTTTCTGCATGCAATCACTAACAGAATTAAATTTACTGTTCTACCAACATAACTACATGGGATACAGTACAAGAAAATAAATACTTAACACTTTTTACTACATCAAGTATGCGATCGAATATTATTCATAGAATTAATTATTCTTTCATGCATGCAATCACTAACGGAATTATCTTACTTCACTTTATTGTTCTACCAATGTAAGTACATGACATACACTACGACAAAATAAATACTTAATATTTCTTAAGAGATAAATTTTATACCTCAACTTCAAGAACGCGGTCCGCAACTATTTATGCCACCAAATATTTCCAATAACCAATATTTAACTAACGTTCGTAGAAAATTTCACCTGAAATATATATGCAACCGAATTATTAACAAATCATACTTATACTACAAGACTGAAAAAATATATGACATGAGGTTTTTACCATTACTTATTGGTACACTTCAAATTCTGCGGCACACAATTTCCAAGTATTACCAGCGACATCGTATTCATGCTATAATCCACCTACCACATAAAATCATTGGTTTCGTTAGAATGAATGCAAAAATAATTGATGCTTCATTAGCAAGTTCGAAATCATGCAACTATAATATCATCATTATCACTCTCAATGCTAATAATATGTTACATGACTTAATCTTTAACTATCATGCAATAATATAAGTAATCATTTGAAGATGTTACCTTCATACGAGAAGCTCCTCTACTTCTTCATGTGTGGATCTTCCTTTAATATCCAATTTGGCCACATTAGTACCACCTACTTATGCTAATCTTGAACAAAACACAGCTCATTACAGAGGAGATAGCAGGAGATGGAGATGCTCAGCTCATTAGAGAGGAAAGAGAGCAGGCGATGGACTACGAGAGATAGCAGGAGATGGAGAGAAGCTCAGCTTATTAGAGAGGAGAGAGCAGCTGAGTGAATAAGTGAAGGAGCAGGCGTGCTGCATGTGTGAGGGTGCTACCCTTTAAAAGGAGAGCTCATCAGCTGACGTCGCATCCTGTCTCGTGATAATTGGAGTCTATTTATTATACGAAACAGTGTTTCAAAGCATCAAATACACAGGTAAAAACACCACGGATTGCATATCACATGCAAAAAGCTTCACAGGCGGGAACATTGAAAATTCGTTGCTTCCTTTGCAGACCTCGTAATCAGCGCCGTTATCTTCGGAACTTGGGCCGGTCGGCTTTGGCACGGCTTTGGCAGGGTGCCGACAGCACCGATGGCGGTAGGCGCCACCTCAGCAGCTTGCCGGCAATCACGGAGGCGGCAGGAGGCGGGAGGGCCCACGGCGTCCCGGGGCAGCCACATGCCGGCGACGTAGGTGGCGGCACCCCCCCTGCCGGCTCTGGCCCAGGCGGCACGTCCCACGTGTTGCCTGCCCAGGGGTGCCGCCACTCAGTACGGGTCTTTTTTGGCAATGTTTTTCAGATGTGGTCCTTTTTGCCAATACACTGGCGCAGGTGGTCTGTTTCGTCAAAAATTCCGAATACGTGCGGCGATCGGCTGGATTGACCGCGCGATCGATGGAGCGAGGGAGCGAGCGATCGGAGGTCCCCACTGCCAACAGCGGCGTCACGCTGCCGCATGACATGGTGGAGGAGATCTTGCTGCGCGTCCCTGCCAGGCAGCTCCGCCGGTTCCGCGCCGTCTGCCGGTGGTGGCGCTCCCTCCTCTCCGATCCGTCCTTCGTCAAGGCGCACTCTGCCCTACGCCCGGCCCTCATCCTCGCCCTCACCGCAGACGACAGCCGCATCGATGTGGTGGATCTGTCCGGCAGCGTCGTCAAGCAGATACACGTCCCGGCGGCCGACAAGAAAGGGGCGCTTTGTGCGCACCCGGGCCCGTCGACCTTCCTTTTCCGAGCCAACAAGCGTGCCCGTATGGTTGATCCAGACATCGGCGTCGTATTCACCTTGCCGTTCGACAACCATGATAGCCCGACGCCGCAAAAATCATTGTGGTCCACCGCCGGAACCGATTACGTGCTCGGGAGAGACACCTTCACTGGGCATCACAAGGTGCTCCGCATCGTCAACCGTTTCACTCCAGGATCGTTGCCCTCGCAGCAGCTGTGCCATGTGCTTACCCTCGGCGGTGACGATGACAACTACTGGAGGCGTAGCCCGAGTCCTCAAACCTCTCTCAAGTGTAAAGTTGACTTCCACGGCGTCACCATCCAAGGGTTTGTCTATTTTCTGGCACGCCACTGCTTTGCCAGCTTCGACGCCATAGTCCATACCCATGATATCGAGAGATACATGAATATGAAGTTTGTCGTGTCGTTCGATCTCGGGAAGGAGCAGTGGAGGCCGACGACGCTCCAAGGGCCGGGAATTAACACGGGCAAGGGAACATGCCAAACCAAGCTAGTGAAGTTGTGCAACACATTAGTGGTGGTACACAACAATTCAAATGGCTCCACCATTGACTTGTGGTTCGCCGAAAACTTGGAGAAAGGTCTTTGGGTCAAGAAAAATTGTGTACCGCAAGAATTGCTAGCACCGATGTCTCTAGATACGATCTTCTGTATACCAAAGAGGGTTAACTTTCTGATGGAGTTGGAAGATGGTATAATTATCTTATGTTACTATGTCACTTGGACAAAAGAACAAGGATCGCGCTGGCGGACACGAGTTTATGATCCGAGAACCTATGCGTGTACGGATTTGCCGCAACTTGATCTTTGCGACATAGTTGGTGTGTACATAGAAAGCCTTCTATACTTGGTGAATGAGTGAACGGTGGAGGGTTTTGTTGAATGACATGGTGCACATATATCAAGTTGCCCGTACTATATTTAATATACCTCAAATTGTTCGTCTATCAACATTTGTTGTACTTTTGTCCTTTTTAATTTTGTTTTGTCACATTCTCCCCTCCTTCGTTAAATCCCTCACACCTCACCCTACTTTCGGGAAATTGTTATAAAAGCAATAGGCAATAACGAAGAACGAAAAAGAAATCACAGCACGGAGACACAAGATTTTAACGTGGAAGCCCCTCTCCAACAAAGAGAGGTAAAAACCACGGGCGCCAGCCAGCAAAACTTCACTATATCTGGAGTGTTTACAAAACACCGTGGGTAACCCTAATGATGCGATAAATCCTAGCCGGCGACTTACAAGGAATATATATAGGCGGCGAAAACGATCCATACCTCTGGCGACGGGCCTCGCTCCGCTCGTCAGAAGTTGACTTTTACTTTGTAGAATTTGGATCAACATATAACATAAATGACTAATGAAGTTGAGTCACTTTGTAGGGAACTTCTTAGTAATTACTGAGAAGGAACCCCTTGGTCGTTGTAGTTTCGGTTGTGGCTTGTGAAGCCATACGACCGGGCCATGGCGTGGCATCAGATGCTCTTTTGCAGCATGGTATTTATAAGGAAAATAATCTAAAATTCTAGCGGTATGTAGTCATTGTTCAACTAATTCAGAAAATCTTTTTTGAAAAGAAGGGCGAGACCCTCGCCATCAACATCGATGCACATGGACTTAATTTATATTTTATTCAACAAAGATATGGCTGGATCATAGATTAAAAAAATCTGAAGCCAACACACAACACCTGTAATGGTGAAAACAACACGCCATCAAGGTCTAATGCCTTAAAAAACATAAACAACGCCATCCAAGGGTATGACGGCACGAGAGAATTGTCATAGAAGACAAGTAGATAGATGCTCGATTCCATCAAGGATAACGATCCGGACCGACTTACAATAGATCGTAAACCCTAAACCGGTCATGTATATAAGGCCCACAGGGATCGTCCAAGAGGGCAGAAGAGACTTAGATGTTCAATCTTGTTCTCCTGATAACCCTAGCTCGTGAGCACAACCTTGTAATCTACTTAGAGTCAACCTAATCTAACATGAGTATGTATTTACTAGATAAAGAGGAACCAAATTTGGGTACGTCGTGCATAGCGATTTTGTTCCTGGTAGCCCCCATGCCACTACGCCCCACCTCTCCTAAGCCACCCCGATGCCTAATACCGTGATTTTCCCACGACGGATATTGAGAGATTGAAGAAAACAGGAGCTGCGTGCAGCTCCGACAATTGTGACCACGTGTGACAGACTTAAAGTACAATTAGGACTATGGTGTGCAATTTTTTAAGAATTGGGACTAACTTGACACCTCCGAATATTTTTAGAACATGTGGTGTATTTAACTATTATTTGTACCCGTACTTCTTTGTTACTTTCAAGGATTTCATATCAGTGTTGGCGCAACATGTACATGTATACATGTTGCGGAACGGACTAACCGGTCACACATGTTGTGAAATAGGTGCATCGCAAGTCACAAAAACAGTTTGCCTCCGGTTTTTGAAAAAAACCCGCACGTGGCTGTCACGTGAGGTCAACAGGTATCTAACTATTTGCAATTAGCCCCCTCCAGCCATTCCAATCGACAGCCCCGCATACCTGGCTGTTCTGATGGCTGTCACGTGAGGTCAACTCTTGAAACAGTGGCTTGCCTTGCTGCCGTGGCTGGAGCAATCAAACTGGGCGCAAATAGAGTTATTATTGAATCTGATTCTTCAACTCTGGTGAAGGCTCTCCATGTCAAGGAGTACGATCGGTCGGAGATAGGCGTGTTGATAAAAGAAGCTAGGAGCATCAGCAGAACCAATTTCGAGTGTTTCGAGTTTTCTTTTGATCGTCGTGCCTGTAACGCTGTAGCTCATGAGCTAGCAATTTATGGTGCGAATTCAGCTAGTGCTGATTCGTTTTGGGTGGACTGTGCCCCCATTTGTGTAACTGACATTATTGCCAGCGATCTTGCTGTGCAAGAAGTTTAATGGATTTGTGTTTTTCCCTTTAAAAAAAACTCTTGGAACACCTGGGAACAAAATATGCATTAATTCATTTGAATCACATGTAAACCTGGTGTACAAATGCTAACAAACAAATGATAGGCATGGTTCATCTGGGAACCTGGGAGCTATTTGTTAATGAAAGAAAATGACAGGCATGCTTCAGCCATGAAAGAAAATGACAGGAAATCATCAACCATGAAAGAAAATGACATCAGCATATAATATATAGTCAATATGATATCTGCGACGAAATGATTCATTCTGTTGATTGCCCAAATATTGGCACAAAATGACAGCACCATATAGTATGCAAGTTGACATAATGGAACAACTAATCTAGGTAATTCACTGCCAAAGATTGGCACAAAATGACAGTACTCAAATTCAACTACAATGGACTACACAAAATAACAGCATCATGTAATACATAGCATCATATTCTTCAGTCATCAACTCCAGGAGCTCCTTCCGATTGACTGGAACTCGTCTTGAACATGTACATTTTGTGATTTTCTACTAGTTCTTCCAGTTCCTCTTGTTCCCTTTGCCCCCCTTGCTCCCCTTGCTCCTGTGTAAGAAATAAGTTGCAATAATTAATCACTAGAACTATAGCTTCTGATAAATATTTAATTATTGGAACTAGTTGCAAGAAATAACCAGCTCCTGTTGTCCGTGGCGCAACTAGTGCTCTCCCTGATGTGTTCACTATTGGACCTCTTGCTGCAGGTATAGTGGCTCTATGTTCTGCTACAAAACAACTTTCTTCTGGCATTTCCTCCATGATTAAAGGAAATCCTTGTACTGCTTCCTACATACCAGTACAGAACAGATCAGAAGTTGTATTTATTTTTGCTTGGGTGTAGGAACTAATTATTTACTTTACCTCATGTCCAAGAATGTGAACCATAGAATCTTCTTGGTGTTGAGGATCTAGATGAACCTTTTCTAGTCTTTGATTAATGTGCTACAAAATAATAACTTAGTGAGAGAATGATTTGGAGGAAATTAAAATATAGGGAAAACATGAAGAATACTTACAGTTCTAATTATAGGGAAGTCAACATCACCATTTTCATCTATTACTTGTTTTGATTTTTTTCTTTCTGGCTATCTCCATAAGCTGCTCAACATGCTCTCTCATCCTGGAACTTTGTTTCCTTTTCCTTCCGCTTGAACTTGTATTGTTGGCTTGCACATCAATTAAAATATAGGGAAAACTTCGACATCTCTTGAGAAATCTGTATTCTTTCTCAACTTGTCTCTGATTTCTGGAGTTATAGTGCCTTCCATTTTCTCATGTGCTTCTTTCCTCTTCATGTAATGTCTATGTTGAATTTGTGCTCTTATTTTTTTCAAACATGGACACTGAATTTAGTCGACTCCAATCCTACAACAACCAGAATAGTACAACATCAGCGATGACAGTCCAAAAATTCCAGGAACATATATTAAACAGTACAACATCAGGACAGTACATTTGCATAATTACACATGAAATCGACACCAAACGTTGATAGCATCCAATCACTATTCTATTAACATCAAGGTAATGCACAAATTCAGTTAACACACTAGCATGCTTCCGTGTACCATGCTGTCAGGTGGTATCAAACATTCAGTTAACACACTTGCTGTCGTGTACCATGCTGTCAGGTGGTACCAAATTCAGTTAACACACTTGCTGTCAGGTGGTACCAAATTCAGTTAACACACTTGCTGTCAGGTGGTACCAAAAATTCAGAGAGGGGCTCCTCCATCTGCTGCGACCAACGGGGCTAGCCAAGAAACATGGTCGCCTCCTCCGTCTACCAGCGACGCCACCATACAGCGACGGCAGGTCCATCTGGCCGGCGGCAACGTCTAACCCTAGCGGTCTGGGATGGGGCGGAAGGGGGGGAGAGTACTCACCGTGCACCGGCGCCTCCTGCCATTCCCGCCTGACACGAGGAAGATCCGCCGGGAGTACTCGATCCACTGACGTCGCCTTCGCAGCATCGGCTGCTGATGACCTCGCCGGACCAGCGGTTCCACCGGCGGCGGTCGCCTCATCCATCGGGAGAACAGCCAGGTATACAGGGATGTCGATTGGAATGGCTGGAGGGGGCTAATTGCAAATAGTTAGGTACCTGTTGACCTCACGTGACAGCCACGTGTGGGTTTTTTTCCAAAAACCGTAGGCAAACCGTTTTTGTGACTTGCGGTGCACTCGTTTCACAACATGTGTGACCGGTTAGTCAATTTTGCAATATGTGTGACTTAAATGCACATGTGAAACAACTTCAGTGACCGCGGGTGTCATTTACTCCAAAGATTGACTCATCACATACCACGGGAGAGCATGCAGTAGGACATGCGAACAGAACAGCACTGATGTTACTCATTCTCACAAACAAGTACCTTTCATCCATCACAGCACAACTGAAGGTTGAAATACAGCTTTACTGGCTGGTTGACAACATACACGTACTCAGAGATCCTCCTAAAAACACACACGAAGGAAAGGAAACAACAGTAGTACAAACATGGAGCTACCCTACACAGACCTGCAATTCAGAACTAAAGTCGCTCTGCACGTAGCTGTCTCTAAAGACAGCCCACGCGAGGCAGAGGACGTTACAGAGGTTGGAGCTCCACGCGGTCCAGGTAGCGAGCCCTGTCTGGTTCCTCAGGGCTTGAAGCAGCGCTGCCGAGTAACCGACGATGAGAACCAGCGGCGCTGCCAGCACGGCGGCGAACACCGACCTCGGCATGTCCTCGTACGGCCGCGGGCGCAGCAGCATGAAGGGCACCAGGAGCGTCACCGGGAGTAGCGACACGGGCGCGCCGAGACCGACACCCAGGGCGAGCCCCATGGTCGACGGCCTGCCGAGCACTACCGCCACGGCGATCCCCGGGACCGCGGCGGCCGCCAAGACCCATCTTCCAAACGAGGTGCTCACACGCGCTACTACCTCATGTAGAATTCGTCCCAGTCGGATGTCGGATCCTGCGGTGTCCATATTCGTCTGTAGCCCTGTGCCTGCCTGCCCGGGTTAAGTATATGTATCCAACATGCATGTTCGGAGTCTTCGGACTCGTCCGACTAGCTTTCAGTCTCCGAAACCTAGTATGGCAGATCAGTATTCCGGTTGGCTATCCTATACAATTCCAGATCCATGGAGTCCATATAAGCCGGGCGGCTGATGTGTAGGCCAGGCACCCACATAAGATAATACAGTAATAAAATCAAATTCATAGGAAAAATAAGGCATACGCAAAAATCAAGCATGGACGCCGATATGGACTGCAAGGCGGCGCCGACTGGGCTCGGCGTCGACGACCGGGCAGGGCAACGCGAGTCGGCGATCCGCTTCGGGCTGGCAGTGTCGGCGGCGTGCGCGACGGCCGGCGGGGCGTTGCTGGCGTACATGCCGGGCGTGTCGATGGGCGCGGCCTTCGGCCTCGGCTTCGGCGGCCTCCTCTTCCTGCAGTCCTTCACCTTCTTCTTTGTCCCCATGCTGCGGCCGGTGGAAGACATGACCGCGGCGAGGTTCGTGCGCGTCTGGAAGACGACGGTCCTCCTGGCCGTGCTGTTCTGGGTGGCGCTGATCATTGCATTGTCAGACAAGGCCGTCGTCTCCACCGCCGTCATGTTGGTCAGCGACGTAGCCGGCCCAGTGTGGCTTGGCTGGTTTCTCTCCGGCAAGGATGGTGCCCCCACCCAAAGGCTCGTCGCCAGGCGATGATACTATGGTTTAAGTAAAGTGCAATTAATTGAGAACAGAGATCTGTCACCGGTCAACTGTGTTTACTCCCTCCATGCCGGATTATAGGGCAATTACGCACTTCAAGACAAACTTTGACCTTTAATTTTAGTCAAAAAAATATAAGATATATTATATAAAAATTATATCATTGAATTCATATTCAAAATAACTTTCTAATGGTATAATTTTTATATCAAATATCTTATATATTTTTGACTAAAATTAATGATTAAAGTTTGTCTTAAAATATATATTTGCCCAATAATCCGGAATGGAGGGAGTACTTATCTTGATATTGTGAATTCATTTGTAATGAAATGCCATTTCTTTGTTTTTTTTGCGGGCTGTGAAATGTCATTTCTAAACTCGTATAAATTTGATTCCGTCTCTATTGTTTGCCTAGCCTACCACTTGGAATTGTTAATTCAAATGAATACAGAACACCTTTGGATAGCAACTCAGAAGATTTGAATATAGAAACATGAGATGCAAAATGTACAACTCTCTCCCAGCGACTCAATTTTTTCTAGATACGGATCACAATGAAATGTACCAAGATACATCCGCATTTAGAAAAAATCGAGTCAATTACTTTGGGACTAGGGTGAGGATTATTATTATTATCTTGATAATACTAGTTCGATTTAAATTGGCAACCGGGAATTGATATTTATGAATAAATTTGAAGTGAAATGCCATTTCTGAATTCACATAAATTTGAATCCTTCTCTGTATTTTGTTTTATGTTTGGCTGCCACTTGGAATTGTTAACTCCAATGAATGTGGATAGTAACTCAAAAGTTTTGAATATATGTATATATATACCTTAATACGCGTGCGTGCATGCGTGGTCAATGTTTTCCTTAAACTGCGTGCGTGTCTTGTAAACAAAACCAGAGGAAAATAATTGGTGTCACATTTGAGTACTCTATTTTGCATGAGACCATGTAGCTTCAAATGAAGTAAGAGTTTAATGATTAAGTATTTAAGTAAAAAGCGCGGTGAATTCTGGGAGTCAAATAATTTATAAATCATTGATAAATTTTAGATAAATTTATCCATAGAAGCATTTTCACTTCTTTGCTCTATCAACTCCATCTTTTTGACAAATTTATCTTTATTTGGTCAAATACATAACCATTCGGCATTGATTAAATTTATCATGCATTCTCTTGTTGGACCACTTATTGTTTCATGTGATTTATACCCTTGCAACAAGTGGGTATCGTTCTAGTTAATTGTATTAATGAGGTTGCTGCCTAGTAAAAGCGGGCTTAGAATATACGAAAACACTTTCTCTATTTTCTATTGTAAAGTAAAATAGAAAGTATTAAAAGCCATCATCGACTCTGCCAGAAAACGTAACATGCAAATAGAACTGAGAAAGAGAAAGGAAGAGAAAGGGATCAATCCAAATACTCAAATGTGAGGGGATAGTCCTCGCGATGGGTTTTGAAACAAGGTAGTGGAGATGTGGCGGCCGATTCCAAGTCAAGTGAGAGACAGGAATGATAGTGGCTGATATGTTGAAAAGTAATTTTCTCATCACTTTTCTATAATTTTTCCTCTAAACCTTAGGTCCATTTTTTATTTCATGAACCCAGAGAAAGACAATTTAAATTAGTTTACATGTGACCATTTCTCATGGATGTCTGGACATAATAAAACAAAAAATATTTATTTTTCTAAATGTTCTAGTATGTTAATTCTTATAGCTCTTAGTTAAATAAAATAAAATTATATTTTATTCATAAAGTAACAAAATACAGGAGGTGCAGTTTTTTTTTTTGAGAAATTAGAAATAGTCATTAGGTCCAGCACTCTAGGCTCGGCCGAGTAGAGTCCGTATTATATCTCCTTGCTGATTTGTTACTCCCTCCGACCCATATTACTCTTCGCAAATACGGATGTATCTACCACTAAAATGTGTCTAGATACATCTATATTAGCGAAGAGTATTATGGGTCGGAGGGAGTATTTCTTGATCTGTATGTATACATCTCCTCAATACAGACCGTGCCATGGCACGATGCATCTTCCAACTTAAGCAAACAACCGACGAGCAGCTTTGGCAGGCCAGGACACCGGCCGAAAACTTGACGCTGAGGCGATCAGCCGGCCGATTGACAGTCTATGGAGCGGTCAAAGGTGCCCGTCGCCGAGACCGGCCTCGCGCTGCCGCCGGAGGTGGTGGAGGAGATCCTGCTGCGCGTCCCGGCCAAGCAGCTCCGACGCTTCCGCGCCGTGTGCCGTTCGTGGCGCTCCCTCCTCTCCGATCCGACCTTCATCAAGGCGCACGCTGCTTTGCGCCCGAGCCTCATCCTAGCGCTCACCGCGGACAACAACATCATCGACGTGCTCGACTTCTCCGGCCACATTGTCAAGCAGATACGCGTCCCGGCGGCCAAGGAAAGAGCGGTGCTGCCCGTGCACCCCGGCCGGTCATTCCTTTTCCAACCCGACAACCGCATATGTATGGTTGACCCAGGCACCGGCGGCGTATTGACCTTGCCGTTCGACAATCACGATGACCCAGTGTGGCAACGGTCAACATATTGCATCAGATCCGATTATGTGCTCGGACATCACAAGGTGCTCCGCGTAGTTACACATGCCAACTCGAAGTCCTCGCCCTTGGAGCAAACGTGCCATGTGCTTAGCCTCACTGGCGACGGTGACGATGATAACCGGCACCGTTGGAGCCAGAGGCCGAGCCCGCCGTTGTTCGTCTGGTCCAATGTCGACTTCCATGGCGTCGTCATAGAAGGCTTCGTCTTTTTCCTGGCGGGCGGTGCCTTCAACACCGGCAGCGACAGGATGCACAATATGAATCCGGAAAGCATTGCGTCATTTGACCTTGAGAAAGAGCAGTGGAGGCCGACGACGCTCCAGGGGCCACAAGAGATAAACACCCACACCGGTGCGCTTCGGCCTAAACTGGCGGAGCTAAGCAACACCCTAGTTATGATTATGTATAATGTTAAATTTGATCACACCGACATGGACTTTTGGTTCGCAGAAGACTTGGCGAAAGGGATCTGGGTCAAGAAACATGCGGTGCGATGAGAATTGCTGGAACCCTTTCATCTTGTGTCCTTACGCAGGGACATCATACAAGTGATGGAGTTGGACGATGGTAGAGTTGTATTTTCATACTTTGTGACCTGGGGGGTGATCAAAGAGCCACACTGGCTCACAAGAGTTTACGATCCTAGAACCAAGACGTATACAGATTTGCCACAACTTGATGGTCGCACCATTGTTGGCATGTACACAAAAAAGCCATCTATGTACTTAATTGATGAGTGAGTGAACAATGGAGTGTTGCCTTTTCTACTTAACCATGCATGACGCATCATGTTTCTATTTGTGAATTGTTATAAATATTTTTTAATAGCCCATCAAGTTTATATCAACACTTGTTTTGATTTTTCCGTTGTGCTCTTTTATTTTGTCACCTTCTACTTCTTTTGATCTCTGGATATTCGTATGAAAAAAAATCTAACTAATAAGCTGAAAGCGTTTGGTGGTGTGTTGTTTGGTTGTGCCTTGTGTGGCCTTGCAACTGGTGTTCAACCCCTGGAGTGGCATCATCTCATGCTCTTTTGCAGCACATTTTTATGAATAATTAACCTGAAATACTGGTGGTTTGTAGTAAGCGTTCAACTAAATCAGAAATTGTTGTAGCATAATTCTTTTTCAGAAAATGTTGTAGCATAATTTTTTGAATATGGTTAGCATGCATTTGTTTGATCGAAGGCGTCTACAGATATGCCATAGCTTGATGTTGACAGGATATTGGTTTGTATGTACAAATCCTTCCAATACTAGGAAATGAGTATGAACAAGAGTTTTGTTGTTTTATTAGAAAGTAATGCATCTTCATTTGCTCATTTTGTTATATATTTGATTACTTGCCCTAGCTTCTTTTTTAGACGAAAGGATCGAAATGAACCCGGCTTTAAATTAACATAGTCATCAACCGGCTAGGAGTTACACCAATAATTACAACACACCCACGCAAAGCGCACACCAAACACACAACAAAAGACAACACAAAACATGGGGTCGAAGCGCCCGCAAGATCCAGGATGAGGGAGCCTTGTCTTTTCTTTCACGGGAGCGACCACTGCCATGTCGATGCCAACAAATCCCCTTCGCTCCAAAACAGCAAAAACCCAAGGGGAACTCGATGATGGGCCAGCAACCTAGCAGAATTTGGGGATCCAAAGGAGGGGGGCCTTGCGGCGATGCCTCCAAGAAGGTGCATGATGCAAGGTTGCGTCATCGTCATCGGCAGAGACCGAGGTCCTGCAAAGCTTTCACCCAGACCCTAAACCACCACACCACGAGCTCGGGCTAGGTCCAGACCAAGCACAAAATCTTCCACTCGCATTTGGATAGGCACACCGGTAATAGCTATGAATTGATGCCGCCCTAGCAAACCCCCCAAGGCGCTAGGATGCACTAGTAGAAAACGGGCCTTTGGCCTGGACCCTTTAGTCCCGGCCTCCATCTGGGCCGGGACTAAAGGCCCGGCCACGTCGCCCCAAATTCGCCAGCCGCCCGGGAGGCTTTAGTCCCGGCCCGTAACGAGCCTTTAGTCCCGGTTTGAGACACAAACCGGGACTAAAGGTCTATGTGCTGGCCGGCCCGCATGTGCGCCCCCTTTAGTCCCGGTTTGTGTATCAAACCGGGACTAAAGTCCTCTGCCTATATATATTGGCCACAGCCCCTCTCTCCCCTCTTCCTTGCATTTTTCTTGGATGGATGAGTGTGGGTGTGTGCTAGCTCTCCTTTTTGCTTGGATGCACTAGAGGTGTTTGTTGAAATGTGTGTTAGAGCGATGCGGCTTCAGTTCACCGAACACAACTACGATATGAGGTGCCCGAGCCACGCTTAAGCCTCTTCCTCTTTATTTCCACTTATTCTAAAAGGTTAGCAACTATATTTCCTCGTTTAGACCGTGCGGTACTAATTTTTAGGATCGTGATTGTGTTTGATATACTGTTGCATGACGCAGATGAGCCATCCATGGATGTACGGTGATCGACGCACGGCCGCTTACAGAGAAGGCGTGCATTCTTTTCGAGATGCGGCCGATGCGAACAAGCATGGTGGTGGCTATATGTTTTGTCCATGTGTTGAATGTCGGAATGAGAAGGATTACACTTCCTCAAGAGTCATTCAGAGCCACCTGCTTCGGTCCAGTTTTATGTCGGGCTATAATGTTTGGACCAAGCATGGAGAAAGAGGGGTTATGATGGAAGACGACGATGAAGAAGAAGAGAACGATGATGACAACTACCGATCTATGTTCCCTGAGTATGCTGATACCGCAATGGAAGACAATGAAGAAGAAGACCAGGGTGCAGAACGGGAACCAGATGAGCCCGCTGATGATCTTGGCCGGGTCATTTCTGAAGCACGGCGAGGATGCGACACAGAAAAGGAGAGGTTGCAGTTCGAGCAGATGTTACAGGACCACAACAAATTGTTGTACCCAACTTGTGAAGATGGCCACAAGAAGCTAGGTAGCACACTGGAATTGCTGAAGTGGAAGGCAGAGACCGGTGTGACTGACTCGTCATTCGAAAAGTTGCTGGTACTGATGAAGAAGATGCTTCCAAGAAAGAACGAATTGCCCGCCAGCACATACGAAGCAAAGAAGCTTGTCTGCCCTCTAGGATTAGACGTACAGAAGATACATGCATGCCCTAATGACTGCATCCTCTACCGTGGTGAGAAGTATGAGAATATGGATAAATGCCCGGTATGCACTGCATTGCGGTATAAGATCAGAAAAGATGACCCTGGTGAGATTGAGGGCGAGCCACCCAGGAAGAGGGTACCTGCCAAGGTGATGTGGTATGCTCCTATAATACCACGGTTGAAACGTCTGTTCAGAAATAAAGATCATGCGAAGTTGTTGCGATGGCATATGGAAGATCGTATGAAAGACGATAAGTTGAGGCACCCCGCTGATGGTCGGCAGTGGAGAAAAATCGAGAGAGAGTTCCCGAGATTTGCAGGTGACGCAAGGAACTTATGGTTTGGTCTGAGTACAGATGGCATGAATCCTTTTGGGGAGCAGAGTTGCAGTCACAGCACCTGGCCCGTTACTCTATGTATCTACAACCTTCCTCCTTGGTTGTGCATGAAGCGGAAGTTCATTATGATGCCAGTGCTTATCCAAGGTCCAAAGCAACCCGGCAACGACATTGATGTGTACCTAAGGCCATTAGTTGATGAACTTTTACAGCTGTGGGCCGAACCAGGTGTACGTGTGTGGGACGAGCACAAACAAGAGGAATTTGACCTTCGAGCGTTGCTTTTCGTAACCATCAATGATTGGCCTGCTCTTAGTAACATTTCAGGACAGTCAAACAAGGGATACAATGCATGCACGCACTGTTTAGATCAGACCGAAAGTATATATCTGGACAAATGTAGGAAGAATGTGTACCCGTACAATCGTCGTTTTCTTCCGCCCAAGCATCCCTTAAAGAAAAAAGGCAAGCATTTCAATGGCAAGGCAGAACCCCGGGGGAAGCCTATCATCCGTAATGGTGCTGAAGTATTTGATATGGTCAAAGATTTAAAAGTAATCTTTGGAAAGGGTCCTGGCAGCCAACCTGTTCCTAACGGCCCTGATAAGCGCGTACCCATGTGGAAGAAGAAATCTATATTTTGGGAGCTACCCTATTGGGAAGTCCATGAGGTCCGCTCCGCAATCGACGTGATGCACCTGACGAAGAATCTCTGCGTGAATATTCTAGGTTTCCTGGGCTTGTATGGGAAGTCAAAAGATACACCGGAAGCACGGGAGGACCAAGAACGTCATAAAGGAAGAGATGGCATGCATCCAGGGCAGTTTCAAGGGCGTGCCAGCTACGCTCTTACTAAGGAAGAGAAGGAAATCTTCTTTGAAGTCCTTTTCAGTATCAAGGTCCCGACTGGCTTCTCGTCGAATATAAAGGGAATCGTAAATATGAAAGACAAAAAATTCCAAAACCTAAAGTCTCATGACTGCCACGTGCTTATGACGCAATTGCTTCCGGTTGCATTGAGGGGAATTCTACCGGAAAATGTTCGCCTGGCAATTGTGAAGGTATGTGCATTCCTGAATGCAATTTCTCAGAAGGTAATCGATCGAGAAAGTCTATCAGGGTTACAGATTGATGTGGTCCAATGTCTGGTCAGCTTTGAGTTGTTGTTCCCGCCATCCTTCTTCAATATAATGACACACCTCCTAGTTCACCTAGTCGAAGAGATTAGAATTCTCGGTCCTGTGTTTCTACACAATATGTTCCCCTTCGAGAGGTTCATGGGAGTCTTAAAGAAATATGTTCGTAACCGTGCTAGGCCAGAAGGAAGCATCTCCAAGGGCTATGGAACAGAGGAGGTCATTGAGTTTTGTGTGGACTTTCTTCCTGACCTTAAGCCGATTGGTGTTCCTGAATCTCGGTATGAGGGTAGGCTGACAGGAAAAGGCACACTAGGAAGGAAAGCAAAAGTATGTATGGACGGGCATTCTTTCTCTCAAGCACACTACACAGTTCTACACAATTCCACCGTGGTGGCTCCGTATATCGTGAGACACAAGAATATTCTACGCTCCGAAAACCCGGGGAAGGCTGACTCTTGGATTAAAGGGGAACACGAGAAGACTTTCGGTAGTTGGTTGCAGATACATCTCATGAATGACGACACCATTGGAGATCAGCTGTACTGTTTGGCCAGGCCACCATCTTCGACTATATGTACTTTCCAAGGGTATGAGATAAATGGGAATACATTTTACACGGTTGCCCAAGATAAAAAGAGCACCAACCAAAACAGTGGTGTCCGCTTTGATGCAACAGACGAGAATGGGCACTGTTTGGAAACATATTACGGGTACATAGAGGAGATATGGGAACTTGACTATGGACCTACTTTTAAGATCCCTTTGTTTCGGTGCAAATGGGTGAAGCTGACAGGTGGCGGGGTATTTGTAGACCAAAAGTACGGCATGACAACAGTGGATCTCAACAATCTTGCATACATGGACGAACCATTCGTCCTAGCCAACGATGTCGCTCAGGTTTTCTATGTGAAGGACATGTCTACAAAAACGAGAAAAAGAAATCAGCAAAAGAAGACATCGTCCGATGAGCCAAAGCGCCACATAGTTCTTTCAGGGAAAAGAAACATCGTGGGAGTAGATGACAAGACAGACATGTCAATAGATTATAATAAGTTTCATGAAATTCCGCCCTTCAAAGTGAAGACTGACCCAAGCATCCTACTGAATGATGAAGATTCTCCATGGCTACGACCTAGAAGAAAACAGAAATAATAGTTAGGATTGTTGGTGCAATAATGTAATAATGTATTAAATCTTGTATGTAATGCATGATGAAGATTCTCCATGGCTACGACAGACACGGTTACATGGATGGCTGGATGTGAATAATGGTATGGATCGGTCATCACCGCTCTTTAGAAAAAAAGCCGGCTCACTAGTTCTTTTCCCGTCCTGCTTTTTTACACACCGTGCTGCGTCTTCCTAAAGCCCCTCCCCTCAAAGCCAAAACAAAAGCAATGGCCGCCGTCTCCCGCCTCAACCCCGTTGCCTCGCCTTTCGTTCCGATGGCACTCCTCCTGGCGGGCTACTACCTCTCCCCTACCCCTGTCGCCGCTATACCCAGTCCTGATTTCTTCGCCTCGCAGTTCTTGTACCCACAGCCTCCACATAGAAAATTGTTTTGAATTACTTATTCAATTTTAAACACTTTTCATATTCATAGTTTTATCAGATTCTAAAATATACATAAAGAATATTAATCAATATAGTTTTAATTGAAAATGGCAAACTAGTTAATAGTTTGGATAGTTAAAATAATTAATTTTGAAAATAGAAAATAGTTTTGAATTATTTATTCAATTTCAAACACTTTTTATTTTCATAGTTTTGTCAAATTCTCAAATATGCAAAAAGAATATTAATAAACATAGTTTTTAATTGAAAATGGCAAAATAGTTAATACTTAGGATAGTTAAAATAATTAATTTTTAAAATAGAAAATAGTTTTGAATTATCTATTCAATTTCAAACACTTTTTATTTTCATAGTTTTGTCAAATTCTCAAATATGCAAAAAGAATATTAATAAACATAGTTTTTAATTGAAAATAGCAAAATAGTTAATACTTAGGATAGTTAAAATAATTAATTTGTAAAATAGAAAATAGTTTTGAATTATTTATTCAATTTCAAACACTTTTCATTTTTATAGTTTTGTTAAATTCTCAAATATGCAAACAGATAACTATTTACAAAACAAATAAAACAAAAAACAGAAAATAGGCCTTTAGTCCCGGTCCGTGCCACGGACCGGGACTAAAGGCCCTTGTTTTGAAACCCCACCGCCGAGGCCTTTAGTCCCGGGCGGTGGTTCAAACCGGGACTAAAGGCCCCCCTTTAGTCCCGGCCTGAGCCACCGCCCGGGACTAAAGGTCCCGGGGTATAAAACATTTCGGCTTCTTCCCCGCCGCTCACACTTTGCAGTTTTCGCGCGCGAGGAGCTCCGAGGACGCCGCCAGGCTGCCGCGCTCGCCAGCCCACCGCGCCGCCGTCTGCCCACCGCACGCCGCCAGCCCACTGCGCCGCCGCGCCGCCGCGACGCCAGCCCACCGCGCCGCCGCGCTGCCGCGCGCATTGCCCGCGCCGCCCGCGCCGTCCAGCCGCCGCCGCCACGCAGCCCGCCGTCCAGCCGCCGCCGCCGCAGTGCCGCCGTCCAGCCAGCCGCGTCGCCGGCCGCCATATACCTGCAGGTTATTTTTGTTAGGGTTAGGGTGTTAATTAGTTAATGTGTTAATTAGTTAGTGTTAGGGTATTTTAGAGATAGGATTATTTTAGAGATAGGATTATTTTAGAGATAGGATTATTTTAGAGATAGAATTATTTTATAGTTAGATATAGAAATATTTTAGAGATAGAAATATTTTAGAGATAGAATTATTTTAGAGATAGAATTATCTTAGAGATAGAATTATTTTAGATATAGTTATAGTTAGATATAGAATTATTTTAGAGATAGAAATATTTTAGAGATAGAAATATTTTAGAGATAGAATTATTTTAGAGATAGAATTATTTTAGAGATAGGATTATTTTAGAGATAGAATTATTTTAGAGATAGAATTATCTTAGAGATAGAATTATTTTAGATATAGTTATAGTTAGATATAGAATTATTTTAGAGATAGAAATATTTTAGAGATAGAAATATTTTAGAGATATAAATATTTTAGAGATAGAATTATTTTAGAGATAGTATTATTTTAGATATAGTTATAGTTAGATATAGAATTATTTTAGAGATAGAATTATTTTAGATATAGTTATAGTTAGTTATAGTTAGAATTATTTAGTTAGAATTTATTTGCAAATAGAAATAGAATTATTTTAGTTAGAATTATTTAGTTAGAATTTATTTGCAAATAGAAATAGAATTATTTAGTTAGAATTTATTTGCAAATAGAAATAGAATTATTTAGTTAGAATTTATTTGCAAATAGAAATAGAATTATTTAGTTAGAATATTATTTAGTTAGAATTTATTTGCAAATAGAATATTATTTAGTTAATCAAATGTCCATTTTTTGCAGAACTATGGATCCACATAGCAGGAACCTCGAAGAGGAAGAACTTATCGAAGATATAATCAAAGACGCCCCCGACGTTGAACCTGCTGAATCTCCGTCGTCATATCTAAACCCCTCCGGAGATGGAATGGAGGTTGATCGACACGAAGATGAAGCCGATGGGGCCGGAGATAGCTCCAATGACGGAGAAGGTGATAGCTCCACTGATGGAGAAGCCGGTGGAGAAGCCGGTGGAGAAGCCGGTGGAGAAATAATAAAGTCCGGCGAGGTATACATATGAAGTTCGACAATCACTTGTAATATGTGAATAATATTGGAGATAGCTCTATATTGTATACATATACATTCATTTGACGAATGTTTCTCCCTCTTAGGCCTCCACATCGAGCAAAGCTACGAAACGAGGCCCGACTAAAAAGTTGGACGCACGGACGCATTACACCTTTGAGGTGATATTGCCTACGGGCGAACCAAAGCTTCCTAAGAATGCTGCTGACACATTCAAGAAGCAATGCGGAGTTCTCGTTAGGGATCACGTCCCGATCAGCGTTCGGGAGTGGAACAAGCGCAAAGGGGCAGCCGATAGTGACTATGTCGCCGAAAGGTACAAAGATAATCTTTGGAATGATATCATGTCACATTTCAACCTGCCAGAATGTGAGAATCAAGACGCCGCAAATAAACTGAGGGCCAAAGTCAAGCAGTGGACTCTAAAGAAGATGGCCGAACTGTTCCGTAGCTGGAAGAAGAAGCTATGGAAAGACTATCTGAAGACAAAGAAAGTGCCAGTATTCGAGGGGTATCTAGCCAAGCAGGCGAATCACTGGAAGGCATTTCAGGAGTACAAGCAGTTAGAAGATGCCAAGGCATTATCAGAAAAGAACAAGAAAAATGCCGACAAGAAAAAATATCACCACACGCTGGGGCCAGGGGGCTATGAGACTGCCATCCCAAAGTGGGATAAGAAAGAGCAAGATCTGCTAGCTAAAGGCATCGTACCTGAACCCATCCGTGATGAGTGGGAATTGAGAGCAAGGAATTGGTTCCTTGCGCATGGTGGTTCGTACGACGAAGAAACAGGGGACCTCATCTGCAGTGACGGTCTTAGGATACCCAGGGAGAATTGGAAAAAAATAGTGAAAGAAATTAAAGAGGGAAAAAGACAGTTCACTCCAGATAGAGAGAAAGATTTGCTCACATTGGTCCTCGGCAATGACGAACATGGAGGACGAACGCGAGGCTTCGGTCCTTCTTACCCGTGGTGGCTTGGGTTTGCCAGAGACCAAGACACTTACAGAAGCCGAGCGAGAGCAAAGAAGCGACAGCAGGATGAGGAGAATGACAAGTTCAACCAGTTGCTTGCCAGGCTTAACGAGCAACAGAAGCAGATTGACGAGCTTAGAGGAGTAGCGCGCCAGGAAGATCCTGCACTCGATATTACCGGCGCCCCATCTAAGCGGAAAAGCAGCGTGGCTGAATCTGAGGCCCCGCCCGACGATGCACGAAGAATGATAGAGGGCGGTCCCGGCTACCCCGTGGATGGAATCAAGGAGTCAACATCATGTGAACTCCATCAGAAATTCAAGAACATATCCATGAAGGTGGCCGTCGGACAAGCTTTACCTTCTGGCCCTGATGCACGCTGGCATGGCCGTGAGATTCCAGCTGGCTTTGCTAAAGTCGGGGTGGATGAAATCATGGCGGGGTTTCATGATATGGAGCTCGACATGGCTGGACCCGAAGATGAGAGGACACTCGGAGAAGTACTGGGTGGAGTCATCCTATGGGACAAGAACTACATCAAGCTTCCAGGCTCGGCCCCAAGGACAACACCGCCTCCCAGTCGTCGCAGGTCACCTACACCTCCATCACCTCCAAGCCCTCCACATGACGACGGCCACCACAACACGAGTCCATCTCGATCACCGCCGCCGGACTTGGGTCGGCCGTCTCCGCCGCCCCCCGCTAAGGATACAAAGCGGAAGCGTGCCAGCAAGAACGCTCCATCGATGAGTTCTAAGCGACGGAGCTCCCCAAAGCGCAAACTGTCGCCCCTCCCAAAGGTACCTCATGCTAATCTTCCTATCAGACCTTATGATCGTACCGACGAGGAAAATGCCAGGATAGCAAAGGAACATTATGATGCGCAGATGAAAAAGAAGGAACCCGAGCCCCGCCCGGAATACACCGAGAAGCAAATAGCATATGCAAAATACTTCACGACCCTTCCATCACAGTTTGACTTACACCATAAGCCTGACGACTATACACGCACATTGCAGAAGGAAGGGCAAAAGAGCAGGTCACGTGCAAGTGCAAGTGGGAGCAAATCAAGTTCAACTACAAGCAAAAAAAGATCAGACGTTCCTCAGCTTGGACAACAGGCCAAACAGTCGATCCCACCCCTCAGGGTGTTACCCGAGAATGTTCCCTCTCTGGTGCAGGGGCAAGATTTGGAATTAGCAAAGAAGTGGGCGGCTGAATGGGGTATCCCGGTTGAAGACGTTCTGGCTTCCCAAGACGACAGGTTACCCAAGGCTGTGGTAGCCCCTAAGCCACAGTTTGTCATGGGAGCGCCTTTGGTCAGCAAAGATAAGTTGGATGATCTCCCAACAAATATGCGTTACTTGCATACATGGTACTTAAGTGAATCAAAGAATGGGAGAACGATGATCGTGGCGCGTGTCCCACGGGAGTACTACGGCCGCCCCGAAGACATCCATATCGACTTTGATGAACTCTTCCAGATGTACAATGCCGACGCCCTCGACAAATCGCTTATGAGTTGCTATTGTCTGTAAGTTTTTTAATTCGTTGTCTACATATAACTTGTTCAGTTATTTCAATTCATTGTCTACATATAACTTGTTCCGTTCTGACTTGTACTCTATTATGCAGAATGAAGATTCTGGAATGTAAAAGTAGGAACATCCTAAATATTGGGTTTATTGACCCAGATAAAATACATATAAAGACGCTAACTGATAACCCCAAGGAGACAGAGGAAAACCTTCTAAGGTTTCTAACAGATCAAAATTTCTGTGACCACATACTGTTTCCATACAACTTCAGGTGAGGGTCTTACTCTGTTGTGTCCATTCACTTATAAGTGTAATTGATAAGTTACTGACACATATATATATATACATGTGCAGCTACCACTGGATTCTGTTGGACATTCAAATTGATAAGGGAAGAGTTGATGCCTTCGACCCATTATCGAGACCCTTGGAACAGTTCCAAAGCCTGTAGGACATGCTCCAAGGGTAATTTCAATCATTCTTGCGCTCTATCGGTCTCTTTCGATGGTTTTCTGATATATCAATTAATGAAAAACTTAGCAAATCATTTTCCTTGTCGGGCAGGGTTTGGAAGCGGTTCAAGTGCGTGACTGCCGGTATCCAGCATGAGAAGCTGACCTTTAGAGCGGCTCAGGTAAGTAGTAGTATGATATACTTCTATTTTCAATACATTTTGTGATGCTAGATTATTATTTTGATTATATATATTCTATTCTCGTAAAGTGCGACCAGCAGCCACGGGGGACGCATCTATGTGGATACTATGTTTGCGAGACCATTCGCACGTTTACCTCTGAGCACAAGGATTATAGATACGATGTAAGCAATAAACATTCACACCTCTATTTTTACCCGTCATTCTTTGTTATCATGATTGATATTCATATTCATCTCCCCTTCTTATATAGTACACGGCCATGCGGGAGAAGTACCTACCAGAGCAACGCGCGATTGCTGTTGCAGAGGAGCTAGCGACCTTTCTGAGGATAGAAGCTATAGACGACAAAGGACAATTTAGTGTAGCTAGGGGCCATTACTGATGTTGGTCCATGTAATCGAATAGACGGGCTCTAGTCCCGATAATTCTGATCTCCATGTAATTGTATATATATGCTCGCTTGCAAGATAAGTTAATCTTATATATATGCATAAACATGTATATTTACAATTATACGAAAACTAATTCTCGAACACCAAACAAGGCACCAAACGAGGCATCACGTTAATCCCCCGAACACCTAAACCCTAAAACCCTAAAACGCTAAAATAAACAAAATCTGCAGAAACTCTTTAGTCCCGGTCTGTTTTATGACCCGGGACTAAAGGTCCTGCCCCTGAGGGCTCTCCCAGGCGCCCACGTGGAGCTCCTTTGGTCCCGGCTCGTAACAGGGCCGGGACTAAAGGTTAGGCCTTTAGTCCCGCCTGTTTGGTCCCGGTTGGGGAACCGGGACTAAAGCCCCTTACGGGCCGGGACTGTAGGCTCTGTCCCCACTAGTGATGGCCACCAGCCATTGACCAGTAATTTCTCCTGGATGTCACTTGTCAGGACGGAATAAAACAAAAATATATATTTATTTTTCTAAAGTTCTAGTACGTAAATTCTTATAGTTCTTAGTGAAACTAAATACATGCATATGGTATATCTTCTGATATAGAAAGGCCCAACTGGATCCAGGTCAGGCCCGTGGCAGTCTGAGGAAATGGACATTGGGTCCAGCACTCCAGGCTCGGCCGAGTAGAGTCCAAATTATATCTCTTCGTTGATTTGTTATTTCTGGATCGGTACGTCTCCTCAATCCAGAATTCCAGATCGTACCACATAATGCGCACGACCGACGAGCAACTTAAGCACACAACCGTGTTTCAAAAAAAAAACTTAAGCACACAACCGACGAGGAGCATTATCTGTCTAGGACACCGAAAACTTGAGGTTGAGGCGAACAGCTGGATTAACATGAAGCAGTCAAAGGTCCCCGTCGCCGAAACCGGCCTCGCACTACCGCCGGAGATGGTGAAGGAGATCCTGCTGCGTGTCTCGGCCAATCACACTAGTGGAAAACCGGCCTAATATTTTAGGGCATTAGTCCCGGTTGCAATATGAACCGGGACTGATGTCCTGGGCCCCACCGATTTTTCGGCCGCAGGACCCCAGAAACCATTAGTCCCGGTTCGTTTTTAACCTTTAGTCCCGGTTCGTATTATAAACCGGGACTAAAGTCTCTGGGATAGAATCCGACCGTTGCCAGACTCATTAGTCCCGGCTGGTAATACCAACCGGGACTAAAGACCAACCCTTTAGTCCCGGTTGGTAATACCAACCGGGACTAATGACTTCCCTATATAAAACAGCTCCTTCTTCCTCCCCGAGCCAGCCACTCCCCCTCTCCACTCTCAAGTGTTCTTCATGCAACAAACATAGCTCGAGTTCATCCTCTTTGACCACCATTTTTTATCACAAATTGATGTCCCCACTTGAATCTAAGTGGACTAAAAGGTGAGGAACTTTGTGCTTTTGTGTTTCATTGGTAATTTAGCTCATTTAATGCTCTAAAAGTAGAGAAATTTGTGATTTTTTTATGGGAGCAATTATTTAGATGTTCATTTGATTATGTGTACAAGTAGGTGAAGATAGAGGTAAAAATAGAGGTAGAGGTAGAGATAGAGATATAGATAGAATTAAAAATAAAAATAGAAGTAGACATAGCTAACATAGAAATAGAAATAGAGATAGAGATAGAAATAGAAAAATAGAAATAGCGATAGAAATAGAGATAGATGCCGTAGGGCGGAGCTTCCGAAGATGCCGTAGGGCGTGAGCACCGACGACATCTTCGAGAAGCTCCGCCACGGGAGATTTCCCAACCCTTTACGCAACACTGTTAGAGGAGATGGAGTCTTTCACGGGCTTGCAGGGAAATTTTTCCAAGGCGGAGCTTCCGAAGATGCCGTAGGGCGTGAGCACCAACGACATCTTCGAGAAGCTCCGCCACGGGAGATTTCCCAACCCTTTACGCAACACTGTTAGAGGAGATAAAGTCTTTCACGGGCTTGCAGGGAAATTTTTCCGAGGCGGAGCTTCCGAAGATGCCGTAGGGTGTGAGCACCAACGACATCTTCGAGAAGCTCCGCCACGGGAGATTTCCCAACCCTTTACTCCATAACTGTTAGAGGAGATGGAGTCTTTCATGGGCTTGCAGGGAAATTTTTCCGAGGCAGAGCTTCCGAAGATGCCGTAGGGCGTGAGCACCAACGACATCTTCGAGAAGCTCTGACACGGGAGATTTCCCAACCCTTTCCTCCATCCATGGGGATGAAACTCTCCCTGCCTTCGAGCTGTGCTTGCCATGGCGTATCGATGCTCCTTTTATAGGCACAGCGCCGCTTCTACTTGTGTCTTGTTCCTCCGACAGGGGCGTCATGCGCTACATGCTTTATCTCATCGAGCAGTGCATCAACCCATGCATACTTATCCTGCCAATAGCTTTAGTCTCGGTTGCACCCACCAGCCGGGACTAAAGGTTACCCACACGTCCTTATCCCACCGACGGTTTTGTTAGATGACACAAAAACCACCTTTAGTCCCGGTTGTACCAACCAGCCGGGACTAAAGTTTTGTTAACTTATTCTTACTTATCAAACTAAAATTAGAGAAAGAAATAGAAATTGTATATTTGATTTGCGTTTGATATGTACTTATATAATGCAGATGAGCCGAGCATGGATGTACGCCGATCGACGCTCTGGAGATTTCATTAAAGGCGTGCATTCTTTTCTCAAGGTGGCTGAGGCAACCAAGCGGAATGGTTTTATGTGTTATCCATGCGGTGGTTGTCGAAATGAGAAGGATTACCCCTCCACAAAGACCCTTCACATCCACCTGTTCCGGTTCGGTTTCATGTCCGGCTATAATTGTTGGACCAAGCATGGGGAGAGAGGGGTTATGATGGAAGACAACGATGAAGAAGAGAATGATGACAACTATCCTGAGTTCCCTGAAACCACCGATACCGCAGTGGAAGATAATGAAGAAGAAGAAGGTGAAGAACGGGCATCAGATATGCCCGCTGATGATCTTGGTCAGGTCATTGTTGATGCACAGATTGACTGTGAAAGTGAAAAGGAGAGGGAGAAGTTGGAACGGATGTTAGATGATCACAAAAAGGATTTGTACCCAAATTGCGAAGATGGCCAGAAAAAGCTAGGAAGCACGCTGGAATTGCTGCAATGGAAAGCAGAGAGTGGTTTATCTGACAAGGGATTTGAAAAGTTGCTAAAAATTATGAAGAAGATGCTTCCAAAGGATAACGAATTGCCCGCCAGTACGTATAAAGCAAAGAAGATTGTCTGCCCTCTAGGATTGGAGGTGCAGAAGATACATGCATGCATTAATGACTGTATTCTCTACCGCGGTGAGTATGAGAATTTGAATGCATGCCCGGTGTGTAGTGCATTTCGGTATAAGATCAGGCGAGATGACCCTGGTGATGTTGAGGGCGAGCGCCCCAGGAAGAGGGTTCCTGCCAAGGTGATGTGGTATGCACCTATAATACCACGGTTTAAACGTTTGTTCAGAAACAAAGAGCATGCCAAGTTGTTGAGGTGGCACAAAGAAGACCGTAAGAGTGACCAGATGTTGAGACACCCCGCTGATGGGTCGCAGTGGAGAAAAATCGATAGAGATTTCCCGGAGTTTACGGAAGACGCACAGAACCTGAGGTTTGGTCTAAGTACAGATGGCATGAATCCTTTTGGGGAGCAGAGCTGCAGTCATAGCACCTGGCCCATGACTCTATGTATCTATAACCTTCCTCCTTGGTTGTGCATGAAGCGAAAGTTTATTATGATGCCAGTGCTTATCCAAGGCCCAAAGCAACCCGGCAATGACATTGATGTGTATCTAAGGCCATTAGTTGATAAACTTTTACAGCTGTGGCAGACTGAAGGTGTTCGTGTGTGGGATGAGTACAAACAAGAGGAATTTGATCTACGAGTGTTGCTGTTCGTGACCATCAATGATTGGCCTGCTCTTAGTAACCTTTCAGGACAGACAAACAAGGGATACAATGCAAGCACGCACTGTTTAGGTGAGATCGATAGTATATATTTGGATAAAAGTAAGAAGGTGGTGTATCTCGGGCATCGTCGATTTCTTTCGCCCAAACATCAATTGAAGAAAAAAGGCAAGCATTTCAAGGGCGAGGCAGAAGTCCGGGGCAAGCCTAAACGCCATACTGGTGATGATTGATGTCTACGCACTTCTATTCTTGTAGACACTTGTTGGGCCTCCAAGTGCAGAGGTTTGTAGAACAGCAGCAAGTTTCCCTTAAGTGGATCACCCAAGGTTTATCGAACTCAGGGAGGAAGAGGTCAAAGCTATCCCTCTCAAACAACCCTGCAATTACGATACAGAAAGTCTCTTATGTCCCCAACACACCCAATACACTTGTCAGATGTATAGGTGCACTAGTTCGGCGAAGAGATAGTGAAATACAAGTGGTATAGATGATTATAAGTAGTAAATACAATCTGGAATAAAAATCGCTGCGAGCAAACACGTAACAAAACAACAAGTAAATGGTGTGCAATGCTTGAAAACAAGGCCTAGGGATCATACTTTCACTAGTGGACACACTCCCAACAAATATAACATGATTGAACAAATAAACAACTTCTCTCCACTATGGTACTCTGAATTACTCTCCTATTGAACACCACTAATCATTGCGTAGTGGCTACAGAAGCACCCCTTAAAGTTCATCAAGTACTTGACAAACACCACTCATAGAGATATCCAAATCAAAGAACAACTCAAGATAGATATTATTGCAACTTAGACCAACTACTAACACGGTGCACACACTGTCAACATTACACCATGAAAGGAGGAATAGATCACTTCAATACTATCATAGCAATAATTACTCTCATAATCCACAAGAGATCACAATCATAGCCTAAACCAAGTACCACCATGATGCACACACTGTCACCGTTACACCATGGCAGGAGGAATAGATTACTTTAATAATACCACTAGAGTACACATAATATCTGAATAATAACATCTACTTGTTCAACATGATACAAAGCTCACGATCACATAAAGATCACATCATGGGAGAGAGAGGTGAACCACATAGCTACCGGTAGAGCCCTCAGCCCCGGGGATGAACTACTCCCTCCTCATCATAGGAGACAGCAAGGTTGATGGAGATGGCGGTGAGGTCGATGGAGACGGCGGAGACGGCGATGGAGACCGATGGAGATGGCTTCGGGGGCACTTCCCCGTCCCGGCAGGGTGCCGGAACAGAGACTTCTGTCCCCCGAAATTCGTTGGTGGCGGCGGCGGAACTTCGGAACTCTTTCTGGAAATTTGCCGACTCTTTAGGGTTTTCTGTCCCGAGGCTTTATATAGGCGAAGGGGCGTCGTCAGGGGAGGAGCCAGGCGCCCTCACGCGGGGCCTGGCCGCGCCACCCCTACGTGTGGGGCCCTGGTGGCCCCCCTCCTACTCCTCTTCGGATCTTTGGAAGCTTCCGGGTAAAATAAGTCTTCAGGAACTTGTTTCGTCCAATTCCGAGAATATTTCGTGTGTATCACTGCTGAAACACAAAAATAGCAGAAAACAGGGAACTGGCACTGTGGCAACTCGTTAATAGGTTAGTTCCGGAAAATGCATAAAAGTGCCACGAAGTGTAACAAAACAATAGGCAAATGGTGTAAAAACAAGCATGGAGCATCAAAAATTATAGATACGTTGGAGACGTATCAGCATCCCCAAGCTTAACTCCTGCTCGTCCTCGAGTAGGTAAGTGATAACAAAAGAAATAATTTTTGAGGTGACATGCACCCACGCAATCTTGATCAAATATGTAAGCATTGTGAGCTGGGATCAAAGAACTTAAAACATGGGCATGAAAGATATAATCTTGACAATAAGAACTTAGCAACCATGTTATAACATGAAAATGAACACAAACAAAAGATCATGAAAATGAAATAATGAAAGTCAAACGTGTGTTCAAATCATAAGGAAAAACATACAAATGTTTTTCAGCTTGTCCTTCAAAGAGAGCAAAACATAAATGCATAGGACACCTTCAGGTTTAAGAGGGCGACTAGATACAAATAATTTGAGAACAAGTGAAACCAACAATATGAATCAATCAATGATAAACTTTGGGACAATGCACATTATACTCAGAATGACAACTATGCTCTCTTAATGGTGCATAAAGATAGAAGGTGGTGACTCAACATAAAAGTAAAAAAGAAAGGCTCTTCGCAGAGGGAAGCAGTGATTAAACATGTGCTAGAGCTTTTCATTTGTAAAACAGAGAGATAAAAAATTGGTTTTGAGAGGTGGTTGTCTTTGTCAACGACTGGCAATGGGGTTCTTACTATCTTCCATACAAAAATGAAGCAAGTTTTTGAGAGAGAGATTGGCACTTTTGTGCTCTTTTTATAAAGCTTGGCACAAACCATGGCTAACCGATTCCATCGGGTGCCCACCAACATTCACATTCCATGGAGGAGTGCCTTTTTTTCTTTCTTTTTTTCTCTTTTTTTTCTTTTTGGAATAAGACAATATGGAAGATAGCAAATCCGACCACTACGTCCCCATGAGCTGAAAACAGTGTCACAAAACGAGAAGTATTTTGAAGGTTTTTTTTGAAAGGTAGCACATGAAAATTTACTTGGAATGGCTTGCAAATACCATGCATAGGAATTTATAGTGGACACAATGGCAAACTTGGTTTTTGGGAGTTGGATGCACGAGTAGAGCTCATACTCAGTACAAAATGAGGGCTAGCAAAAGACTGGGAGCGACCAACTAAGAGAGCAATAATGGCCATAATCATGCAAAACGACAAAGCGACATTAAAAGAAGCATAAGACAGGCATCAAAAGTCAAAAACTAAATGATCATAGAGGCTATTGGCGACTTTGTAAGAGTCTAACATGTGTGAGCATGTGCCAAGTCAACCCAAATAAAGCATCAAGGAGAAAACCAAAATAATGCTTCCAAACAATAAAAACAATGCATGATCTTTTCAAAGGCTCATTAAGCAATCTCAGTTATTTGAGACAAGTCATGCTACAGCAAAACCACTAAGCATACTATCAAAAAGACATCAAGCATGACATGAAAAAGCCTAAGCCGCAGTCTACACAAGCTCCTTCTTGTACCACTTTTTTGCATAAAGCTTTTTCTCTTTTCCGACACCATTCAAACTTTTTAAATCCAACTCTTTTGAGGAAAACCAACATGGTCCAGAGGCAAAAATACACCTTGATAAATAAATATAAGAAGATCTGAACACAAATCAAGGCGAAAACGAAAACCAAAAGCAGTAGCAGAAAAAGAGAACACTCATTGAAACGATAAGAGTGAAAAACAGAGTGTTCTTGGCAAATGAAAAACGGAGTTCATCTCCCTTCAAAACAACATGATGTGATCTAACCATTTATTGCAGCAAACAAAACAAAACTAAACTGAAAACAAAAACAACTGACGCTCCAAGAAAAACGCATAGTGCATGAAGCAATAAAAATATAGTGTTTTGAAAGGTGACCTGATTTTTGCCGATGAAGAAGGGGTGCCTCGGGGGCATCCCCAAGCTTTGACGCTTGTACTTCTTGAATGTTTCTTGGGGTGATGCATGGGCATCCCCAAGCTTGAGCTTTTGTCCATTCTTCAACTCATCGCATCATTCTCCAATCCCTACACTTGAAAACTTCCTTCATACAAAACTAAACACAAATCTATTAGCAACATTAGTGTAGCATAACATATAATCAACCTCTTTTTGCTTCAGGTTTCAACTCAAAACGACCACATATTAAGCATATACTACTGTAGCAACTTCCCCAAAAATTCCATGATCAAAATAACTCAAAAAGATAGCGATAAAGCGGCAAACACAAATATTGGCAGAAATCTGTCAAAACAGAACAGCTGACAAAGGTCGAATTTTTGAGGGGTTTTCTGTTACTCAAATCAAAAAGTGTTCAACTAACGAAAGTTTGGATATAACCTGGGGCATATGCACAAGAAATCGCAGGTCCAAAAGATATACAGAGAATTTATACGATTTTTTACGGTACAGCACCGAAAACTGTTTCAGGACAGCAACATCCCCAAATCTTACCTCACTCAAATTAGAGGCTTCTCTTGGCACAACAACAAAATAAAAAGGATAAGGAGAGGTCATTACAGTAGTAACAACTTCCAAGACTCAAATAAAAGAAAAAGAACTGAAAATAAACAATGGGTTATCTCCGAAGAGTGCTTTTCTTTAACGCCTTTGAGCTAGGCGCAGTAATTTGCAAAGATGCTCACGTGGGCGCCATATAAAAGCTTGAGGCAAAGGCGCCATATAGGAACTTAAAGCAATAGAGAGCATCAAAAAGCAAGTATGGAACATATTTAAATCTAAACCACTTCCTATGAAAGATAGTCTTGTAAAGAGACAAGTCATAAAAGCGCAAAGCAAAAAGCATAGGAAGGCAAAACAAGTACAACTTCAAGAATTGCAACATAAAGAGGGGAAACTCAATATTGTTGAGATCCATCAAACCATGTTTCCCTCTCTCATAGTAACTTTCAGTAGCATCATGAATAGAACTAACAATATAACTATCACATAAAGCATCCCTATCATGAGCCACATGCATAAAAGGATTAATACTCCCTACATGAACAATAGTAGTAGGAGCAGATTCAACAGAATAATTATTCTCATCACCATAATCATCAAAAACAGGAGGCATATTGTAATCATAACTAATTTTCTCCTCAAAAGTAGGTGAACTGAAAATATTATACCCATCATCACAAGCTAGAGAACTACTATGTCGCAAAGCATACTCATCAAACATATCATCATAAGAAGGAACATGGATAGCACTAATGGTACAACAATTATTAACCTTAGAATTGGTACCAAAAAGATTTTCAATATCAAAAGTAGAGTGCTTTTCCCAATCATGATCACTAACATAGGTAACAGGCATAGGAACATCATCCCAATCAGAATTATCATAATCTATAGCAGGATCATAACGCTTAGGGGAAGGTACCGTGTCCTATCGCCTTTTACTCCTCTTCTTCTTCTTCTTCTTACTCTTCTTACTCTCTCCTTTAGGAGGGAGAGACTTGAAGGGCATCTTCTCCACATAATCTGGATTGCTGACAGAAACAACAGAAGAAACTTTGGAGGATTCCTCCTCTCTATTAATAATATCGAAACATCTATTAGTCCTGTCATAGCTTGGCAAAACATCATGTTTTATAAGATCTTGTAAGTAAGTATTTGCGAGGCAATCTTTAGCACAATAGAGATGACAACCACGAAGGGTGCTATTAAGATCAACATCATTCATGTCTACCAAAGCAATCTTTCTAGATATCTCTTCGCAATTCAAAAACAAAGTAAGCTCATCATACTGATTGAAAGTAATCTTATCATCACAATACAAATCTGCGGTACTCGTTCGATTAATTGGGCATTGAAAATTAAAGTGCCCCTTTTCACCGCAAAATTCGAAAAGAAAAGGATAAAGCTCACAAACCCATTCACCAAGCACATCTAGATCCTTGAGCCACATGCTGGTTTCTTCATTTGCGTGGGTGATGCAATAATCTTCCTTGTTGTAACTCTGTTCACAAGGTCTATGTATTCCACAAAAATTAACATGCTTATAAGAAATAGTACTTTTAGAAGTTTGAGCATGTTTATTGCAATCATCAAAAACAATATCACTTTCTATGCAAGTATCCTTAAAAGGTTCATGATACACGTCCCCATTTCCCTTAGGAACATTTATATGGGAAGCAAAGGCTTTAAAGCAATCAACCATAATTTGAGGATCAAGACCATACTTAGCACTAAGCTCTTGAAAATTAGCAGTTTCAGCGAAAGACTTAATGCAATCAAACTCGTAATTCATACCTGATCCTTTACCTTTGTCGCTATCCCAACCTTCAATATTGTTTTGAATTGTTTCAAGCAGACCCCACTTGGTGTCGACATCCTTGCTTGTGAAAGACCCATCAAAGCATGCATCTAGATAGTCCTTGTAATGTCCTGAAAGCCTTGCATAAAAATTATTAATAATAATATTACGGGGAAGATCATGAATAGGACATTTATGCATTAGTAACTTCAATCTTCCCCACGCTTGGGCAATGCTTTCTCCCTCATGAGGCCAAAAGTTATATATCCGATTACGATCTTTATGAATTTCACTTGGAGGATAAAACTTGGAATAAAAGAGAGACACAATTTCCTCCCATGCAATAGATGGACCATCTTCAAGCAGCCGATACCATTCCCCAGCTCTGCCTTTCAGTGACAAAGAGAATAGCTTCTTCTTAACTTGGTTCATTGAAATACCTGCACACTGGAACAACTCGCATAATTCATGTATAAAAAGCAAATGATCACCAGGATGGACAGTTCCATCTCCTAAATAGTAGTTATTCTTAACATGATCAACAATTTTTATAGGTATTTTAAAAGGATGAGGAGCACAAGCATCATTAGAAACATCACATATGGGAGATAAAATATTATCAGAACAAACCTTCTCCACTAAAGCTGGGGGACTAAAAATATCATACTTAACAAAACCAGCTTCCCCAAGCTTAGACTTTTCTAGAGCATTAGCATTAACGGTATTCAAAGCATTCATACTAATAACATTGCTATGCGAAATAAGCTCCAAAGGATTTTCAATTTTCTCTTCAAACACTTCATATCTAAACTCAGGAAAAAGACTACAGAACTCTTTGTTTTCCATTAAGCCTAACTAGTGAAAATAAAAACAAGAAACAAAAAGATGTAATTGCAGAATCTAAAGGAAATAACTCCGAGCACTCACACAGGAGGATGCGAGTACCTTTTACCTTACCTCCCCGGCAATGGCGCCAGAAAAGAGCTTGATGTCTACGCACTTCTATTCTTGTAGACACTTGTTGGGCCTCCAAGTGCAGAGGTTTGTAGAACAGCAGCAAGTTTCCCTTAAGTGGATCACCCAAGGTTTATCGAACTCAGGGAGGAAGAGGTCAAAGCTATCCCTCTCAAACAACCCTGCAATTACGATACAGAAAGTCTCTTATGTCCCCAACACACCCAATACACTTGTCAGATGTATAGGTGCACTAGTTCGGCGAAGAGATAGTGAAATACAAGTGGTATAGATGATTATAAGTAGTAAATACAATCTAGAATAAAAATCGTTGCGAGCAAACACGTAACAAAACAGCAAGTAAACGGTGTGCAATGCTTGGAAACAAGGCCTAGGGATCATACTTTCACTAGTGGACACACTCCCAACAAATATAACATGATTGAACAAATAAACAACTTCTCTCCACTATGGTACTCTGAATTACTCTCCTATTGAACAACACTAATCATTGCGTAGTGGCTATAGAAGCACCCCTTAAAGTTCATCAAGTACTTGACAAACACCACTCATAGAGATGTCCAAATCAAAGAACAACTCAAGATAGATATTATTGCAACTTAGACCAAGTACTAACACGGTGCACACACTGTCAACATTACACCATGAAAGGAGGAATAGATCACTTCAATACTATCATAGCAATAATTACTCTCATAATCCACAAGAGATCACAATCATAGCCTAAACCAAGTACCACCATGATGCACGCACTATCACCGTTACACCATTGCAGGAGGAATAGATTACTTTAATAATACCACTAGAGTACACATAATATCTGAATAATAACATCTACTTGTTCAACATGATAGAAAGCTCACGATCACATAAAGATCACATCATGGGAGAGAGAGGTGAACCACATAGCTACCGGTAGAGCCCTCAGCCCCGGGGATGAACTACTCCCTCCTCATCATAGGAGATAGCAAGGTTGATGGAGATGGCGGTGAGGTCGATGGAGACGGCGGAGACGGCGATGGAGACCGATGGAGATGGCTCCGGGGGCACTTCCCTGTCCCGGCAGGGTGCCAGAACAGAGACTTCTGTCCCCCAAAATTCGTCGGTGGCGGCGGCGGAACTGCGGAACTCTTTTTGGAAATTTGCCGACTCTTTAGGGTTTTCTGTCCCGAGGCTTTATATAGGCGAAGGGGCGTCGTCAGGGGAGGAGCCAGGCGCCCTCACGCGGGGCCCGCGTGGCCAGGGGCCTGGCCGCGCCACCCCTGCATGTGGGGCCCTGGTGGCCCCCCTCCTACTCCTCTTCGGATCTCTGGAAGCTTCCGGGTAAAATAAGACTTCAGGAACTTGTTTCGTCCAATTCCAAGAATATTTCCTGTGTATCACTTCTAAAACACAAAAACAGCAGAAAACAGGGAACTGGCACTATGGAAACTCGTTAATAGGTTAGTTCCGGAAAATGCATAAAAGTGCCACGAAGTGTAACGAAACAATAGGCAAATGGTGTAAAAACAAGCATGGATCATCAAAAATTATAGATACGTTGGAGACGTATCAATGATATATTTGATATGGTCAAAGATTTAGAAGTAATCTTTGGAAAGGGTCCTGGCAGTCTGTCTGTTCCGAATGATGCTAGCGGACATGCACCCATGTGGAAGAAGAAATCTATATTTTGGGATCTTGAGTATTGGAAATTCCTAGAGGTCCGCTCTGTAGTCGACGTGATGCACGTGACGAAGAATGTTTGCGTGAACCTACTAGGATTCTTGGGCTTGTATGGGAAGATAAAAGATACACCAGAAGCACGTGAGGACTAGCACCGTATGAAAAGAAGAGACGGCATGCATCTGGAGGATTCTAAGGGTCCTGCGAGCTACGCTCTTACCAAAGAAGAGAAGGAAATATTTTTTGAATGCCTGAGCAGTATCAAGGTCCCATATGAATTCTCGTCAAATATAAAGGGAATAATAAATATGGCAGAGAAAAAATTCCAAAACCTAAAGTCTCATGACTGCCACGTGCTTATGACGCAATTGCTTCCGGTTGCACTGAGGGGGATTCTACCGGAAAATGTTCGAGTACCAATTGTGAAGCTATGTGCATTCCTCAATGCAATTTCGCAGAAGGTAATCAATCCAGAAGATCTACAACAGTTACAGAATGATGTGGCCCAATGTCTTGTCAGCTTCGAGTTGGTGTTCCCACCGTCCTTCTTTAATATTATGACGCATCTCTTAGTTCACCTAGTCGAAGAGATTACCATTCTCGGTCCAGTATTTCTGCACAATATGTTCCCCTTTGAGAGGTTCATGGGAGTCTTAAAGAAATATGTGCATAACCGTGCTAGGCCAGAAGGAAGCATCTCCAAGGGCTATCTAACAGAGGAGGTCATTGAGTTTTGTGTTGACTTTGTTCCTGACCTGAACCCGATTGGTCTTCCTGAATCGCGGCATGAGGGGAGACTGAGTGGAAAAGGCACGCTAGGAATGAAATCAGCATACTGTATGGACGGACATTCTTTGAGTGAAGCACACTACACAGTTTTACGAAATTCCACGTTGGTGGAGCCGTATATGGAGCGACACAAGAATATTGTATGCTCGGAAAACCCTGGGCAGTCTAACTCTTGGATTACAAAGTTGCACATGTCGACTTTTGGTGGTTGGTTGCAAACACTTCTCATAAATGACGCCACTGTTGGATATGAGCTGTCCATGTTGGCCAAGAAACCATTTTCAACTATATTGACTTTCCAAGGTTACGAGATAAATGGGAATACATTTTACACGGTCGCCCAAGATAAAAAGAGCACCAATCAAAACAGTGGTGTCCGCTTTGATGCATTACACGACAATGGGACAAAGGACACATATTATGGTTACATAGAGGAGATATGGGAACTTGACTATGGACCGTCTTTTAAGGTCCCTTTGTTTCGGTGCAAATGGGTCAAGCTGACAGGAGGCGGGGTAGTTGTAGACCAAAAGTACGGCATGACAACAGTGGATCTCAACAATCTTGCGTACATGGACGAACCATTCGTCCTAGCCAACGATGTCACTCAGGTTTTCTATGTGAAGGATATGTCTACAAAACCGAGAAAGAGAAAAGATAAGAAAACGAATACAACACACGATGAGCCAAAGCGACAAATTGTTCTCTCAAGGAAAAGAATCATTGTGGGAGTGGAGGACAAGACAGATATGTCAGAAGATTATAACAAGTTTGATGAAATTCCGCCCTTCAGAGTGAACACTGACCCAACCCTCCTCTTAAACAAAGAAGATACTCTATGGTTACGGTGTAGAAAGAAACCCCAACACTAGATGGGGATGTTGGTGATGTGTAATAATGTATTAAACCTTTTATGTAAATGTATGATTCTGGGTTAGTTATTCAAATTCGAACACCTTTTATCTACTAAGTTTTGTCAGATTCAGAAGTATGCAAAATGGCAAAATAGTTAATTGTTTGAATAGTTATAATAATTGATTTTGAAAATAGAAAATAGTTTTGAATTAGTTATTCAATTTCAAACACTTTTCATATTCAAAGTTTTATCAAATTCTAAAATATGCAAAAAGAATTTTAATCAATATTGTTTTAATTGAAAATGGCAAAATAGTTAATTGTTTGAATAGTTAGAATAATTGATTTTGAAAATAGAAAATAGTTTTGAATTAGTTATTCAATTTCAAACACTTTTCATATTCAAAGTTTTATCAAATTCTAAAATATGCAAAAAGAATTTTAATCAATATTGTTTTAATTGAAAATGGCAAAATAGTTAATTGTTTGAATAGTTAGAATAATTGATTTCGAAAATAGAAAATAGTTTTGAATTAGTTATTCAATTTCAATCACTTTTCATATTCAAAGTTTTATCAAATTCTAAAATTTGCAAAAAGAATTTTAATCAATATTGTTTTAATTGAAAATGGCAAAATAGTTAATTGTTTGAATAGTTAGAATAATTGATTTTGAAAATAGAAAATATTTTTGAATTAGTTATTCAATTTCAATCACTTTTCATATTCAAAGTTTTATCAAATTCTAAAATATATAGAAGTTATTCAAATTGAAATTCAAAATTCATATTCAAATGAAATCTGAAAAAATATACAGCATTGGCGCGCATTTATTATACCTTTAGTCCCGGTTGGTAATACCAACCGGGACTAAAGGTCTGGGCAACGGGCGCGAACCGCCCAAAGGTCTTTAGTCCCGGTTGAAGCCACCAACCGGGACTAAAGACCCTTTAGTCCCGGTTGGTGGCTTCAACCGGGACTAAAGACCCCCCTTTAGTCCCGATTGAAGCCACCAACCGGGACTAAAGGGGGGGGGTATATAAGCCCCGCGCCGCCCCCTTCTTCTTCCCCGGCCAACACTTAGCAGTTTCCGATCGACGCGCGGAGGAGTTCATCGCGGGAACGTTGCGGTCGCTCGTTTTCATGACCGCCGAGCCGCCGCCACGCCGCCCTACCCGCCGCGCAACGCCCTACCCGAGCCGCCGCGCCGCCGCGCCCGAGACCGAGATCGAGCCGCCGCGCCGCCGCGCCCGAGACCAAGCCCGCGCCGCCGCCGCCGCCGAGCCCCCGCGCGCGCAGGTGAGCACATTTAGAAAAATGTTAGGAATTTTTTTTAGAAAAATAGTTAGATTTTTTGTTAGAAAAATAAGTTAGAAAAATGTAGTTAGAAAAATTTATGTTAGATTTTATGTAGTTAGAAAAATAAGTTAGAAACATTTAGAAAAATAGTTAGATTTTATGTTAGAAAAATGTAGTTAAAAAATGCTAGATAGATTTATAGAAATGCTATTAGTTAGATAATAGAAATGCTATTTAGGTTAGATAATAGAAATTAATGCTATTAGTTAGATAATAGAAATGCTATTAGTTAGATAATAGAAATGCTATTTAGGTTAGATAATAGAAATGCTATTAGTTAGATAATAGAAATGCTATTTAGGTTAGATAATAGAAATGCTATTAGTTAGATAATAGAAATGCTATTTAGGTTAGATAATAGAAATGCTATTAGTTAGATAATAGAAATGCTATTAATTAGATAATAGAAATGCTATTAGTTAGATAATAGAAATGCTATTTAGGTTAGATAATAGAAATGCTATTTAGGTTAGATAATAGAAATGCTATTTAGGTTAGATAATAGAAATGCTATTAGTTAGATAATAGAAATGCTAGTAGTTAGATAATAGAAATGCTATTAGTTAGATAATAGAAATGCTATTTAGGTTAGATAATAGAAATGCTATTAGTTAGATAATAGAAATGCTATTAGTTAGATAATAGAAATGCTATTTAGGTTAGATAATAGAAATGTAAAATGTTATTTATGTTAGTTAGTAAAATGCAATTACTATTAGTAATTGTAATAGAAATGCTATTACTAATAGTAATAGTAATAAAAATGAATAGTAATAGAAATGCTATTACTATTAGTAAAATGCTAGTTAGTAAAATGCAATTTAGGTTAGATTTTATTTAGGTTAGATTTTATTAGAAATAGAAATGCTATTTATGTTAGATATATAGATATGTTAAAAATGAATAGTAATAGAAATGCTATATAGATTTTATTTATGTTAGATTTTATTTAGGTTAGATTTTATTAGAAATAGAAATGCTATTAGAAATAGAAATGTTAGATTTTATTTATGTTAGATTTTATTTATGTTAGATATATAGAGTTAGAAAGTGAATAGATAGAAATGTTAGAAATATTGTTAGTAATATTGTTAGCAATAATAGAAATAAAAATATGGAGTAATGTTGTTGATCTATGTTATGGATTTCAGTTATGGATTTCGGCGCCGGAAGAGAAGGTGAAGAAGAGATATTGAATATTATAGTAGAGGGTACCACCCGTGCACAAGGAGAGGGTACCACCCGTGCAGAAGGAGACTGCTCAGAATTTTTGAACGAGTCGGGTGACGGAATGGAGGAGGAGTAGCCGCATGAATCGGAAAATGATGATTACGAGGACGGCTCACAAGGGACTGGACGTGACTTAATAACACGGTCCGGCGAGGTATATATATATATGAAGACTAGCTCTATTCATGAATCAGTAGACGACGATGCATTATGTGGTATATATATTAACGAGTGTTTTCTTATTTTAGACCTCTGAATCTTCTAGAAAGAAGCGAGGCCCGGCCAAACGGCTGGCATCGAATCAGCATTACACGATTGTGCGTCTCTCAAATGAAGGCGAACCGTTGGAACCCAAGAGTGTCGCAAATGCGTTCACTAGTCAATGTGGATGTCTTGTCAGGGACATGGTGCCGATAAGCATTCAGTATTGTTATAAGCCCAAGGCGGCAAAGGGAAAGCCAGCACAGCCAGAGCCAGAAGAGGGTGCAGCAGTCAATTATGTCACCAAGGTCTTGAAAGACAGACTTTGGGATTCCCTCATTCCACATTTCAATCTGCCGGTCACCGAGTCCCTGGAAGAAGCAGAGAAACAGAAGGAGAAAGTCAGGGAGTGGGCTCTCAAGAAGATGGCTGCACAGTTCAATAACCACAAGAAGAGGTTATGGAACGCCTATGTCAACGCCGATCGACAAGCTCCAGAATTTACTGGCCCCAATGAGTTCCTGTGGGATCACTGGGACGCATTTGTGGAGTACAAGGAGTCCGAGCTCGGTAAGCTAAGGAGTAAGAAAAATCTGTTAAATGCCGCGAAAAAGAAATATCACCATAAGTTGGGTCCAGGTGGCTACAAAAGGGCCGAGCCTAAGTGGGATATGCAAGAGGCCGCCCTACGAGAAAAAGGCATCGAACCAGAAACAGAACAATGACCCAGAAGGTCAAGAAATTGGGCACTTGCCCATGGGGCTGTCTATGATGAGAGAACAGGGAAATTAGTTGAGGAGAAGAAACAAATTGCTGAACCCCTGGGAGCACTTGTCAAGACAATCGCCGAGGTTCAAGAGGGGACGTTCAAGCCGGACAGAGAGAACGACGAGCTGACAAAGGCCCTCGGGAACAAGAACACACAGGACGAACACGGGGTCTGGGTTCTGCTATTCCGTGGAGGTCTGGGTTCGCCGAAGAGAGCCAGACTTATAGAAGCCGAGAGAGAGCGAAGAAGCGGAACGCACAGGAGGAGGCCTCACGGATAGAGAGCATAGAAAGGCAACAGGCTGAGCTGAGAGAGTTGTATTTACTGCAGCAGAAGGCACTGGAGGAATTAAAGTCGCAAGGGGCAACTCAGCATCAGCAACACCTAGAACATGCATCAGGCGACAGATCTCAGCGGAGAAGCAGCGTGGCTTCCACGGAGGTACCGATGGATCACTACCCCGTGGATGATATCACCAAGAAGATAGACTGTGAGCTGCATGTTCCCATGAAGAACATATCGATGAAGGTGGCGGTTGGCTATGTGTTGCCATCTGGACCTGGACAAACCTGGCATGGCCGTGAGATTCGAGCTGGCTATGCTAAGGTCGGGGTGGATGCAATTGAAAGGGGGTATGAGTCCCTCAATCTTGACGTCGCTGGACCTGAAGAGGAGGAAACACTGGGAAAAGTATTGGGTGGTATAATTCTTTGGGATAAGAAACACATCGTGTTTCCAGGTTCGGCGCCAAGGCGGCCACCCTCTCCTCCGAGTCCTCACAATTCACCACCTCCCGACGACGACAGGGACGACTACCACCATACCCCGAGTCCACATCGATCTCCACCTCAATGTCAGCCGCCTCCGCCACCTCCGCCGCCTCAGCTCACTCGTAAGTCCCAGAGTTATGGCAAGTCCGCTGCTATGTCCACTTGCAATGTCTCTCTGAAGAAACAGGCCAAGAAAGCTAAGGCGGTGCCTCCTCCTCCTATCGAGAAGACTGCTGAAGAAATTGAGGCGGAGGACAGAGCCAAAGTGAAAAGGAAGCTCGCAGCCCTACGCCCGACCCCTACACCAAAGCAGGTATATACTCTGGAACAGAAGGAGTGGGCCATTGATATGCTTACCCAACCTTCGCAATATGAATTGCGTAAGCCAGATGACTACAAGCGTTGTTTGGATAAGCAGGTAGATGCAAAAAAAGAAGCTAATAAGACAAGCGCAACTGCAAGAGGGAAAAGAGACATTGCCCAGCTTGGAGCACAGACCAAAAAATCAATCTCCCCGCTAAAGGTCTTTGCTAGTGATGCTGGTGGGAGTGTTGCTCAACCCAATCCCGCCGCCTTTGCTGTTGAAGCTGGTTTGACTCTTTCTCAATTGATACATGAAGATATCCCAAAGGCGCCTATAGCACGGCAATATGAAAAGGGGAAGAGTCTGGTCCCACCTGAGATTGAAATAAATCTACCAACACAAATGCGAAAATTGCATAAGTGGTACCTGCAAGCCACAAAGGGCATGCAAGAATTTCTCCTTATGAAAATCACAGAGGGCCATTTCTTAGGTGAAGACTTGGTGCATATTGAGTTTGATGAATTCTTTCAGCTATTCAATCAAGACGCGCTCGACAAATCTCTCGTCAGTGCCTATGTTCTGTAAGTGATTCATTATTTCTATAAGTCTCTAGCTCAACTCGTTCTTTGCATGTAATTATCCCTCACTACGCTGTTTATTATGCAGAATGAAGAGTATGGAATGTAAGAAAATGAATGTCTTCCAAGTTGGATTCATTGATCCAAATCGAGTTAACGGAGCGATGATACAGAACAAACGCAAGGAGACGGAGGATATCTTGCTAGAGTTCCTACTTACGCAGGAATACCGAGCTAGAATACTGTTCCCGTACAACTGCAAGTGAGTGTTACTATCTTATACACAGTTACTTTTCCTTACTCGATGTTATAAGTGTAATTGATGAGTTATTAACTTATATAATTAAACTTGCATGCAGTTACCACTGGATATTGCTAAAGATTGAACCTGACTATGGAAAGGTTGAAATCTTTGACTCGTTGGATAAAAAACTTAATGAATACCAAAGCATCATTGATATGATGAATAGGTAAATTTCAATCATTACGGCATTATATCGGTCTCTTTCGTTCATCTATAACTCATCTATTCATTTTGTTTGCTCGGCAGTGTTTGGAAACGGTTTATAAGCATAGCAAAAGGTGAATGGAAAAATGAGCTGAGGTACCGTACGATCGAGGTAAGTCGTACGAGCTAGGTCCACATATCCCTTTACTTCTAGTTTCAAATACCATTAAGTATATCAATCTTGATATGTCACTGACTAAAATCTATTCTCGTAAAGTGTGCAAGGCAGCCATCGGGGACTAATCTATGTGCATACTACGCTTGCGAGAACCTTCGTGCGGAGGTCACTGAAGGAATTGATTTTCAAATAGTAAGTAAACAATATATTGACAAATTCATTTATTGGCATCAATTTTGTTATGACGATGATTCATATTCATATTGATCTTCTTCTTTATAGTTCGAAGCAAAGCGGAATCGGCTCTCACCGACTGAACGCATAGTAAGAATTCAAGAGGAATTAGCCAGATTTCTGCTTGAACATGTCATTAACCCAAAGGGTGAATTTCATGTCAGTTTCGATTAGACAATTTGTGTAATTAAACAGAAGTCATGATCTTATGTGCGTGAACAAGTCGTGATCTTATGCGTGTGAACAAGTTGTATCTATATGTGTGTGAACAAGTCGTGATCTTATATACTTGTATATATATGCTCGGCGGACGAAATATATTATATATGTATCGACTTATATATTATGTTGTAATGCTGTACAAATATACCCTAAACCCCTAAATAACAATTGAAATCCAGAAAAATAAAGAAGCAGCAGAGGCTGCCACGTGTGGACTCTTTAGTCCCGGTTCGTAACACGAACCGGGACTAAAGGTCCTACGCCCACGAGCACCCAGCCCCTGCCACGTGGTCTCTCTTTAGTCCCGGTTTGTATAGCAACCGGGACTAAAGATTGGGCTCCAGTCCCGGTTGGTTAGTCCCGGTTGCGCAACCGGGACTGAAGGCCGAAACCAACCGGGACTGATGCCCTGTTTTCCACTAGTGTCAGTTCCAAAGCTTACGCGCCATCTACAGTTCATGACGCTCCCTCCTCTCCGATCTGACCTTCATCAAGGCGCACACTGCTTTGCATCCGGGCCTCATCCTAGCCCTCGCCGCGGACAACGACCTCATCGACGTGGTGAACTTTTCTGGCCAGGTCATCAAGCAGATACGTGTCCCGGCCACCGAGGAAGAGGCGGTGCCGACCACGCACCCCGACCAGTTGTTCCTTTTCCAAGCAAACAACCGCATGTGTATGGTTTACCCAGACACCAACGCCGTATTCACCTTGCCGTTCGGCGATCACGATGACCCAATGTAGCGGCAGTCAATATGGTCCACCAGAACCAATTATGTGCTCGGGCAGGACACCTTCACTATGCATCACAAGGTGCTCGGGATCATTTCATGTTTCCTTTCTGGATTAAACTCCTTTAAACAAATTTGCCATGTGCTTACCTTTGGTGATGACCATGACAACCGGCAAGGGCAATGTTGGATGCCAACGCCGAGCCCTCCGATGTTCGTCAATTCTAACATTCACTCCCACGGCGTCACCATACGAGGCTCCACGTACTTCCTGGCAAGTGATATCTTCAGCACCTACGACATGCTGTGTCCCTTCAACGTCAAGATGGACAATATGAAGATAGAGGGCATCGCGTTGTTGGACCTTGAGAAGGAGCAGTGGTGGCCGGCAACGCTCCAAGGGCCGCACGAGATCACTAGTACGTGCACATCGGTGCAAATTGGTGGAGTTAAACAACACCCTAGTATTAGTAATCATGGTGCATTTGCATTTTGATCATACTTATATGGACTTTTGGTTCGCTGATGACTTGAAGAAAGGTCTTTGGGTCAAGAAACTTGTCCTACGGCCAAAATCACGAGAACCTTGTGCACATTTGCCTTTAGTCATAGACGTCAGGCGAGTTGTGGTATTGAACGATGGCAGAATCGTATTTTCCTACTATGTTAGCTCGAAAGAGCCACACTGGCTGACAAGAGCTTATGATCCTAGAACCAAGGTGTATACAGATTTGCCACAGCTCGGTGGTCGCAGCATCGTTGGTGTGTACACAAAAAAGCCTTCTGTGTATTTGGCGAGTCCGTGAATAATGGAGTGTTGCTTCTTAGGTTTGTCTATGTCTCAGTCGCCTGAGAAATAGTTATTTCTCAGTCACTCAGAAAAGTGCAACCGTAGTTTAAAGAAAAGTGCAACCGCAACGAGTTGCACTTTTCTGTTAGAAAAGTGCACGAGAAAAGTGCAACTGATACGTATTTTTTAGGGTGACTGAGAAATAACAATTTCTCAGTCACCTGTTACTTAGCAAATCCGTTGCTTCTTTTACCTGACCATGCATGCATGATGCATCATGTTCCGATTTGCCAATTGTTCTAAATATTTTTAAATAGCCTATCAAGCATCAATAGTTGCTTTGATTTTCCGCTCTGCTCTTTTCGTCTGTCGCCTTCTAGCTTCTTTTGATCTCTGGATGTCACATTCGTAGGAAAAAAATCTATCTAACAGTAGGCTGGAATCTCGGTTAAGGACGAAAGAAAAAGTGAAAACGAAATGTGAAACCCTGCTGGAACCATTTGGTCTTTGGTGGGGGGTGTTGTTTGGTTGTGGGCTGATGGCTTGTGTGGCCTTGCAACTGGTATTCAACCCCTGGTGGCCCACTTCAGCTCAAAATGTTCACCTCAAAATTTCTAAGCCGTGCTCTTTGACCTTGCCCTTTTTCGAGTCCCGTAGCTCCTAGAAAGTCAAAAACGCTAAAAAAAACATTTTCTGCTAAAGACAGTTAAATCCAAAAAGGGGATTAATTGGGAAATCCCCAAATCAATGCAAATCATGAATATCTCATATCATCTAAATATGATGGAATATGCATTAGGCTACCCATAGTGGGGAGTATCATAGGTAGTATCATGCACTACATGCATGCACAAAGCTGATGTGTCACTCTAATTAATAATGAGAAAGATGATAGTAGTATCATAGGTAGATACGGTATCATAGCACGTAGAACTAGAAAATTTAAGCTGCTGACTGAAAATGGATTGTGGCAAACACTCCTAAAACGGAAATATGTTGGTTCAAAAGCGTTATCACAAGTTTCTTGGAAACAAGGTAACTCGCATTTTTGGGCGGGTCTGATGGCTACAAAACAGAAGTTTTTCAGATTCGGACAATTTTCGATTAAAGATGGTTCTCAGATAAGGTTCTGGGAGGACTCATGGCTTGGCAATGCCCCACTCCGAGAATAGTATCTAGCGTTATATAATATTGTTCGTTACAAAAGTGATACCATTAAGAAAGTAATGGCTACCTCACCTCCAGATGTAACGTTCAGGAGAGATTTGATTGGTCAACGGCTAGTTGCATGGAATGCCCTTCTTCAACGTTTGGCTACCGTTCAATTGTCATGCGGACCAGATGAATTTTGTTGGAACCTACTTAAGAATGGCGAATTCTCTGTAGACTCCATGTATAATGCCTTAATCCATCTTGATGTACCAGTTGATAATAACAAGATGATTTGGAAGATGAAGATACCACTCAAAACCAAAGTGTTTGGATGGTATCTTCGTCGCGGAGTAATCCTAACCAAAGACAATCTTGCGAAGCGGAACTGGCATGGGAATCAGAGCTGTGTTTTCTGTCATCATGATGAGACAATTAAACACCTCTTCTTTCAATGTAGGTTCGCAAGGTCTATATGGTCAATCATCCAAGTAGCATCTACCCTTTATCCCCCGCACAATGTGTCCAATATCTTTGGGAATTGGTTGCACGGTGTTGATAATAGGTTTAGAACGCTTATTAGGGTGGGAGCACTTGCCGTCATCTGGTCGCTATGGCTATGTAGAAATGATAAAGTGTTTAATAATAAAATGTCTTCTCCTTTTCAGGTTATCTACCGGTGTACCGGTACACTCTGTTTATGGTCGTCTCTTCAGCGGGTGGAGCACCGAGGCCTATTTACGGAGGTCTGTGTACGGTTGGAGAATACGGCGAGGGATACTTTTTCCCTTCATGGGTGGTAGCATAATCTTCGGATCGAACCTCCTCCCACTGAGGCATAGTTACATTTGCTCATTATGATATGTAATACGTCTTTACTCTGTTTGCTATCTGGACTTTGGAATAGCTGTGTGCATCCTAGTTATGCAGAGGCTGGGTGTAATGCTTAAACCCTTTAAGTAATAAAGCACCCTTTATAAAAAAAGAACTAGAAAATTTAATTTCAAATAGATCTTTTACATAATTTTGCATTGAGATTCTACAAAACAATAAATACAATAAGACTATGATACTCCCTCCATTCCGGTTTAAAGGGCCTACGCATATTTCTAGGTTGTCAATTTGAGCAACATAATATAAGATATATATTACAAAAAATATATCATTAGAAACTTTAGATCTTCTAGTTTCTAATGGTATAATTTTTGTATTATATAAATTATATTTTATTAGTCAAATTTGCAACCTAGGGAGACGCGTAGGCCCTTTAAACCGGAATAAAGGTAGTACTAATACATGATATAATGCATTATAGAGATAGTACCATAGAGTAGTATCTTATGCATGATACTAGCTTATGATATTCCCCACTATGACCAGCCTTAATAAACTACAAAGTTCATGCATGAATGTAGCATGCATCAATCACAAAGTGCAAGAACAAATGAAAATACTATGGACATTAAACATGCAAATGCTTGTGTAGTTCAGAACTTTCTTTCTTCTCTTTCTTTGTTTTGAACAAGTGACCACTGAAAGTAAGTAGGGAGTATATATGCCAAGAGTTTGATGCTAAAAGAAAAAATATTTTTTATTTAACTCATGTCAATAGTAGTGAAGAGAATTATGGTTTTACATGCTTGACCACTTACAAGTTGAAAGTCGCATGCCCAGTGGTTAATAATACATACACCGCACACTACTCAACTTTAGAATTACCATATATTTTCATTGTATGCATACTGTATTAACTTTTAACCAAGTGCTTGCAAAGGGGTACCTCCATGCCACCTGTACAAAGTGCCCTTTGAGATTTTGGGTAATCTTTTTTGCAAAGGCAATATATACCGAGACAACAGGACAACTGACAAATGAACTCCTCTTTAAATACTAACTGAATATTAATTTAAACCTATGAAAGATCATTGAGGAAGTCCATGTTGAACTTCTAGCATGATTAGGCAAGGTTTCAGTTAGCGGCTCAATGCTCTTCTCTAACAAATATGCATACTCAAATATTTAACATGATAACCCCACTCATTTCACATCGGTAGGCATGCATAACTAAAGGTGCATGACAACAACCTAATTATGGTGCAACGTTGAAAGTCTTGTTCCATGACAACATGGTTTGACTTAACTCCAACTAATAAGTTGCCAAACATGTAACTTACATAAATGAGAATCACCATAGACTGCTACTTTCCCATGAGCTTTAATTTGCACAATAAAAAAAAGTATGATTTTGAATGCAAACGCATGGCACATATACTATACTTGGAATAGCATTTTTCTATGTAGGTAGGTATGATGGAGATTTTGTGGAGAAGTATGGCTCAAGGTTTTTGGGTACAACAAGTCTTTGCTTGTGTTTTTCATTCTTTTCTTTTTCTTGGCGAATGGAAAAGTACAATTTCACAAGCATGCATAATGTCCATAATGATACAAATTTATTAATGAACAAAGTAACTCATAGTTAACCATCAATGTGCAAATAAGAGATAGCACTAAATAAGGCACTAGCAAGTTACTATTCAATCAAAGCACATGAAGCATAGAACATAAGCACTACTTGCATTGCTATTTCCCTTTCCTTCGAAACTTAACTTAACTTTTTCTCCAGTAGCTCTCTCATAAACACTAATCATATGTACAGGTGTTGGTCCTTTTATTTAAAACAAAGATGTGAACTAAAAACTTAAAAACTAGATGCAGATGCTCCAAGTTTATGCAAAAGTAAAATGGTGCTAAAAAAGTTGGAAGAGTACGCAAACCAGGAGTTTGATATGTCCAGGGGAGTGACATGGGGCATCCCCAAGATTATGGTGTTTTCCATTACTTAGATGACTCCTTGTTCAATAATCCTTCCTTTCTCGTGAAAAACTTCACCACAGAATTCTTACCCATTTATTTTCTATAGTGGATGACATTAGAGGGCACAAAAGAAAATATGCATGCTCTCATAAAACTCTAAAATAAAATTTGGTCTAAGGTGTCCAGAAAGTATATTAAGTTTCCAACATTCCCAAAATATCAAAAGACTCAAAAAAGAATACTTAGAGGCTCGAATGAATGCTCCAAAGAACAAAAGACAAAATCTGTCCTAAAAATAGCAGCAGCTTGATGATTTTTTAGCCCCCGTTAAATATGTCAGGATTTTTTGCTGATTTTCGTACGTACAGAGGATGAAAAGTTGCATCTTTATTAAATTTTGCAGGTTCATAGGAGTTACTAAAAAATAATGAAAAATCGGGCACTAAAAAGTGTTGTGCAGATTTTAGTAACTCCCCGTATGTATTGCAGCCTTAAAACATCTAAGATGGGTAAAACTTGGCACTTTATTTCTTGCTACAGTAAACAACCCAAAACTAACTCTCTTGATATAACAAGGATACAAAAAGAAAACTCAAAATAAAATACTCTTTTGCAAGAGCAAAGAAAATAAACCGAAAAAGTAAAAAACTATCGGTTGCCTCCCGTAAAGCGATTTCTTTATAGCCATATAGCTAGGCTTCATACCTTATTTCTTCAAGATGGGAATGTGTCATGAGGAAACTTGTACCTCTGAACATTTATCTTCTTTCTTTGGATGTGCCACATACACTTTTTATGTGCGAATTGGAACTTCACATTCCCTTCTTTGGAGTCAATAACAACACCTGTTGTGCTCAAAAATGGTATACCAAGGATTATACAATTTTGCTTTGGCAGTGGAGAGAGATATACAATTTTGCCTCTTAGAAGACCAACACACCAAAGACCTACCAAGAAGTTGGCAAGCCCCGGAGGTTAATTTCCTATCATCCTTGCCACCGGCCCAATCCGAATCCGTGTAGCTACAAAGAGAGAAAGTTGAGCCTTTAGGATACCAAAGCCCATAAGTTGGGGTATGAACTAAATATCGAAAGATTCTCTTGACCGCCACTAGCTGGCTTTATATAGGAGCGGCTTGATACCTTGCACACACACCTACACTCAATACAATATCAGGTCTAGATGCACAAAGGTAAAGCAAAGAACCGATCATAGAGCGGTATACCTTTTGATCCACATCTTTACCATTGGGATCAAGTTCAAGACGAAATTTAGTGGTTATTGGTGTGGCAGCCCCATTTAGTTCCTTCATCTTGAACCTATTGAGCATATCTTTGACATATTTGGCTTGATTAATAAAAGTCCCATCTTTCAATTTCTTGATTTCAAAACCAAGAAAGAACTTCATTGCGCCCATCATAGACATCTCAAACCTATCGGTCATAAGCTTTGAAAAATCATCATTAAAGTTTTGTTAGTAGAGCCAAAGATAATATCATCACCATGTAGTTGGCATACGAAAATCTCTCCATTGACCCTCTTAGTAAAAAGAGTGGGATCTATTTTCACAACTTCAAACCCACGGTCTAGCAACAACTCCCTAAGGTGCTCATACCACGCACGTGGAGCTTGTTTAAGTCCATAGAGTGCCTTATGGAGTTTATAGACATGGTTAGGACAGTTGAGATCCTCAAATCCTGAGGGTTTCTTTACATATACTTCCTCTTTCAATGGACCATTAAGAAATGCACTTTTAACATTCATTTGTTACAAATTAAAATTATGATGTGTGTGATACGTCTATTTTGCATCACTATTTATATCATAATTTGTTGTTATTCATTGATATATTTCATATTTAGAGATGATACTTATGTTGTTTCCTCTGTTTTCGCATGTTTGATGAATATTGGAGAACTTGCTGCCGGAGTCAGGATTCTGCTGGAAAAAGGACTGTCAAGACACCATATTTCTGAAGATAAGCAATTCCAGTAAATTATCCAGAAAATCATATTTTACCAAATAATGACAGTAGCCAAAAGGAGAGAGCGAGGGGAGCAGCCAGGCGCCCACACCACCTGGTGGCGCGGGCCAGGCCCTGGCCGCGCCACCCTGTGGTGTGGCCACCCTGGCCCACGTCTGCCATCGTCCCCTCGCGTATATGGTCGTCCCCGAAAACTTAAGACCAAGAGGGGATCAGAGATAGACTCCGCCGCCTCTGCGGGGTGGAAAACACCAAGAGAGAAAAGCTCTCCGGCAGACAGAAATCTGTCGAGGAAATTTCTTCCCGGAGAGGGGAGATCGTCGCCATCGTCATCACCATCGAGCTAGGATTCATCAGGATCATCATCTTCATCACCATCATCACCAGCACCTTCATCTTCACCATCACCACGCCATCCTGCTGTAACATCTTGGGTTGAATCTTGTCCAATTCTTAGGGGAAACTTTCTCGGTGTTGATTACTCTTGTAGTTGATGCTATTGAGTAGAACTGTTGAATCAAGGTTTATGTTCAGATTGTTATTTACCATTATTTCACCTCTGGTCATGATCCATATGATGTCTTGTGAGTAGTTCGTTTAGTTCTTGAGGACATGGGAGAAGTCGAGATGTTAGTAGTGAAACTATGTTGAGTAGTATTTAATGGTTTGATATTTATATGTTGTGGTGCTATTCTACTAGTGGTGTCATGTGAACGTCGACTACATGATACTTCACCTTTATGGGCCTAGTGGAATGCATTGTGTATTTGGCTACTAATTGTGGGGTTGCCGGAGCGACGGAAACCTAAACCCCCGTTAGGAACCATTGCACCAGGGAGCGTAGGATCTCAGAGTTTAAGGTTGTGGTTAGATTTATCTTAATTACTTTCTTGTTGTTGCGGATGCTTGCAAGGGGTATAATCACAAGTGTGTATTAGTCCTAGTAAGGGTATTGCGCTAGCACAGGTTCACCCCCATAACACTTATCAAACCAATGAAGATTATTTAGCAGCATGAAGCGAAAGCTCTCGACAGAAACTCCCGTGTGTCCTCAGGAACGTTTGGTAATCATAAGTTACACAACCGGCTTGTCCTTTGCTCTAGAAAGGATTGGGCCACTTGCAGCAATTGCTATTATTATCTTTTATTTACTCGTACTTTATTTACTTGCATTACCAAATACCCCTGAAAACCCGTTTGCTAGTATTTATAGTGAATCCTTGATCAAAACAGCTTGTCAACACCTTCTGCTCCTCATTGGGTTCGACACTCTTGGGTCATCAAGACTATTTTCTGGCACCGTTGTTGGGGAGTGAAGCGCTATTGAAGAGTGGAATTGGTAAAGGTAACTTTCGCTGTGAGTATTGTTTTTATTTCTGTCTTTTATTTTATTTTGCTATGGAGAAGTCTCCATTTGGTTCCCTATTTGGGAACACTACTGCTACTATCATGGTAGTGGAGGAACCACCGCCTGCTCAATTAGATCCTTTTAAAATACATATGAAAATTGTTGAACGTGTTATGAATAACTACTATTCAGGAATGGAACTGTCCATCCGGGTGATCATTTACTCTTTATACATGAATTATGCGAGTTGTTTAAGTGCGTAGGTATTTCATCAAGCCAGGATAAGAGAAAGCTATTCTCTTTATCACTGAAGGGCAGAGCTGCAGAATGGTATAGGTTGCTAAAGGATGGTCCATCTATTGGCTGGGAGGAAATTGTACCCCTCTTTTATTCCAAATTTTATCCTCCAAGTGAGATCCATAAAGATCGTAATCAGATATATAATTTTTGGCCTCATGATGGAGAGAGTATTGCCCAAGCGTGAGGGAGATTGAACTCACTAATGCTCAAATGTCCCATTCATGAGCTCCCCGGTAATATTGTTATTAATAACTTCTATGCAAGGCTTACTCTTTACGACAAGGATTTATTGGATGCTTCTTGCTCTGGATCATTTACACGTATGAAAGAAGAAGCTAAATGGGATCTTCTTGACCGTATTCAAGAAAATACTGAAGGATGGGAGAACGACAAAGGTAGAAAGTCAGGTATAAATTATGATTATGAATGCATTAAAGCTTTTATGGGAACCGATGACTTTTGTAATGTTAGTGTTGTTTATGGTCTTGATTCTCAAATACTTGCTAACTGTTTTAAGGCCTTTGCCTCTTATCTTGATGTTCCAAAGAAGGATTGGAACAAGTACCATGCACCTTATAAAGATATTACTAGTTGTATTCCTGCTAGGACTACTGAAGTTTGTACTGTTGATCGCATTTTGCCTGAGCCTTATTTTGAGAAAATGCCTTTCCCTGCTCAGGTAAAGGAGAATTATACTTTAATTAGTGTGTTTAATAAAAGTGCAAAGAAAGCTGTACAACCTGATGAGCAAATTACTGTTAAGTCTCCTGTAGCTATAGTAAAGGACCTTGTTACTAAAAATGTAGAAGATGAACATATTATCTTTTGTGAATATGCTTCTAACATTGTTTCACATCCTAGTAGACCTAGGAAAACAAGTGTTCTTGTGCTTTCTGTCAGGATTGGTGATCATTGCTATTATGGTTTATGCGACATTGGTGCAAGTTCAAGTGTTATTCCTTACAAGCTTTATAAAGAAATCATGCATGAAATTGGTCCTTGTGAACTTGAAGAAATTGATGTGGTTATTCAGCTTGCTAATAGAGAAACTATCTCTCCAATTGGTATTGTTAGAGATGTGGAAGTTCTATGCGGTAAGACTAAATATCCTGCTGATTTTCTAATACTTGGTTCAGCTGCTAGTAAAACTTGTCCTATTATTTTTGGTAGACCCTTTTTGAATACTTGTGGCGCTGTTATAGATTGTAAGAAGGAGAAAATGTTGACTAAGTTTGATGGAGAATCTTATGAGTTTAATTTTTCTAAGTTTACTAAAGCTCCTTATGAAAATGAATTGCCTAATAAAGATTTTCGAGTTAACAGCTTGCCTCTATTGTTGTTGCTCCTAATAATGCTTTGCAGCAATTTATGGAGGATCATGAAAGTGAGATCTTCAGGGAAGAAAGAAATGAGATTGACGAGATTCTTCTTCGTCAACCAGAGCTGCTTAAACACAATTTACTTGTGGAGGATTTGGGTACCACTTTGCCACCTAAGGAAGATCCTATTTTTGATTAAAAACCTTTACCTGATGATCTTAAATATGCTTATATCGATGATAAGAAAATATATCCTATTATTATTAGTTCTAAACTTTTAGGAAAGGAAGAAGAAAGGTTATTGGAAATATTGAGGAAACATCGAGGAGCCATGGGATATACTCTTGATGATTTAAAAGGGATTTCTGCTACTATATGTCAGCATGCTATTAATATGGAGCCAGATGCAAAGCCAGTTGTCGAACATCAACGCCGTTTAATTCCCAAGATGAAGGAAGTGGTAAGAAATGAGGTATTGAAACTCCTTGACACTGGTATTATTTATCCTATTGTTGATAGTAGATGGGTTAGTCATGTGCATTGTGTTCCTAAGAAAGGAGGAATTACTGTTGTGCCTAATGAGAATAATGAGCTTATTCCTCAAAGGGTAGTAGTTCGTTATAGGATGTGCATCGATGTTAGAAAGGTCAACAAAGTTACTAAGAAAGATCATTATCTTTTGCCGTTTATAGATCAAATGTTAGAAAGGTTATCTAAGAAAACTCATTTTTTTTTCTTGATGGTTATTCTGGTTTCTCTTAGATTGCTGTTAAAAAGCAAGATCAAGAGAAAACCACTTTTACTTGTCCTTATGGAACTTATGCTTATAGACGTATGCCTTTTGGTTTGTGTAATGCTCCTGCTACTTTTCAAAGATGCATGTCTACTATTTTTCATGGATTTTGTGAGGAAATTGTGGAGGTATTCATGGATGATTTTTCCGTCTATGAAACTTATTTTGATAATTGTTTGCACAATCTTGATAAAGTTTTGCAGAGATGTGAAGAAACCAATCTTGTTCTTAATTGGGAGAAATGCCACTTTATGGTGAATGAAGGAATTGTCCTTGGACATAAAATCTCCGAGCGAGGTATTGAAGTTGAACGAGGACAGGTAGAAGCAATTGAGAAGATGCCCTGTCCCAAGGATGTTAAAGGTATTCGTAGTATTCTTGGTCATGCTGGTTTTTATAGGAGGTTTATTAAAGATTTTTCTAAGATTTCAAAGCCTCTTACTAATCTTCTTCAAAAAGATGTACCATTTGTTTTTGATGATGATTGTAAGGAAGCTTTCAAAACCCTTAAGAAGGCTTTAACTACTGTTCCTATTGTTCAACCACCTGATTGGAATTTACCTTTTGAAATTATGTGTGATGCTAGTGATTTTGCTGTTGATACTGTTCTTGGATAGCGCGTAGATAAGAAGTTGAATGTTATTCATTATGCTAGTAAGACTCTTGATGCTGCTCAAAGGAATTATGCTACTACTGAGAAAGAGTTTCTTGCTGTTGTTTTAACATGTAATAAGTTTAGACCTTATATTGTTGACTCAAATGTTACTATTCATACTGATCACGCTGCTATTAGATATCTTATGTCAAAGAAGGATGCTAAGCCTAGGCTTATTAGATGGGTGTTACTTTTACAAGAGTTTGATTTGCATATTGTAGATAGGAAAGGTGCTGAGAATCCTGTTGCTGATAATTTGTCTAGATTGGAAAATATTTCTTTTGATCCTATTCCTGTTAATGATAGTTTTCCAAATGAATAGTTGGCTTCAATAAAGGTAACCTCGCGAGAGAATCCTTGGTATGCTGATTATGCTAACTTTATTGTTTCCAAGTATTTGCCTCCAACCTTTACAGCCCAGCAAAGACGAAAATTCTTTTATGACTTGAGGCATTATTTTTGGGATGACCCACACTTATATAAAGAAGGAGTGGATGATATTATGTGAAGATGTGTCCCAGAATATGAACAACAAGAGATATTGAGGAAATGTCATGATAGTGCTTATGGAGGACATCATGCTAGAGATAGAACTGCACAAAAGGTTCTACAATCAGGTTTTTATTGGCCTACCCTTTTTAAAGATGCTAGAAAGTTTATTTTATCTTGTGATGAATGCCAAAGAGTTGGTGATATTTCTAGACGCAATGAAATGCCTATGAGTTATTCTCTTGTTATTGAACCATTTGATTGTTGGGGATTTGACTTTATGGGTCCTTTTCGTCCTTTAGAAGGTTATACTCATATACGCGTAGCTGTTGATTATGTTACTAAGTGGGTAGAAGCTATACCTACGAAGAGTGCCGATGGTGAGACCTTGTTAAAAATTCTTAAGGATGTTATTTTTCCTAGGTTTGGTGTGCCTAGATATCTTATGACTGATGGAGGTTCTCATTTTATTAATGGCGTTTTAGGAAAACTCTTGCTAGATATGACGTTAATCATAGATTTGCTTTTGCTTATCTTCCCCAAACTAGTGGGCAAGTAGAGCTATCGAATAGGGAGATCAAGTCTATCTTGTAGAAGACTGTTAATAGATCTAGGAAAAACTGGGCTAGCAAGTTGAACGATGCTTTATGGGCTTATAGAACTGCTTATAAGAACCCCATGGGCATGTCTCCTTACAAAATGGTTTATGGAAAAGCGTGTCACTTGCCTTTAGAATTAGAACACAAAGCTTTTTGGGCAGTGAGAGAGCTTAATAGGGATTTTAAACTTGCCGGTAAGAAAAGGTTGCTTGATTTGAGTTCCTTAGATGAGTGGAGAAGTGAAGCTTATGAAAATACCAGACTTTTTAAAGAGAAAGTCAAGCAGTGGCATGATAGGAGAATTCTTAAGAGAGAATTTCATGTTGGTGACAAAGTTCTATTGTATAGGTCTCGTCTGAGATTTTTTGCAGGAAAATTACTCTCGAAATGGGAAGGACCCTTTATTATTGAAGAGGTGTTCCGTTCAGGTGCGATAAAGATTGCTTCGCTTAAAGATAACACTACGCAAGTGGTGAATGGCCAAAGACTCAAGCATTATATTTCTAGAGATTATTATAATGAAGACGTCGATGTTATTCAAATGGTGACTCCAGAAGAATTCATCAAAGAACATATGCAAGAAACTGCAGAGTCTGTTTTCGAATAGGTAACAGTTCTAGTCAGAAAAGGTTCGCGTTAAACTTTTCTATTTATATTTTTGTTGTTTTTATTAAATATGAAAAATCACGAGATGAAAACGGGTTGGAAACGGAGCCCGGAGGCTCCACACCACCTGGTGGCGCGGCCCCCTACTGGTCGCGCCACCCTGTGGTGAGTTTGCCTCGGAACTCATTTCTGTCCTGGTTTCCTCATGTGACTTTGTTTCGATGTTTAATTTTCGCCTATATAACCCCCTGGATTGCCCGAGGTCTATATATCGTGTTCTCGTCATGTTTTTGTTTCGATCTGTTTCTGTCAGGAGCTGTTCTCAGTTTTAGAGTTACCATGTCTTCGTCTGGTTCATCCGAGGAGAACTCTCTTGCGGACATCATTAATCCATACATGAGGGAGCTGAAGATGCACCCAAAGGAGTTGTCGCTCAAGGATGGGAAGTTGTAGATAGAAGATGTCCAGGGTCCTACAGGAGAAGGAAGTCTCGAAGCCAGGATGGAAGCGCTGGAGCAAGAAGTCTTTAAGTACAAGAAGATGGCGGAACGCGAAGTGGACATTATCCATAGGATAAATCAAGAACTCATCGCCAAGCACAAGAAGGAGACTGTGGAGCTCTGGGATGACATCTTGTCACTCCACGAGACCACCAACAAATTACAAGCACAACTCTATGACTTGCAAAATCAAAACTGTGAGTATGAGACTAGGTTTAAACAAATGAGTGCTGCTGCCAGTTTCAGGATATTTCAAACAAAGTCATCCTTTCTTGATGGGGAACCTCTGCCTTGGAAGTCTGATGATAAAGATCCACCACCACCGAAGGAGTAATTTGTCATTGGTATTGGCATCCCCTTGGCTTGTTCCAAGCTTGGGGGAGTGCCGCGGTATCACATCATTACCCTTTTACCCATTTACTTTTCAAGTAGAGTCATATCATGAATAGAGAAGTTATCTTATAGAATAGTTTGCAGTGTGGAAGTATCCTCCTTTAGTTGGTTATCTATGTATCCCTTGGTGTGAGTTGCGATTATGAAATATTAATGAGAAGCCTTATCATTTACTTTCTGCACACTTTATTTTAGTTTGCAATCTTTCTTATATGATTAGGCTTGTTGATTAGTATTGGTATCACTTTGGGAGCATGAGTAAATCTAGTTGGTTTTGGCAAACTTAGCATTGGTCAGTAGCAGCAATACTTTGAGATTTGAGTAGAAAAAGAAGGAAGTGTTTGTAGATACATCATTTCAGCTTTCCTTCATGATTGGCTCATAAGCATTAGTATTCTCAAGTTAAGATTGTTTGTACTTTCAAGGAAGTTTGCATGATTGTTTTCTATCGCATATATGTTTGTTTGTTTCATGTAACTCTTATGCTTGCTACCCAGCCTTGCTAGCCAAAAACCTGTACTGAGAGGGAATACTTCTTGTGCATCCAATTCCCAAAAACCAAGTTACTTCCAAAGAGTCCACTATAAATTCCTATGCATGGTATTTCAGGCCATTCCAAGTAAATTTTAATGTGCTACCTTTCAAAAACCTTCAAATACTTCTCGTTTTGTGCCACTGTTTTTAGCTCATGAGGACGTAGTAGTTGAGTTTGTCATCTTCCATACTAAATTGAGTACCCCTCGACTTGCATGCTTCATCTGCTCGTCACTAATTTTGCAAGGGAGCTGGTCAGACCATTGTAATGTAAAAAAAGAGAAAAAGGAAAGAAAAGGCACTCCTCCATGCTATGTGAAAGTATGTGGGCACCCGATGAAATCGGTTAGCCATGGTTTGAGAAAGGAAAAGTGGGGAGGAGTGCCAAGCTATAAAAAGCACAATTGTGCCAATTAATCAACATCTCGGAACCGCTCTCACTTGTTTAGTATGGAAGATGGCAAGAACTTTGTTGCTAGTCGTTGAAAAAGACAACCACCTCACAAAGCAACTTTTACCTTTGTTTTACAAATGAAAAGCTCTAGCACATGTTTAATCCCTGCTTGCCTCTGCGAAGGGCCTATCTTTTACTTTTATGTTGAGTCAACCTCCTCTCTATCTCAAGCAAGCATTTGAGTTGTTATGTTTCATTCATCCATATGTCGATTTATTCAATCCTATTTCCTGTCTTCCTTTGTTTTGTACGATGCTCTTATCTGAAGGAATACATCTTTGAAAGCTATCTATGACTATAAAGAGTTTGTTTCGTTGAGCATGTGGTTTTTGCTATTAGCTATGTTATAAAAGGCTCCGTTCAAAAATAAGTGTAGTCTCTTCATTGTTCTCTGACCAAGAACAAAGGTTTGCCATCACCAATCATGATTTACCTTATGCATCTTTATTGTGATTCCCTTTGCTTATTGCAAGTCCAAATTATATGAAGGGAAGTTGCTGTCTATTATGACTTGTGCTTTGGTAAGTGTGATGCTTCTTGTCCGTATTTTGTTTATCAACACTTCACTCCATAAACCTGTGGTCATGTTTACCGAGTTCAGTTTTCGCTTGGGGACAAGCGAGGTCTAAGCTTGGGGGGTTGATACGTCCATTCTGCATCACTATTTTATATCATAATTTGCTGTTATTCATTGATATATTTCATATTTAGAGATGATACTTATGTTGTTTTCTCTGTTTTCGCATGCTTGATGATTATTGGAGAACTTGCTGCCGGAGTCAGGATTCTGCTGGAAAAAGGACCGTCAAGACACCATATTTCTAAAGATCAGCAATTCCAGGAAATTATCCAGAAAATCATATTTTACCAAATGACGAAAGTAGCCAAAAGGAGAGAGCGAGGGGAGCAGCCAGGCGCCCACACCACTTGGTGGCGTGGGCTAGGCCCTGGCCGTGCCACCCTGTGGTGTGGCCACCCTAGCCCACATCTGGCATCGTCCCCTCGCGTATATGGTCTTCCCCGAAAACCTAAGACCAAGGGGGGATAAGAGATAGACTCCGCCGCCTCTGCGGGGCAGAAAACACCGAGAGAGAAAAGCTCTTCAGTAGGCAGAAATCTGCCGGGGAAATTCCTTCTCGGAGAGGGGAGATCGTCGCCATTGTCATCACAATCGAGCTGAGCTTCATCGGGATCATCATCTTCATCACCATCATCACCAGCACCTTCATCTTCACCATTACCACGCCATCCCGCTGTAACATCTTGGGTTGAATCTTGTCCAATTCTTAGGGGAAACTTTCCGGTGTTGATTACTCTTGTAGTTGATGCTATTGAGTGGAAATGTTGAATCAAGGTTTATGTTCAGATTGTTATTTACCATTATTTCACCTCTGGTCATGATCCATATGATGTCTTGTGAGTAGTTTGTTTAGTTCTTGAGGACATGGGAGAAGTCGAGATGTTAGTAGTGAAACTATGTTGAGTAATATTTAATGGTTTGATATTTATATGTTGTGGTGCTATTCTACTAGTGGTGTCATGTGAACGTCGACTACATGATACTTCACCTTTATGGGCCTAGTGGAATGCATTGTGTATTTGGCTACTAATTGTGGGGTTGCCGGAGCGACAGAAACCTAAACCCCCGTTAGGAAACCATTGCACCAGGGAGCGTAGGATCTCAGAGTTTAAGGCTGTGGTTAGATTTATCTTAATTAATTTCTTGTATTTGCGGATGCTTGCAAGGGGTATAATCACAAGTGTGTATTAGTCCTAGTAAGGGTAGTGCGCTAGCACAGGTTCACCCCCATAACACTGATACGTCTCAAACGTATCTATAATTTTTGATGATTCATGCTTGTTCTTACACCATTTGTTTAGTGTTTTGTTACACTTCGTGGCGTTTTTATGCATTTTCCGGAACTAACCTATTAACAAGATGCCACCATGTCAATTCCCTGTTTTCTGCTGTTTTTGTGTTTCAGAAAAGTTACACAGGAAATATTCTCGGAATTGGACAAAACAAAAGCCGAACCTCCTAATATTTACCGAAGCTTCCAGAAGTCTGAAGAGGAGACGGAGGGGAGCCACGGGCTGGCCACACCATAGCGCGGCGCGGCCAGCCCCTAGCCCGCGCCCCCTATGGGTGAGGCCACCCTGGCCCACCTCTGACGCTGCCCCTTCGCCTATAAAGACCCCCCAACGGAAAAACCTAAAGACCCGATCAATTTTCTAGAAACACATCGCGATCCGCCGCTATCGTCGACCCGAGATCAGGAGGGTCCAGAAGGTCTTCCCGGCACCCTGCCGGAGAGGGGAATCGCCACCGGAGGTCTTCTTCATCGCCATGCTTGCCTTCGGCGCGATGAGTGAGTAGTCTACCTTGGACTATGGGTCCATAGCAGTAGCTAGATGGTTGTCTTCTCCACCATGTGCTTCATATTTAGATCTCATGAGCTGCCTTACATGATCGAGATCATCCTTATGTAATTCTACATGTTGTGTTTGTTGGGATCCGATGAATATTGGTGTTATGTTAAGTTGATATGCTGAATATTATCTTATGTTATATCTATGTTGTTTATGATCTTGCATGCTCTCTGTTGTTAGTAGCTATCTTGGCCAAGTAGATACTACTAACTCCAAGAGGGGGTATTTATGCTCGATAGTTGGGTTCATGCCTCTATTTAATCTGAAGAAGTGACAGAAACCTCTAAGGTTGTAGATGTGCTGTTGCCACTAGGGAGAAAACAACATTCTTGTATCCAAGGACATTCGTTTTGTTTACATTACACACTTTGCTTAATGCAGTTATCTGTTGTTCGCAACTTAATACTCAAGGGGTGTTCGGACGATATCCCCGCGAGTGGATTATTAGTCATAGATGCAGTTGGATGGCGGTCTATGTATTTTGTTGTAATACCCAGAATAAATCTCATAGTGATCCTCGTGACATATGCACGTTATCTTTATTCTATCAATTGCCCAACTGTAATTTGTTTACCCAGCATGTTGTTATTTATCTTATGGAGAGACACCACTAGTGAACTGTGGACCCCGGTGATACGTCTCAAACGTGTCTATAATTTTTGATGCTCCATGCTTGTTTTTACACCATTTTCTTAGTGTTTCGTTACACTTCGTGGCATTTTTATGAATTTTCCGGAACTAACCTATTAACAAGATGCCACAGTGCCAGTTCCCTGTTTTCTGCTGTTTTTGTGTTTTAGAAAAGTTACACAGGAAATATTCTCAGAATTGGATGAAACAAAAGCCGAACGTCCAGATATGAAACAAAGCTTCCAGAACACCAAAGAGGAGATGGAGCCGAGCCAGGGGCTAGCCTCACCATAGGGCGGCGTGGCCTGCCCCTGGCCCGCGCCCCCTATGGGTGAGACCACCCTGGTCCACCTCTGACGCTGCCCCTTCGCCTATAAAGACCACCCGACGGAAAAAACCTAAGGACCCGATCAATTTTCCAGAAACACATCGCGATCCGCCGCCGTCGTCGACCTGAGATTGGGAGGGTCCAGAAGCTCTTCTCGGCACCATGCCGGAGAGGGGAATCGCCACCGGAGGTCTTCTTCATCGCCATGCTTGCCTCCGGCGCGATGAGTGAGTAGTCTACCTTGGACTATGGGTCCATAGCAGTAGCTAGATGGTTGTCTTCTCCACCATGTGCTTCATGTTTAGATCTCGTGAGCTGCCTTACATGATCGAGATCACCGTTATGTAATTCTACATGTTGTGTTTGTTGGGATCCGATGAATATCGGTGTTATGTTGAGTTGATGTGCTGAATCATATATCTTATGTTATCTCTATGTTGTTTATGATCTTGCATGATCTCCGTTGTTAGTAGCTATCTTGGCCAAGTAGATACTAGTGACTCCAAGAGGGGGTATTTATGTTCGATAGTTGGGTTCATGCCTCTATTTAATCTAGGGGAGTGACAGAAACCTCTAAGGTTGTAGATGTGCTGTTGCCACTAGGGAGAAAACAACATTCTTATGTCCAAGGGCATATGCTTTGTTTACATTACACACTTTGCTTAATGCAGTTATCTGTTGTTCGCAACTTAATACTCATGGGGTGTTCGGACGATATCCCCGTGGGTGGATTATTAGTCATAGATGCAACTGGATGGCGGTCTATGTATTTTGTTGTAATGCCCAGAGTAAATCTCATAGTGATCCTCGCGACATATGCACGTTATCTTTATTCCATCAATTGCCCAACTATAATTTGTTTACCCAGCATGTGTTATTTATCTTATGGAGAGACACCACTAGTGAACTGTGGACCCCGGTCCAAATTCCTTTATATTGTTACACCTGTTTACTTTACTCGCATTGTTTACTTTCTCGCATACTACTATTGCTTTCCACTCGATACGCTCATACCTTTATTTACAACAAACCGGTGAGATTGACAACCTCATCGTAAGTTGGGAGCAAAGTATTTGGTTGTGTTGTGTGCAGGTTCCGCGTTGCTACTAGTTGAAGACGCGCTAACAAGAATCGTTAACGGCGCCCTTGTTGGAGTGTCACTAGGCTAGCAAGCATCACCTTCTGGAGTTTGGCTTTTTCCTGGACTGACAAACCTTGGTTTCTTACTGAGGGAAAATTTGCTAATATACTCATCATACCTTCCGCTTGGGGTTCCCAACTGGATGGTGATTTATATCAACACCTCCGCAAGCAGCAAGAATTTTTCTGGCGCCATTGCCGGGGAAAAAGAAGACTTCTGCAAGGGGAGTTTCACACGCACAACCTTTTACTTTGTTTTGTTTTGCTTTTTTATTTTTGCTTGCATCGTTTTATCAAAAATACAAAAAAATTAGTTCCTACTATAGTTGTTATTTTTGTTGGTCTATTATTGTCTTGCTTTATCATGCTTTCTATCAATGTTTGGTTTCTTTGAAACTAAATCTTTTTGGCAAGGTGGGTTCACGGAAGAGCAGCAAAATTATTATGAGGAACACCGCTTGTCACAAAAAGGGAAGTACTTATGGGAACAAATCAATAGATTGTATATCATTGCTAGAAACGTGTGCTCTACTTATAATGTTACTTATTGCTTTGATAGATCTTGTTCCTGTAGGAGGTATAAACACCTCCCTTTTCAATGTGAGTATAATGATGATGTTACCATATCTTCTTATATTAATGGAAATTATGACTTTTATGATGTGGAACAAATTGAAGAATTTATTGCTTGGAAGGGTGCGTTCGAACTTCCTTATTTGCTTGAAAATATTAATGATGCACCTTATAAATATGAGGTTTATGATATACTTAAATTTTGCTTTGATAATTACAAGGAAGAAAATGGCTATATTCTTAAATATCTTAATAGATGCTCTCCAACGGAAGAGATTAATGCCTTGAAGGAGCCTATGGAAGTAGAAATTGCTGAAACTGGAAGCTCATTGGATGAAAAAGAGGAGGAGAGTGATGATCAAGAGGAAGAAGAATGGAGCAGTTACCCATGTCTACCTCCCAATAAGAGTAACTCTTTAACTAATACCTTATTTGATCGCCCTCCATGCTTAATAAAGGAGGATGAGTGTGATATTTATATTGTCAGGTTTGTTCATGATGCTACTGAAAATTATTATGAGAGAGGAAAATATGGTTGTTGGAATTCTCATGTTACTAAAACACCTCTCTTTATATTGAAAGTTCTGAAGTTGCTCTTGTTTTATCTACCCATACTTGTTGCTATGTGCTTCTTTGATTTATTTTCTTACAAGATTCCTATGCATAGGAAGTGGGTTAGACTTAAATGTGTTTTATATTTGCTCCTTGATGCTCTTTTTCTGCTTCAATTCATATTTCTTATGTGAGCATCTTCTCAAATTACCGAGCCTAGCTCAAAGGCGTTAAAGAAAATCACTCTTGGGAGATAACCCATTGTTTTACTTTCAGTTCTTTTTCTTTTATTTGAGTCTTGGAAGTTATTACTATTGTAATAACCGCTCCTTATCCTTTTTATTTCATTGTTGTGCCAAGAGAAGCCTCTAATTTGAGTGAGGTAAGATTTGGGGATGTTGCTGTCCTGAAACAGATTTCGGTGCTGCACCGTAAAAATTCATGAAAATTCTCAGAATATCTTTTTTTACCTGCGATTTCTTGTGCATATGCCCCAGGTTATATCCAAACTTTCATTACTTATACACTTTTTGATTTGAGCAACAGAAAACCCTCTAAAAATTCGACCTTTGTCAGCTGTTCTGTTTTGACAGATTTCTGCCACTATTTGTGTTTGCCTCTTTATCGCTTTCTTTTTTAGTTCTTTTGATCACGGAACTTTTGGGGAAGTTGATACAGTAGTATATGCTTTATATGTGGTGGTTTTGAGTTGAAATCTGAAGCAAAAAGGGTTGATTCATTATTATGCTTACACTAATGTTGCTAATAGAATTGTGTTTAGTTTTGTATGAAGGAAGTTTTCAAGTGTAGGGATTGGAGAATGATGAGATGAGTTGAAGAATAGACAAAAGCTGAAGCTTGGGGATGGCCACGCACCCCAAGAAATATCCAAGAGGTACAAGCGTCAAAGCTTGGGGATGCCCCCGAGGCACCACTTCTTCATCAGCAAAAATCATGTCACCTTTCAACACACTATATTTTTATTGCTTCATGTATTATGCGTTTTTCTTGGAGCGTTAGTTGTTTTAGTTTTCAGTTTTGTTTAGTTTTGTTTGCTGCAATAAATGGTTGGACCCCAACAAATTTCTTTTGGAGAAGTTGCCTTGCTTTTCATTTGCTAAGAACACTCCGTTTTTCACTCTTATCGTTCAACGAGTGTTCTCTTTTTTTCTAGAACTGCGTTTAGCTTTCGTTTTTCGCCTTGATTTGTGTTCAGATCTTGTTATATCCTTTCATCAAGGTGTATTTTGACCTCTGATCCATGTTGGTTTTCATCAAAAGAGTTGTTTAAAAAAAGTTCGAATGGTGTTGGAAAAGAGAAAAAAAAATATGCAAAAAGTGGTACAAAAAGGAGCTTGTGTAGACTGCGGCTTAGACTTTTGCATGTCGTGCTTGATGTCTTTTTGATTGTATGATTAGTGGTTTTGCTGTAGCATGAATTGTCTCAAATGACTGAGATTGCTTAATGAGCCTTTGAAAAAATCATGCGTTGTTTTTATTATTTGGAAGCATTATTTTGGTTTTCTCCTTGATGCCTTATTTCGGTTGACTTGGCGCATGCTTACACATGTTTGACTCATACAAAGTCACCATAAGCCTCTATGATCATTTGGTTTTTGACTTTTGATGCCATCTTATGCTTCTTTTAATGTTGCTTTGTCGCTATGCATGATTATGGCCGTTATTGCTCTCTTAGTTGGTTGTTTCCAGTCTTTTGCTAGCCCTCATTTTGTACTGAGTATGAGCTCTACTCGTGCATCCAACTCCTAAAAATGAAGTTTGCCAATGTGTCCATCATACATACCTATTAGCAATTTTCTATTCCAAAGTACATTTGACTTGCTTTTATCTATCCTTCAAATTAAACTCTTTTTGGTGTTACGCGAAAATTGGTTAGTAAAGCTCTCACGAACCTGATGGCACACTTTACTTTTCTCGTTCTTAAAAATTTGACATTGTGACTCTCTTATGTTGAGTTGTTATGCTTGTAAGTTGTAAGTTGGAAATTAGCCAAACCATGCCGTCATGGGCAAGCTTTCAACATTACACTTCTTATTTGAGTTGATATCGTGATCTTTTGTTTATGTATACTCGCGATGTGAAATAATTTGGGAATCTTGCGGGATCATGGAGTTTGTATACGTGTTAGAGAAACGCCTGGGCCGCTAATCTAAGCCATGCATAATTCATGGTGGAAATTTACAGCATACCCATAGTGAACATTCGACGACGCATCTCACAATAAAAAGCTATACCAATGGTAAATAAAAGAGATGCCAAGGTGTTCATTGTCTGTGTGTCCTGTCATTTTGATGTGGGCTTGTTCCATGTCATCGGGCACGGAGGTACCCATTGGCGATTCTCAATGATACGTGTATACTTACAATGACAAGAGCTTTCTTGGGACTCTAAGTCGAGTAGCATGAGGTTTGGGTATTTGTACTTCACGGGACACGAGGTTTTCAACTTATGATTTGTCAAGAATATGCATCATAAGTGTATTCGCATTAACTTTAACCATTCAATATGCCTATGATGGGGGCAATGAGAGCTCAAAGCTAGTAAGTACCAAAATTTTTGAAGGTTTATAAAACTTGCAATCACTGCTTCCCTCTGCGAAGGGCCTTTCTTTTACTTTTATGTTGAGACACCACCTTCTATCTTTATGCACCGTCTAAGAGAGCATAGTTGCCATTCTGAGTATAATGTGCATTGTCCCAAAGTTTTCATTGATTGATTCATGATGTTGGTTTCACTTGTTCTTAAATTACTTGTATCTAGTCGCCTTCTTAAACTTGAAGGTGTCCTATGCATTTATGTTTTGTTCTCCATGAAGGACAAGCTGAAAACCATTTGTATGTTTTTCCATATGATTTGAACACACGTTTGACTTTCATTATTTCATTTTCATGATCTTTCGTTTGTGTTATTTTCATGTTATAACATGGTTGCTAAGTTTCTTCTATCAAGATTATATCTTTCATGCCCATGTTTTAAGTTCTTGTGATCCCAGCACTCAATGCTTACATAGATGATCAAGATTGTGTAGGTGCATGTCACCTCAAAAATTATTTATTTTGTTATCACTTACCTACTCGAGGACAAGCATGAGTTAAGCTTGGGGATGCTGATACGTCTCAAACGTATCTATAATTTTTGATGCTCCATGCTTGTTTTTACACCATTTGCTTAGTGTTTCGTTACACTTCGTGGCGTTTTTATGAATTTTCCGGAGCTAACCTATTAACAAGATGCCACAGTGCGAGTTCCCTGTTTTCTGCTGTTTTTGTGTTTCAGAAAAGTTACACGGGAAATATTCTCGGAATTGGACGAAACAAAAGCCGAACGTCCAGATATTAAACGAAGCTTCCAGAACACCGAAGAGGAGACAGAGCCGAGCCAGGGGCCAGCCTCACCATAGGGCGGCGCGGCCTACCCCTGGCCCGCGCCCCCTATAGGTGAGACCACCCTGGTCCACCTCTGACGCTGCCCCTTCGCCTATAAAGACCCCCCGATGGGAAAAACCTAAGGACCCGATCAATTTTCCAGAAACACATCACGATCCGCCGCCGTCATCGACCCGAGATTGGGAGGGTCCATAAGCTCTTCCCGGCACCCTGCCAGAGAGGAGAATCACCACCGGAGGTCTTCTTCATCGCCATGCTTGCCTCCGGCGTGATGAGTGAGTAGTCTACCTTGGACTATGGGTCCATAGCAGTAGCTAGATGGTTGTCTTCTCCACCATATGCTTCATGTTTAGATCTCGTGAGCTGCCTTACATGATTGAGATCACCGTTATGTAATTCTACATGTTGTGTTTGTTGGGATCCGATGAATATTGGTGTTATGTTGAGTTGATGTGCTGAATCATATATCTTATGTTATCTCTATGTTGTTTATGATCTTGCATGCTCTCTGTTGTTAGTAGCTATCTTGGCCAAGTAGATATTAGTGACTCCAAGAGGGGGTATTTATGCTCGATAGTTGGGTTCATGCCTCTATTTAATCTGGGGGAGTGACAGAAACCTCTAAGGTTGTAGATGTGCTATTGCCACTAGGGAGAAAAAACATTCTTATGTCCAAGGGCATATGCTTTGTTTACATTACATACTTTGCTTAATGCAGTTATCTATTATTCGCAACTTAATACTCATGGGGTGTTCGGACGATATCCCCGTGGGTGGATTATTAGTCATAGATGCAGCTGGATGGCGGTCTATGTATTTTGTTGTAATGCCCAGAGTAAATCTCATAGTGATCCTCACGACATATGCACGTTATCTTTATTCTATCAATTGCCCAACTATAATTTGTTTACGCAGCATGTGTTATTTATCTTATGGAGAGACACCACTAGTGAACTGTGGACCCCGGTCCAATTTCCTTTATATTGTTACACATGTTTACTTTACTCGCATTGTTTACTTTCTCGCATACTACTATTGCTTTCCACTCGATACGCTCATACCTTTGTTTACACCAAACCGATGAGATTGACAACCTCATCGTAAGTTGGGAGCAAAGTATTTGATTGTGTTGTGTGCAGGTTCCGCATTGCTACTAGTTGAAGATGCGCTAACAAGAATCGTTAACGGCGCCCTTGTTGGAGTGTCACTAGGCTAGCAAGCATCACCTTCTGGAGTTTGGCTTTTTCCTAGACTGACAAACCTTGGTTTCTTACTGAGGGAAAATTTGCTGCTATACTCATCATACCTTCCTCTTGGGGTTCCCAACTGGACGGTGATTTACATCAACACCTCTGCAAGAAGCACCCGGTCCAATTTCCTTTACATTGTTACACCGTTTACTTTTACTCGCACTGTTTACTTTCTTGCATACTACTATTGTTTTCCACTCGATACGCTCAATCCTTTGTTTACAGCAAACCGGTGAGATTGACAACCTCATCGTAAGTTGGGAGCAAAGTACTTGGTTGTGTTGTGTGCAGGTTCCACGTTGCTGCTGGTGCAAAGCAAAGCCCTGGACGACGTGCCTTATAAATTGTCCAGAGCTGTTGCGAAGCTAGCAGGCATCACCTTCTGAAGTTTGGCTTTTTCCTACTGGTTCGATAAACCTCGGTTTCTTATTGAGGGAAAAACTTGCTGATGTGCTCATCATACCTTCTCTTGGGGTTCCGAACTGGTCGGTCATCTACATCAACACCGCATTGCAATCAAGCCTTTTTCTGGCGCCGTTGCCGGGGGGAAAGAAGATTTCTGCAAGGGGAGTTTCACACGCACATCCTTTACTTTGTTTTAGTTTTGCTTTACTTTATTTTTGCTTGCATCGTTTTATCAAAAATACAAAAAAAATTAGTTTCCTTTGTAGTTGTTTATTATGTCTAGTTTAGTTGTTGCTACTATGTCACCAGAGGAAATGATCTTCACTTTCAAACAAAAAAGTGAGGAAAGTTTTCAAAGAAGCTTGGTCTAGAATTTATGATTGGCATGGAAAAACTGAACCAAAAATGACTTTGAGTTTGCTTCTTAGTTGCTTTTACTTTGGACTTGCTCTTCGTTATAGATATGCTTTGGATGCTACAACAGAAGGAGATTTCCTTCATTGTGATGGAGATCAAGCTTTTCATATTATAAAAAAGTTGATTACAATTTATAGCATGCCAACTGATTTTGATTCCTCTCTTGTGAGCATTTTTAATAGACTTAATACTCTTGAGACTCACACTGCTTGTTTGAATAATTTCTATAGTACTTTCGCTAGTATTTTGATTATGTGCCAATAAATTCTGAACCATCAAGTTGGTATCCTACGGTAAAAATCACCATTAGTGGTGAAACTTTTCATGCCACTATATTTCCCGTTGGAATAGCTGAAGGAGTTTATACAAAAGTCCTAGGAAAAATGGTATCTACTGATTATCTTGTTATTGAATGTGTAGGAAAAGGACAAATCACGCTTGGAAGGTCTCTACTAAAGCTCGTAGGCGCCACTATAGATGTGGGAAAAGGCATCATAAGATTCATCTCTCCACCTTGCAATAATCATGTGTTTCCTAAAGTTAAAAGCAAAGGTAAGAGAGGAAGACGTAAGGCGCCCGTTGACCCTAATGCTTCATCACTTGATATTACTTGATTTGCACTTTCCTGCGCCTAGCTCAAAGGCGTTAAAGAAAAGCACTCTTGGGAGATAACCCATTGTTTTTCTTTTCAGTTCTTTTTCTATTATTTGAGTCTTGGAAGTTATTACTATTGTAACTAGATGACACCCCGTGCGTTGCTACGGATATTTTGGTTAAAATTTGTTAAGGAGAACAATAAATGTTGAAATCAATCCAAAGGTTGCATATAATTACAAATGGAAATTATTTGTGACAGACGCAAAACACAGTAAATATATATAATGGATAATTCCAATTTGCTTGCTATCTGACATGAAAAAGCAAGACTGTTGCAGTTCCCTTCAGTCGAACTATCCAGGATAATAAGTAGTCCTAAATTGAATTTGAACTCTAAGTGTTTTTGCCCCCTAGTTGTATGCCTCGTATAAAATTAGTTGCCTCGCATTGCACGGATTCACTTCCTTTTCACCATCTTCTGTGTATGAAGCTTGAACTTGTTGTGAAATGGGACATAGCCCGAGATCTGTGAGGATAAAAACTAAATAAGTATGTGTATATTAGAAAATGCAACTCATGATTGAGAAGTTAAAAACAATAATGCAAATAAATACCTTATGCAGTTCAGATCAACCTTCCTGAGATATAGCCAGATCTATCTTATTAGCCTACTGCTCCGTACTGGAGAAAAAAAATAAGTGTGCAAAATACCAAATGTTTTTGTGCGCCTTTAAAAAAAGGCTGTTGGAGGAAAGACATGACTGGGTCCAAAGAGGGAGACACCGTGTGCGTTGAGTTATCCAGAGGGGAAATGCAGGCTATGGTGACCAAAATGTAATCAAATGAGATCAAAAGGATGATCTGTGGGTATGCCTAAACCCTGATGGTGTCAATACACTTTTAAACCTGCCCAAGATAGTAAACATAGGCCATCAGTAAATGTGACCAAAAAATTTATAAATAGATATAAGAAATCAGTCAATAAAACCATTTATTTGCATAAAATAATTGCAATTTTCAAAGATAATATGAAGGCATCACTTGAAACTCTAATTACATTGGTAGAGATGGAGAAAATTTCTAGCACAACGTAAGGATGCATAAACACAATTTATGTATCCTTTTGGTGGGAGCAACAGACCTGATATATGTGGTGAGGCCGTCAGGGTGAGCAGTGATAAAATTGCATGTCATGTACAATTTGCAGTCCAAGAAAGCAGTCACCATTTCAGATGACAATGAAGATCCGGAAAGACCGTCAATGAGGCGCTGACACTGAGTACGTTTGGAGGGTAACATAAATCATGTGTTAATATTAATAATACTGGAGAATCTCATCTTATGAAGCTGCACCGGCAATACAAACCACATGGGCAACTCATAGGCTCCTCTTTGGTATTTGCAGAATTGATGTAGGCGACTCCTCATTTAATCGTGGATAAACTGTACGTTCTTCTGTACAGGTTGTAGTGTTATTGACATGAAGCGCATGGCAAGTAATTAAAATTGACATATATATTGGTCAGTATATGAAGAGACATATTAACCCATGACTAACCTGTATTCGTAAGCTGCACACGCCCGCACCATTTATCGAAGAAGCAGGCTTAGCTGAGGGGTGACAGCAGGTTGTGACTGACGGCATGGTCGTCAATGATATCGCGTGAGACAGAATGCCTACCAACATGGCTTGCATGGCTTTCAGATTTTTCAGAGCTATCCATCTTTGCAACCGCACATAGGCCAATTGAAAAGAAGGTGGTCTGTAGCCATATGTCTAAAGACATACATTTCACGGAAGATTGCAGGACAGCAAAGTAAAATATAACTAATTGACTTAGAGGAGATTCCATAGAAATCAATACACATAGTAGAAGATTAGAGCTTGCGTACCAATGTCGTGCAGCGTCCACACACAGTACTGACGACAGTGGCTGGTTTCTTGTAGCTCCACCGAGTAGACCAACAATCCAATAAATCCAAAGAAATTGAGGAGCTTGAGCAGCGGGCAGAATCCAATCAAATCAGATCAAGGAGCAAAACGTCCTGTGGATTTCAAGCCGAAGCTCAACCTGCAAGATTTGGAAGATATATTGAGGGATCCAAGACAACAAAGGAGAAATCACAATGGGAAGCGGCCATGTCCCAGCTAGCGGCCAGGTACCATCGCATTGAGGCCGCCGACAGAGGTGGCGACGCGCATATTGGGAAGATGTGTGTGAGGGATTGCAAAAATAAAAGATAAACTCAAACGGGGATCGGGTATGTACCAGATTTGACAGCCCAGGTTGAGGTAGCGCTGCGAGCAGCCCGGAGTGTGTGTTGCAGATGGCATCTCGGGGTGCTTTTTAACCTGCGGTGGCAGCGGCGGCGGATGATTTAAGTTGAGCAGTTTCCTGAGCAGTAATTGAATGCTTTGGATTAATCTGGCGGTTTCAAGAGCATTTGTGAGGAGGAGACCAGGTAGTGGCTGCAATATTCGTGGGGAAGGAAGAGGGACGTCGGCGCGCCTGAGGAAGAGGAAGAGCGGCGGTCGGTCGGTCGCGGGTGAGGAGGAAGACGAACATTTTTTTTTCTTCGACACCTTTGCAAGCCCACATAGGGGATTGGGTTGTTCGAGCCCACTTATCTGAACGGGTACGTCGAGCGCGGAGCGGAAGCGAATCGAGGTGGGCGTGTGGCTGGTCGCGTGCGACGATGGGCGACGGAACGTGGCGGGTGGCGTGCGGTCCAACACAGAAATTTGAGGGAGCCAGGCGGGGCGCGCGATGCTGGTCGTGGCGAAACGGGGCAGAAAATTAGAGGGTGACGTGGTTGCAGATGAGGCTAGGAAAATCAGGTAGTGGGGGTTTGGTATTTAGATATAGAAGATAACCGCCCCTTATTCTTTTTATTTTGTTTTTGTGCCAAGAGAAACCTCTAATTTGAGTGAGGTAAGATTTGGAGATGTTGCTGTCCTGAAACAGATTTCGGTGCTGCACTATAAAAATTCGTGAAAATTCTCAGAATATCTTTTTGACCTGCGATTTCTTTTACGTATGCCCCAGGTTATATCCAAACTTTCATTAGTTATACACTTTTTGATTTGAACAACATAAAACCCTCAAAAAAATCGACCTTTGTGAGCTGTTCTGTTTTAACAGATTTCTGCCACTATTTGTGTTTGCCTCTCGATTGCTTTTTTTTTGAGTTCTTTTGATCACGGAACTTTTGGGGAAGTTGCTAAAGTAGTATATGCTTTATATGTGGTGGTTTTGAGTTGAAATCTGAACCAAAAAAGGGTTGATTCATTATTATGCTTACACTAATGTTGCTAATAGAATTGTATTGAGTTTTGTATGAAGGAAGTTTTCAAGTGTAGGGATTGGAGAATGATGAGATGAGTTGAAGAATGGACAAAAGATCAAGCTTGGGGATGCCCACGCACCCCAAGAAATATCCAAGAGGTACAAGCGTCAAAGCTTGGGGATGCCCGTGAGGCACCCCTTCTTCATCGGCAAAAATCAGGTCACCTTTCAACACACTATATTTTTATTGCTTCATGCACTATGCGTTTTTCTTAGAGCGTCTTTACTTTTGTTTTTAGTTTTCTTTTCTTTTGTTTGCTGCAATAAATGATTGGACCCCAACAATTTTTTTTTGGAGGAGATATACTCGTTTTTCATTTGTTAAGAACACTCCGTTTTTCAATCTTATCGTTCAACAAGTGTTCCCTTTTTCTAGAACTGCGTTTAGCTTTCGTTTTTTGCCTTGATTTTTGTTCAGATCTTCTTTTATCTTTGCATCAAGGTGTATTTTGACCTCTGGTCCATGTTGGTTTTCATCAAAAGAGTTGTTTCAAAAAGGTTCGAATGGTGTTGGAAAAGAGAAAAAGTTTCATGCAAAAAAAGTGGTACAAAAAGGAGCCTGTTTAGACTGCGGCTTAGACTTTTGCATGTCGTGCTTGATGTTGTTTTGATAGTATGCTTAGTGGTTTTTCTGTAGCATGACTTGTCTCAAATGACTGAGATTGCTTAATGAGCCTTTGAAAAAATCATGCGTTGTTTTTATTATTGGGAAGCATTAATTTGGTTTTCTCCTTGATGCTTTATTTGGGTTGACGCCTATGTTAAGTGCTATTCATTGCATAGCATCACAGAACAAAATAAAGTTGGATTAAGGTGGAACACCTGTGTTAAGTGCTAATCCCTGGATCACTGATAGCACCACAGAACAAAATAAAGTATTGATTGCATAGTATCAAAGATTACATCGCAGATCCAGATACATAAGTCTTTAAACTTACAAACCAGCTTAGTCACATGGACTAGCTCAAAGGACAGAGTTCAACACATCACAAACACAGCAGAAACTAAGGTAGCAGTGAGTCTCCATCTTCACCATGTGCCACAGGCAGTCATGTTGGAATGTAGACTCGAGATCCTATCAACTTACTCCTTCTCTGAAAAACCTGCACATTTGAATATGCAGCCCCACGAATGGGGGTCAGTACAATGATGTACTGGCAAATGACACTTATTTGGTGGCTGTTGTGAAAGAACTATCTACATGATATTTGGCTGGTGGAGCTTATGGCTGATTTGCATAAAGCAAGTTTGTCCTATCATTTTTCAAAACACACTTTTGTTCTTTGAAAGTCTTTGAAGGGGCACATGGTTAAATCCACCATGAGCACCCAAAATCACCAGGTTAAATCCACCATGATGATCCCATGAGGTTAAATCCACCACATGGTTTGAAGGAAAGGGACACATGGTTAAATCCACCATGAGCACCAAAGTCACCTGGTTAAATCCACCAAGATGACCCCATGAGGTTAAATCCACCACATGGTCCTGAGATTGTTTCTAAACAAATTTTATTCATTCTGAAATGGTGATGAGACTCTTCCGTACATCCATGACTAGGAACTCAATTTGTCCATAACCGGGGACACGGCTAATCGATTAGTTTTACACCCTGCAGGGGTTGTGCACTTTCACCTTAAGACTCATTTTACGCCCATACATAAAATGAGACAAGACCTTTCAGAATGAGCATTCAACCATCCGGATCTGACCGTGCCCAAAATACCACCCTCTGTCAGTACCCATGGATGAACCCTCACATCGTACTCAATTAAAACAGAGCCCATATTGTCATAAGGCTGCACTGGAAGCTCACTAAGCATGGAAGACATGGTAGTCTCTTTGTTCATGGGTGGCATCCCACAAGTGTACTAACCCTCAGGAAAATACCACATACTCTGGTTAAATCCACCAGGCATATGGCCCCAAGTAGCCACTCAACATAAACCAAGCAATGCCATTTCCACCCAGGTGTTTCATTGGGGTTGAAGTTAAATTTCAAACTAATCATCAATCCATGAAATAAGCATTGGCATCATTTTTCAATATTGTCACAACCTACCAAGAGTTGGTTCAGGGGTGGCTATACACTACTAGGATCTAGCATTGCATCACTTCACTTTGAGAAACCAACCTATCATGCACACTACTTATAAAACACTAATGCATATAGTAAAATGGGTAGGGGAACATGTGTGTCACTTGCCTTTTGAAGCTTAAACTCCTTTCTCTTCTCTCAACAAATGTATGGCTCTCCAAACCAATCTATAATATAGAGATACACAAGGTAAACACACCACACCAAAACAACAAATCAAGAAAGACAAGCAAATGAAAAGGATTGGTTTAACATTTTAAATTTCTTATGATTTCTGTGATGAGAGAGATATGGTTAGAAGCTTGGCTTACAAGATATGGATTGCGAGTTTGGATGGCAAGGTTTTAATGATTGGAAAGGATTGGTCCTCCAAGGTACAATGTAGTGATAATAATCCTGGGCTTGGCATAAGCAAAGGTAGAGTTTAGAGGTGACTCATGTGGATAGATTCACATGAGTATAGAATAGTGCAACCAAACACCACTGAATAAAGTGTGACAACACTTACTCATAATAGTATGGTCACACATAGGCTTGGGTATGAATAGGTAATACATTGAATTACTCAATTAACTCATTTGTGAATTGAGTAGTTCAATATAGGCCAAGGCTAAGTTGGCTTAGGGTTGAATAGGTATGAAAGTTATTTAGAGAGGTGGTGGCTTCTTGGCCACAAGATTTTCTTGGACAAGAGATTTAAATTAAACTAGGGTTAACTTTTGAAGATATGGCTAAGTTAGAGTTTTAAATTCTTCTTTGAAGAACTCAAACTGGTTTTAGTTATAGTTCAAGAATGGTATTTGATTTTGAATGATTTAGGATATGTGTGCATACAGAGTAGGGTTTATCACCACATTGGCAAAGGAGATACAAATGAGATACAAATGAATTACTCAATTTACCCAGGTGTAACTTGAATACTATGAAATTAAGCCTATAATAATGAGATGGCATGATATTGGGTGATGATCAAGAGTAAGTATGATAGTGATAGATGGATATGATCACATGGTTCACTTTTATAGAAGGAAACACATTGAAAAGAATTATAGAATTTATTCTATAATGAAAATACTCAAATTCTCACAATTGAATTTTAATATTTGCAAGGTGTTTCAATAATTTTGGATAGTGATGCTACTGGATTGGATACAGTAACACAAAGCTGCTGTAAGTGGTTTCACTCCAAAATCATTTTCAGAAATCAAATGATGACCAGATTAGTGATTTGAATAAATTTAACAGTAGCAAGTTTGTGCACATTTCAAGTTTGGAAACTTTTGATTCTATAATGATCTACATGTTCCAAGGAGTCCATAGACTCCAAATTTGCAGCTATTGGATCTACAGAACAAAAGTTATGAATTAAATGGGGTTTATAAGTCATTTTTGCTATTTTATTTTCACCTCAAAACTTTGTACAAAACCACTATGATTTCTCTGCATAAGTGTGTTCTACACATTTCAAGGAATCCAGGGATACCTGGTTTGTAAATTTTGGCCAAGTATTTGATTTTATAGAGATTTTACAAATTCAGTACAGAATCTGGAATTTGAAATTCAAATTCAAACAATATTGACTCGGGTTTGACCAGTGCTGATGAGGGGCAGGCTACGTGGCTTCTCCTCATTGGTCTATACCGATTTGGTTAGAACCGTCTAATCTGAGCCGTAGGATCTCGATCGTGCGGGCGAGCAAGAAAGGGGACTGAGGAGGCTCACCGGCGCGACAGAGTCCGGCGAGGGCGTCCAGAAGGTCGACGTCGGCGAGGCTCCGGTGGTCGGCGACAGCGAGGAAGACGCGGACAGGATGCAGACGTGGACGGCGAGATCGAATGCTTGAAAGGAGATGTCGTTTGCTTCCTGTGGCGACGGGGAACGGCGACTGGAGGCGGAGGCGACTTCGGGCGTCGACGATGAGCTCGTTCCGCTGCATGTTTGGGCCAGAGAAGCAAGTCAGCGGGTGCGCAGAAGGGAGGGGAAGGCGAGGAGCAGAGAGGGGGTGGCTATTGCGGCCAGACCTCGACGGAATTTGGGCTTCAAGCTCCCAGTACTGGCGGCTCCGGCGAGCTAATTCGGCGTCCTAGTGGCAAAATCGGTGGGGAGAAAGAGAGGGAGATGGGAGAGGAGAGAGCGGGCTTGAAGGGGAAGGGGTTAAAGAGGCGGGGGGCAGCATTACTGGGGAGTAATTGCCGGCCGTTTCTGTTTATAGAGAGAGAGGGAGAGAAATTAGGGGAGAAGAAGGAGCTGACATGTGGGACCGTCCGGGCTGTGAGAGAGAGAGAGGGGGAGGAGGGAAGCTGGGCTGGCTCGGGCTGGCTTGGCTGGATTGGGCCCCGGGTCGACCCAGTGGCTGGCCCTTCTCTTTTTTTTTGTTCTGAAACTTTTCTATTTTCTGTTTTCAGTTTTGTTTGATTTATTTGTTTGATACAAATCTGTTTGGTTTTGGATTAAACTTTAATTTTGTAAAACTTTGGCAATTATGCTCAGGTGTTTGCCAAACCAATAATGTGTTGTTTGGTGAAGTTTGAAAATAAAACATTTGCATGAAAACACAAAATTTGTCCCCACAACAATTAGGGTTATACAAATAATAATTATTTCTAGTTTCCCAGTTGGAACCAAGTTTAAAGAAATCTTACTAAAACAGTAGTGTTTTCAATAAATAACATTTTGGTACATTGTAAAACCCCAAAATGTGAAGTTTTATAAATAAAGATATTTGCTAGAAAAAAATATTTATAAGATAGCTTCCATAAACAAATGGAGCTATTTAAATAATTAACTTTCTGAAATCTTTTTACTTCAAAACTTGGTGCAAAAGGAGAAATGAAGCAGTATTATTTGAAGAAATATGATGCAAAACTTTATTTGGTATTAAAGCTTTTTGTTAATAATTTCCCTTGCAAGGATGCTTGCATAGGGTTTTGAATATATGTAAAATAATATTTTGAAATTTATTTTCTCAATTTAATTCCTCAAGCAACAAAGGAAAAATTGAAATAGTTTGTCTAACTAACATTTGAATTGGGAACATCTATAAGAAACTCTTTTATAAATTGGAAACCTTGTAAGTAAATAGTTTGATTTGAAGGTCTAATAAAACTTTAGGGAAAAGTATTTAATTAAACTCAAAAAGTTTTAATTCCCTGTGATTTTTCAATCAACACAAATAAAAATAATTTTTTTTATTCTAAAATTTGATAAAAACTTGGGATGTTACAGACTACCACCCTTAAAAGAAATCTCGTCCCCGAGATTTGAAGAGGCTAGAAAGGTAGAAGGGTTTTGGGGTACTTAGGTGGCTACCACCCTTAAAAGAAACTTTTGTGGGTAGTCTAGGTCTTTAATTTAAAGTAAGCACACCTGGGATTTGACTTGACACTGGATCATCTTTTGAATCTATAGGTAGATTCTATCTTCATTTCCAATAGGTGGGTGTCTATTCACAAATTTGGGTTCCCAGTATTTGTCAATGAGGCTTGAGCATCACTTTGCTCCATTGTGGAGTTTCTATCCAGCAATGTATTTTGTTGAACTGCCTTGGACACTGAAGGGTCACTCTTTGGGTCAATCAGAGGTCCATGTTAAGGTGATCTTCTATCTTCACTTCATCCTCTTCGCTGACATCCTTGAAGTTCTTTTATCTTATGGTTGCTTCCTTGGTGAACACTTTTGGGGTCAAACGGAGTTCTTCAGATTGATAGGACTCCTTCCATCATGTGTCTTCTTCAACGGTAAGCTTGTGATTCATACTCACCGAAAATCCTACGTTTTGGCCACACTGGCTCACTATAAGGGGTGTAACATATTATCCTCCTAAGGTTAAGGTTTAACAACGTCGTCTCTCATGTAGGTATGTCTCTCTAGGTGTGTAAAGTCAACATTATGAGAGCGAATAATGAGAGTAGTAGGAATGGTGATCAATCCATCCTGCACCCAAATCATTACTTCATACATGGTTTGCAAACCTCGTATTCTAACTCTTGGTCAACCTCCCTTGTTTTGGCAAAATTTTCTTGAAATGAAGACCTGTGTTACAAATTCAAATTTTTAAAACAAATCTATCGTCCCTTAGCTAGGGTTTTGCGTAAACTCTATCGTATGGCGTTAACTCTTGAGTTACAAATCCTTCAGCTTGCCATTTCATTGGAAAAATAAAATCCATTCAACCAGGTTGTCCTTAGCTCTTACAAGTTCTTACAATATTTATTACAAGGCTGTAGTTGCATAAAAATTCTTCCAAGTTGGCTACACCTTGTTGTGTCTTCTCCTTGTAGTGACTACCTCTACAATTATCCCATCTTCTGAAGTCTTGAAGTGCTTTTCTCTTCGCATCTCCTTGCATAGTGTCCCTTTTGGTTGCATTTCAGACAAATGACCAGATCTGTTGCCCTTTGCATGTTTGGTTCTGGACATTCCTTCGCATAATGTCCAAGCTCCCTGCAATTCCAGCATAACGTTTTGCTATTGACTTTCTCCTTCATCTTCTTCTTCTTCTTCTTCTTCTTCTTCTTTTTGGGTATCTCTAAGGCTAGAAGATCTCTTACTTCATTTTCTTCATATTCCACTACCATGGTGGGACACCTTTTTATTTTCTTCAAGCAATCTCTAGATAAGTGTCCTTCTTCTTCACATGAAAAGCAACACTTGGTGGTAAGGTTGTGTGTTGTTCCCATGATTTTATCTTCCACCTTCATTTTGGTTCTTCTATTTTCAGGGGTCTTTTCCAGCATCTGGCTCAATCCATCCTTGGCTTGTTGATTCATTCGTTGTACAGTGCGATAAAACTTACATTCAGCAGGAACATGATTGATTTCTTCGCATAGGAAACAAGTAACTTGGGACATGGGACATTCTCCAACTGGGTGACTTGTAACATAGTAAGGACACTGTTCATGACATTCCTTAGATGTGTGTCCTATTTCTCTACATCTCTTGCAAGCTCGCAGAGTCGTATCAACATCATCTCTTGGTTCCTTGCCACCATGATCCTTTCGTGGCAGGTTGTTATTGGTGCTAGCCAAATTCTAGGACATCATTTGTATTATTTGAGTTTGATTATCCAGTACTTGTTGCATTCCTGGAGGTATCTCGTTGCTGTCGCAGTTGACCATATTCTGAGTTAACACTCTCATCATTTCAGTATGCTCTTCGACCATCTGTTGCATTGCTGTCTCCATCTGAGTGTTGTTGTGATTGTTCTGGCGTTGAGGATGCATCTGTTTGGGTTTAGGACAGGTTTAGGTCTTAGCATAGATGAGATTAGATAGAAGGGATCTAAAGAAGATTCCTACCCAAAACACAGCAGATCAAGAGAATTCATCTTACAAACAAAGTCTTAACATTCATCACTATCATGCAAACTATGTCAAACACTAGTAATCTAGTATGGTCATACCCCAAATTTGGTATGGTCATTAGATTATCACCAGATCGTTGGTTCTATAAACTAGAATTATTGGTGGTCTTGTCTATTACTGTCCTCATTGTTCCATGTTCTCATTTCCACATCCTTAATGTATTGTTGGGTGTTGTGCAGTCTTCATATCTGTATTTCTTCAAATTCTTCATCGGCCTTCAATGTAGTTCTTCATGTTGGGTCAAGGGGAATATATGAAGTATCAGCCTTACACTTCTGGTTCATTGATCTTCTTTCCTTTCTTGATGGTTTCCAGAGTTGGATCATCTAAGGTAAAAGGAAAATATTTGAAGACGAAGTAGGGGAGAATACAAGGAATTTCAAAATGCATACATTGTTTTAAAAATATAAATAGAAGCAAGATGAGATAGTTTTTTTTTAATCTCAGGGTCTTCCTATTTCTAATCCAAACCTAGGGTCTCGATCCTACAGGCAACACTATGCTCTGATACCATTTTGTAACGCCCCACCTTTGGATTAAGGTGGAACACCTGTGTTAAGTGCTATTCCCTGGATCACTGATAGCACCACAGAACAAAATAAAGTATTCATTGCATAGTATCAAAGATTACATCGCAGATCCAGATACATAAGTCTTTAAACTTACAAACCAGCTTAGTCACATGGACTAGCTCAAAGGACAGAGTTCAACACATCACAAACACAGCAGAAACTAAGGTAGCAGTGAGTCTCCATCTTCACCATGCGCCACAGGCAGTCATGTTGGAATGTAGACTCGAGATCCTATCAACTTACTCCTTCTCTGAAAAACCTGCACATTTGAATATGCAGCCCCACAAATGGGGGTCAGTACAATGATGTACTAGCAAATGACACTTATTTGGTGGCTGTTGTGAAAGAAGTATCTACATGATATTTGGCTGGTGGAGCTTCTGGCTGATTTGCATAAAGCAAGTTTGTCCTATCATTTTTCAAAACACACTTTTGTTCTTTGAAAGTCTTTGAAGGGGCACATGGTTAAATCCACCATGAGCACCCAAAATCACCAGGTTAAATCCACCATGGTGATCCCATGAGGTTAAATCCACCACATGGTTTGAAGGAAAGGGACACATGGTTAAATCCACCATGAGCACCAAAGTCACCTGGTTAAATCCACCAAGATGACCCCATGAGGTTAAATCCACCACATGGTCCTGAGATTGTTTCTAAACAAATTTTATTCATTCTGAAATGGTGATGAGACTCTTCCGTACATCCATGACTAGGAACTCAATTTGTCCATAACCGGGGACACGGCTAATCGATTAGTTTTACACCCTGCAGGGGTTGTGCACTTTCACCTTAAGACTCATTGTATGCCCATACATAAAATGAGACAAGACCTTTCAGAAGGAGCATTCAACCATTCGGATCTGACTGTGCCCAAAATACCACCCTCTGTCAGTACCCATGGATGAACCCTCACATCATACTCAATCAAGACAGAGCCCATATTGTCATAAGGCTGCACTGGAAGCTCACTAAGCATGGAAGACATGGTAGTCTCTTTGTTCCTGGGTGGCATCCCACAAGTGTACTAACCCTCAGGAAAATACCACATACTCTAGTTAAATCCACGAGGCATATGGCCCCAAATAGCCACTCAACATAAACCAAGCAATGCCATTTCCACCCAGGTGTTTCATTGGGGTTGAAGTTAAATTTCAAACTAATCATCAATCCATGAAATAAGCATTGGCATCATTTTTCAATATTGTCACAACCTACCAGAAGTTGGTTCAGGGGTGGCTATACACTACTAGGATCTAGCATTGCATCACTTCACTTTGAGAAACCAACCTATCATGCACACTACTTATAAAACACTAATGCATATAGTAAAATGGGTAGGGGAACATGTGTGTCACTTGCCTTTTGAAGCTTAAACTCCTTTCTCTTCTCTCAACAAATGTATGGCTCTCCAAACCAATCTATAATATAGAGATACACAAGGTAAACACACCACACCAAAACAACAAATCAAGCAAGACAAGCAAATGAAAAGGATTGGTTTAACATTTTAAATTTCTTATGATTTCTGTGATGAGAGAGATATGGTTAGAAGCTTGGCTTACAAGATATGGATTGAGAGTTTGGATGACAAGGTTTTAATTATTGGAAAGGATTGGTCCTCCCAGGTACAATGTAGTGATAATAATCCTGGGCTTGGCATAAGCAAAGGTAGAGTTTAGAGGTGACTCATGTGGATAGATTCACATGAGTATAGAATAGTGCAACCAAACACCACTAAATAAAGTGTGACAACACTTACTCATAATAGTATGGTCACACATAGGCTTGGGTATGAATAGGTAATACATTGAATTACTCAATTAACTCATTTGTGAATTGAGTAGTTCAATATAGGCCAAGGCTAAGTTGGCTTAGGGTTGAATAGGTATGAAAGTTATTTAGAGAGGTGGTGGCTTCTTGGCCACAAGATTTTCTTGGACAAGAGATTTAAATTAAACTAGGGTTAACTTTTGAAGATATGGCTAAGTTAGAGTTTTAAATTCTTCTTTCAAGAACTCAAACTGGTTTTAGTTATAGTTCAAGAATGGTATTTGATTTTGAATGATTTAGGATATGTGTGCATACAGAGTAGGGTTTATCACCACATTGGCAAAGGAGATACAAATGAGATACAAATGAATTACTCAATTTACCCAGGTGTAACTTGAATACTATGAAATTAAGCCCATAAGAATGAGATGGCATGATATTGGGTGATGATCAAGAGTAAGTATGATAGTGATAGATGGGTATGATCACATGGTTCACTTTTATAGAAGGAAACACATTGAACAGAATTATAGAATTAATTCTATAATGAAAATACTCAAATTCTCATAATTGAATTTGAATATTTGCAAGGTGTTTCAATAATTTTGGATAGTGATGCTACTGGATTGGATACAGTAACACAAAGCTGCTGCAAGTGGTTTCACTCCAAAATCATTTTCAGAAATCAAATGATGACCAGATTAGTGATTTGATTAAATTTAACAGTAGCAAGTTTGTGCACATTTCAAGTTTGAAAACTTTTGATTCTATAATGATCTACATGTTCCAAGGAGTCCATAGACTACAAATTTGCAGCTATTGGATCTACAGAACAAAAGTTATGAATGAAATGGGGTTTATAAGTCATTTTTGCTATTTTATTTTCACCTCAAAACTTTGTACAGAACCACTATGATTTCTCTGCATAAGTGTGTTCTACACATTTCAAGGAATCCAGGGATACCTGGTTTGTAAATTTTGGCCAAGTATTTGATTTTATAGAGATTTTACAAGTTCAGTACAGAATCTGGAATTTGAAATTCAAATTCAAACAATTTTGACTCGGGTTTGACCAGTGCTGACGAGGGGCAGGCTACATGGCTTCTCCTCATTGGTCTATACCGATTCGGTTAGAACCGTCTAATCTGAGCCATAGGATCTCAATCGTGCGGGCGAGCAAGAAAGGGGAGTGAGGAGGCTCACCGGCGCGACAGAGTCCGGCGAGGGCGTCCAGAAGGTCGACGTCGGCGAGGCTCCGGTGGTCGGCGACGGCGAGGAAGACGCGGACAGGATGCAGACGTGGACGGCGAGCTCGAATGCTTGAACGGAGATGTCGTTTGCTTCCTGTGGCGACGGGGAACGGCGACTGGAGGCGGAGGCGACTTCGGGTGTCGACGACGAGCTCGTTCCGCTGCATGTTTGGGCCAGAGAAGCAAGTCAGCGGGTGCGCAAAAGGGAGGGGAAGGCGAGGAGCAGAGAGGGGGCGGCTATTGCGGCCAGACCTCGACAGAATTTGGGCTTCAAGCTCCCAGTACTGGCGGCTCCGGCGAGCTAATTCGGCGTCCTGGTGGCAAAATCAGTGGGGGAAAGAGAGGGAGATGGGAGAGGAGAGAGCGGGCTTGAAGGGGAATGGGTTAAAGAGGCGGGGGGGAAGCGTTACTGGGGAGTAATCACCGGCCGTTTCTGTTTACAGAGAGAGAGGGAGAGAAATTAGGGGAGAAGAAGGAGTTGACATGTGGGACCGTCCGGGTAGTGAGAGAGAGAGGGGGAGGAGGGAAGCTGGGCTGGCTCGGGCTGGCTTGGCTGGATTGGGCCCTGGGTCGGCCCAGTGGCTGGCCCTTCTCTTTTTTTTGTTCTGAAACTTTTTCTATTTTCTATTTTCAGTTTTGTTTGATTTATTTGTTTGATACAAATCTGTTTGGTTTTGGATTAAACTTTAATTTTGTAAAATTTTGGCAATTATGCCCAGGTGTTTGCCAAACCAATAATGTGTTGTTTGGTGAAGTTTGAAAATAAAACATTTGCATGAAAACGTAAAATTTGTCCCCACAACAATTAGGGTTATACAAATAATAATTATTTCTAGTTTCCCAATTGGAACCAAGTTTAAAGAAATCTTACTAAAACAGTAGTGTTTTGAATAAATAACATTTTGGTACATTGTAAAACCCCAAAATGTGAAGTTTTATAAATAAAGATATTTGCTAGAAAAAAATATTTATAAGATAGCTTCCATAAACAAATGGAGCTATTTAAATAATTAACTTTCTAAAATCTTTTTACTTCAAAACTTGGTGCAAAAGGAGAAATGAAACAGTATTATTTGAAGAAATATGATGCAAAACTTTATTTGGTATTAAAGCTTTTGTTAATAATTTCCCTTGCAAGGATGCTTGCATAGGGTTTTGAATATATGTAAAATAATATTTTGAAATTTATTTTCTCAATTTAATTCCTCAAGCAACAAAGGAAAAATTGAAATAGTTTGTCTAACTAACATTTGAATTGGGAACATCTATAAGAAACTCTTTTATAAATTGGAAACCTTGTAAGTAAATAGTTTGATTTGAAGGTCTAATAAAACTTTAGGGAAAAGTATTTAATTAAACTCAAAAAGTTTTAATTCCCTGTGATTTTTCAATCAACACAAATAAAAATAATTTTTTTTATTCCAAAATTTGATAAAAACTTGGGATGTTACACCATTCAAGATGCCTATGATGGGGGCAATGAGAGCTCAAAGCTAGTAAGTACCATAATTTTTGAAGGTTTATAAAGATTGCAATCACTGCTTCCCTCTGCGAAGGGCCCTTTCTTTTACTTTTATGTTGAGTCACCACCTTCTACCTTTATGCACCGTCTAAGAAAGCATAGTTGTCATTCTGAGTTTAATGTGCATAGTCCCAAAGTTTATCATTGATTGATTCATGATTTTGGTTTCACTTGTTCTTAAATTATTTGTATCTAGTCGCCCTCTTAAACTTGAAGGTGTCCTATGCATTTATGTTTTGCTATTCCATGAAGGACAAGCTGAAAACCATTTGCTATGTTTTTCCATATGATTTGAACACACATTTGACTTTCATTGTTTCATTTTCATGATCTTTCGTTTGTGTTCTTTTTCATGTTATAACATGGTTGCTAAGTTTTGTCTATCAAGATTATGTCTTTCATGCCCATGTTTTAAGTTCTTTTGATCCCAGCACTCAATGCTTACATAGATGATCAAGATTGTGTTGGTGCATGTCACCTCAAAAATTATTCTTTTGTTTCACTTACCTACTCGAGGACGAGCAGGAGTTAAGCTTAGGGATGCTTGATACGTCTCAAACGTATCTATAATTTTTGATGCTCCATGCTTGTTCTTACACTATTTGCTTAGTATTTTGTTACACTTCGTGGCGTTTTTATGCATTTTCCGGAAATAACCTATTAACAAGATGCCACCGTGCCAGTTCCCAGTTTTCTGCTATTTTTGTGTTTCAGAAAAGTTACACAGGAAATATTCTCGGAATTGGACGAAACAAAAGCCGAACCTCCTAATATTTACCGAAACTTCCAGAAGTCCGAAGAGGAGATGGAGGGGAGCCACGGGCTGGCCACACCATAGGGCGGCGCGGCCAGCCCCTGGCCTGCGCCCCCTATGCGTGAGGCCACCCTGGCCCACCTCTGACGCTGCCCCTTCGCCTATAAAGACCCCCCGATGGGAAAAACCTAAAGACCCGATCAATTTTCTAGAAACACATCGCGATCCACCGCCATCGTCGACCCGAGATCGGGAAGGTCCAGAAGCTCTTCCCGGCAGCCTGTCGGAGAGGGGAATCGCCACCGGAGGTCTTCTTCATCGCCATGCTTGCCTCCGGCATGATGAGTGAGTAGTCTACCTTGGACTATGGGTCCATAGCAGTAGCTAGATGGTTGTCTTCTCCACCATGTGCTTCATGTTTAGATCTCGTGAGCTGCCTTACATGATCGAGATCATCTTTATGTAATTATACATGTTGTGTTTGTTGGGATCCGATGAATATTGGTGTTTTGTTATGTTGATGTGCTGAATATTATCTTATGTTATCTCTTTGTTGTTTATGATCTTGCATGCTCTCCGTTGTTAGTAGCTATCTTGGCGAAGTAGATACTAGTGACTCCAAGAGGGGGTATTTATGCTCGATAGTTGGGTTCATGCCTCTATTTAATCTGGGGGCGTGACTGATACGTCTCCAACGTATCTATAATTTTTGATGCTCCATGCTTGTTTTTACACCATTTAGCTACTGTTTCGTTACACTTCGTGGCACTTTTATGCATTTTCCGGAACTAACCTACTAACAAGTTGCCACAGTGCCAGTTCCTTGTTTTCTGCCGTTTTTGTGTTTCAGAAGTGATACACAGGAAATATTCTCGGAATTGGACGAAACAAGTTCCTAAAGTCTTATTTTACCCGGAAGCTTCCAGAGATCCGAAAGAGGAGTAGGAGGGGGGCCACAGGGGCCCCACACACCAGGCCGGCGCGGCCAGGGCCTGGGCCGCGCCAGCCAGGTGTGAGGCCACCTGACCCCACCTCTGACATCGCCCCTTCGCCTATAAAGACCCCCCGATGGAAAAAACCTAAACACTCGATTAATTTTCTAGAACACATCGCGATCCGCCGCCGCCATCGACCCGAAGATCGGGAGGGTCCAGAAGCTCTTCCCAGCACCCTGCCGGAGAGGGGAATCGCCACCGGAGGTCTTCTTCATCGCCATGCTTGCCTCCGGAGCGATGAGTGAGTAGTCTACCTTGGACTATGGGTCCATAGCAGTAGCTAGATGGTTGTCTTCTCCAGCATGTGCTTCATGTTTAGATCTCATGAGCTGCCCTACATGATTGAGCTCATCGTTATGTAATTCTACATGTTTGGTTTGTTGGGATCCGATGAATATTGGTGTTATGATTGAGTTGCTATACTGAAATATATCTTATGTTATCTCTATGTTGTTTATGATCTTGCATGCTCTCCGTTGTTAGTAGCTATCTTGGCCGAGTAGTTGCTAGTGACTCCAAGAGGGGGTATTTATGCTCGATAGTGGGTTCATGCCTCTATTTAACCTGGGGGAGTGACAGAAACCTCTAAGGTTGTAGATGTGCTGTTGCTACTAGGGAGAAAATAACATTCATATGCTCAAGGGCATATGCTTTGTTTACATTACACACTTTGCTTAATGCAATTATCTGTTGTTCGCAACTTAATACTCATGGGGTGTTCGGACGATATCCCCGTGAGTGGATTATTAGTCATAGATGCAGTTGGATGGCGGTCTATGTATTTTGTTGTAATGCCCAGAGTAAATCTCATAGTGATCTTCTTGACATATCACGTTTATCTTTATTCTATCAATTGCCCAACTGTAATTTGTTTACCCAGCATGTGTTATTTATCTTATGGAGAGACACCACTAGTGAACTGTGGACCCCGGTCGTATTTCCATCATATTGCTATCACCTGTTTACTTTACTCGCACTGTTTACTTTACTCGCATACTCTATTGTTTTCCACTCGATACACTCATAACCTTTGTTTCAAGCAAACCGGTGAGATTGACAACCTCATCGCAAGTTGGGAACAAAGTACTTGGTTGTGTTGTGTGCAGGTTCCGCGTTGCTACTGGCCGAAGATGAGTCAACAAGTATCGTTAAACGGCGCCCTTGTTGGAGTGCTATTAAGCCAGTCTGCATCACCTTCAGTCGTTTGTCTCTCCTCTCCAAGAACGATTAAACCTTGGTTTCTTAACTGAGGGAAAACCAGCTGCTATACTCATCACACCTTCCTCTTGGGGTTCTCAACGGGCTGGTTATTCACCACGCACAAGGACCGTCAGCTATACGCCAGCAGCTTCTTTTCTGGCGCCGTTGCCGGGGAGGAAGTAGAAGACTTCTGCGAGGGGAGTTTTTGCACGCACATCCTTTACTTTGTTATTGTTTTGCTTTACTTTATTTATTTTTACCTGCATCGTTTTATATCAAAAAACCCAAAAAAAAATAGAATCCTTGGTAGCTGTTTTTATTTGTTTGCTTTTAGTTTTGTTAAAATGAGTAATCCTAAAGTAGAAGTTCGTAGTTTTAAGCTACAAGGGGGAGAAATTTTAAAGGATGCTTGGTATCGTATTAACAATGCTCATCATAGGTGTACCAAAAAGCACTCTACCACGATCCTCCTTAGAAATTTTTATGTTGGTATATCTAGTTGGAATAGGTATGTTCTCGATACTCTTACAGGAGGTAATTTTCTGGGTACTCCCGCTGGAGAAGCATGCACTATAATTGAAAGTTTAGTGGGAATACCACCTATTCATGTTGCTAAAACCGAGACCACCTTAGAGGAGGTGGTAGAAAAGCTCAGCTCTTTAGAGAAAAGTTTGCCAAGTATCCTAAAAAATGCTAACCGAGTTAGTGAATTAATAGAAAACATTGGTAAGAGGATTACCATTTTAGAGGCTAGCACTACTCTTGATAATCAAAACTTAAGGATTGGTAAACTAGAGGAGTCTATGGAAACTCTTAGCTTAATCTTCTCTTCTCTTAAATTTAAGAAAGAGAAAGTGTTTGTTGGAAAAGAGCAAAAATTTATGTATGTTCCCAAGGTTTCTGCGCTTAAATCTCAACATGTTCTTAAAATTGGTAAGACTCTTAGTTCCACTAAGGGTGACTTGCAGGTTGAATCATCTTCGGGAACTTCCAAAGTGCTTACTGAGGTAAGTGATGCTTCATCACTTGATATTACTTGATTCGCAATTTTCTGCGCCTAGCTCAAATGCGTTAAAGAAAAGCACTCTTGGGAGATAACCCAATGTTTTATTTTCAGTACTTTTTCTTTTATTTGAGTATTGGAAGTCATTACTACTGTAATGACCGCTCCTTATCTTGTTTATTTCGTTTTTGTGCCAAGAGAAGCCTCTAATTTGAGTGAGGTAAAGATTTGGGGATGTTGCTGTCCTGAAACTGTTTTCGGTGCTGCACCGTAAAAATTCGTATAAATTATCTGTATATCTTTTGGACCTGCGATTTCTTGTGCATATGCCCCAGGTTATATCCAAACTTTCGTTAGTTGAACACTTTTTGATTTGAGCAACAGAAAACCCCTCAAAAATTCGACCTTTATCAGCTGTTCTGTTTTGACAGATTTCTGCCAATATTTGTGTTTGCCACTTTATCGCTTTCTTTTGAGTTCTTTTGATCATGGAACTTTTGGGGAAGTTGCTACAGTATTATTTGCTATATATGTGGTGGTTTTGATTTGAAACCTGAAGCAAAAAGAGGTTGATTATATGTTATGCTTGCACTAATGTTGCTAATAGAATTGTGTTTAGTTTTGTATGAAGGAAGTTTTCAAGTGTAGAGATTGGAGAATGATGAGATGAGTTGAAGAATGGACAAAAGCTCAAGCTTGGGGATGCCCATGCATCACCCCAAGAAATATCCAAGAAGTACAAGCGTCAAAGCTTGGGGATGCCCCCGAGGCACCCCTTCTTCATCGGCAAAAATCAGGTCACCTTTCAAGACACTATATTTTTATTGCTTCATGCACTATGTGTTTTTCTTGGAGCGTCAGTGTTTTAGTTTTCTTCGTTAGTTTGTTTTGTTTTCTGCAATAAATGGTTGGACCCCAACAAATTTCCTTTGGAGGAGATGTACTCATTTTCATGTGCAAAGAACACTCCGTTTTTCATTCTTACAATTTCACCGGGTGTTCTTCTTTTTCTGCTACTGCTTTTGGTTTTCATTTTCGCCTTGATTTGCGTTCATACCTTGTCATATCTCTTCATCAAGGTGTATTTTTGCCTCTGATCTTTATTGGTTTTCATCAAAAGAGGTGTCTATAAAAATTTCAAATGGTGTTGGAAAAGAGAAAAAGCTTTATGCAAAATAGTGGTACAAGAAGGAGCTTGTGTAGACTGCGGCTTAGGCTTTTTCATGTCATGCTTGATGTCTTTTTGATAGTATGCTTAGTGGTTTTGCTGTAGCATGACTTGTCTCAAATAACTGAGATTGCTTAATGAGCCTTTGAAAAAATCATGCGTTGTTTTTATTGTATGGAAGCATTATTTTGGTTTTCTCCTTGATGCTTTATTTGGGTTGACTTGGCGCATGCTCACACATGTTAGAATCTTACAAAGTCGCCAATAGCCTCTATGATCATTTAGTTTTTGACTTTTGATGCCATCTTATGCTTCTTTTAATGTCGCTTTGTCGCTTTGCATGATTATGGCCATTATTGCTCTCTTAGTTGGTCGCTCCCAGTCTTTTGCTAGCCCTCGCCTTGTACTGAGTATGAGCTCTACTCGTGCATCCAACTCCTAAAAGCCAAAGTTTTCCAAAGTGTCCACCATACATACCTACTAGCAATTTGCTATTCCAAGTAAATTTGACTTGCTTTTATTTTCTCTTCAAATTAAACTCTTACCAGTGTTATGCGAAATTCGGTCAGTAAAGCTCTCACGAACCGGAAGGCACACTTTACTTTTTCCTGTTCTTAAAAATTTGACATTGTGGTCTCTTATGTTGAGTTGTTATGCTTGCAAGTTGTAAGTTGGAGACTAGCCCAGCCATGCAGTCATGGGCAAGCTTTCAACATTGCACTTCTTATTTGAGTTGATATCGTGATCTTTTGTTTATGGATGCCCGCGGTGTGAAATGAATTGGGAATCTTGTGGGGATCATGGAGTTTGTATATGTGTTAGGGAAATGCCGGGCCGCTAATATAAGCCATGCATAATTTATGGTGGAAATTTGTAGCATACCCATGGTGAACATTCGACGACGCATCTCACAATAAAAAGCTAAACAAATGGCAAATAAAAGAGATGTCGAGGTGTTCATTGTCTGCTTGTCCTGTCATTTTGGTGTGGGCTTGTTCCATGTCATCGGGCACAGAGGTACCCCATTGGCGGTTCTCAATGATATGCATATATTTACAATGACAAGAGCCTTGCTTGGGACTCTAAGTAAAGTAGCATGAGGTTTGGGTACTCGTATTCATGGGGCACGAGGTTTTCAACTTATGATTTGTCAAGCATATGCATCATAATTGTTCTCACATTAACTTTAACCATTCAAGATGCTTATGATAGGGGCAATGAGAGCTCAAAGCCGGTAAGTACCATAATTTTTGAAGGTTATAAAACTTGCAATCACCGCTTCCCTCTACGAAGGGCCTTTCTTCTACTTTCATGTTGAGTCACCACCTTCTATCTTTATGCACCATTAAGAGAGCATAGTTGTCATTCTTAGTATAATGTGCATTGTCCCAAAGTTTTCATTGATTGATTCATATTGTTGGTTTCACTTGTTCTCAAATTATTTGTATCTAGTCGCCCTCTTAAACTTGAAGGTGTCCTATGCATTTATGTTTTGCTCTCCATGAAGGACAAGCTAGAAACCATTTGTATGTTTTTCCTTATGATTTAAACACACGTTTGACTTTCATTGTTTCATTTTCATGATCTTTTGTTTGTGTTCATTTGCATGTTTACAACATGGTTGCTAAGTTCTTATTGTTAAGATTATATCTTCATGCCCATGTTTTAAGTTCTTATGATCCCAGCTCACAAATGCTTACATATATGATCAAGATTGTGTAGGTGCATGTCACCTCAAAAATTATTCTTTTGTTATCACTTACCTACTCGAGGACGAGCAGGAGTTAAGCTTGGGGATGCTTGATACGTCTCCAACGTATCTATAATTTTTGATGCTCCATGCTTGTTTTTACACCATTTGCCTACTGTTTCGTTACACTTCGTGGCACTTTTATGCATTTTCCGGAACTAACCTACTAACAAGTTGCCACAGTGCCAGTTCCCTGTTTTCTGCTGTTTTTGTGTTTTAGAAGTGATACACATGAAATATTCTCGGAATTGGATGAAAAAAGTTCCTAAAGTCTTATTTTACCCGGAAGCTTCCAGAGATCCGAAGAGGAGTAGGAGGGGGGCCACAGGGGCCCAACACACCAGGCCGGCGCGGCCAGGGCCTGGGCCACGCCAGCCAGGTGTGAGGCCACCTGGCCCCACCTCTGACATCGCCCCTTCGCTTATAAAGACCCCCCGACGGAAAAAACCTAATCACCCGATCAATTTTCCAGAACACATCGCGATCCGCCGCCGCCGTCGACCCAAAGATCGGGAGGGTCCAGAAGCTCTTCCCGGCACCCTGCCGGAGAGGGGAATCGCCACCGGAGGTCTTCTTCATCGCCATGCTTGCCTCTGGAGCGATGAGTGAGTAGTCTACCTTGGACTATGGGTCCATAGCAGTAGCTAGATGGTTGTCTTCTCCACCATGTGCTTCATGTTTAGATCTCATGAGCTACCCTACATGATTGAGATCATCGTTATGTAATTCTACATGTTTGGTTTGTTGGGATCCGATGAATATTGGTGTTATGATTGAGTTGCTATACTGAAATATATCTTATGTTATCTCTATGTTGTTTATGATCTTGCATGCTCTCCGTTTTTAGTAGCTATCTTGGCCGAGTAGTTGCTAGTGACTCCAAGAGGGGGTATTTATGCTCGATAGTGGGTTCATGCCTCTATTTAACCTGGGGAAGTGACAGAAACCTCTAAGGTTGTAGATGTGCTGTTGCTACTAGGGAGAAAACAACATTCATATGCTCAAGGGCATATGCTTTGTTTACATTACACACTTCGCTTAATGCAATTATCTGTTGTTCGCAACTTAATACTCATGGGGTGTTCGGACGATATCCCCGTGAGTGGATTATTAGTCATAGATGCAGTTGGATGGCGGTCTATGTATTTTGTTGTAATGTCCAGAGTAAATCTCATAGTGATCTTCTTGACATATCACGTTTATCTTTATTCTATCAATTGCCCAACTGTAATTTGTTTACCCAGCATGTGTTAATTATCTTATGGAGAGACACCACTAGTGAACTGTGGACCCCGGTCGTATTTCCATCATATTGCTATCACCTGTTTACTTTACTCGCACTGTTTACTTTACTCGCATACTCTATTGTTTTCCACTCGATACACTCATAACCTTTGTTTCAAGCAAACCGGTGAGATTGACAACCTCATCGCAAGTTGGGAACAAAGTACTTGGTTGTGTTGTGTGCAGGTTCCGCGTTGCTACTGGCCGAAGACGAGTCAACAAGTATCGTTAAACGGCGCCCTTGTTGGAGTGCTATTAAGCCAGTCTGCATCACCTTCAGTCGTTTGTCTCTCCTCTCCAAGAACGATTAAACCTTGGTTTCTTAACTGAGGGAAAACCAGCTGCTATACTCATCACACCTTCCTCTTGGGGTTCTCAACGGGCTGGTTATTCACCACGCACAAGGACCGTCAGCTACACGCCAGCAGTGACAGAAACCTCTAAGGTTGTAGATGTGCTGTTGCCACTAGGGACAAAACAACATTCTTGTGTCCAAGGACATTCGTTTTGTTTACATTACACACTTTGCTTAATGTAGTTATCTGTTGTTCGCAACTTAATACTCGAGGGGTGTTCAGACGATATCCCCGTGAGTAGATTATTAGTCATAGATGCAGTTGGATGGCGGTCTATGTATTTTGTTGTAATGCCCAGAATAAATCTCATAGTGATCCTCGTGACATATGCACGTTATCTTTATTCTATCAATTGCCCAACTGTAATTTGTTTACCCAGCATGTTGTTATTTATCTTATGGAGAGACACCACTAGTGAACTGTGGACCCCGGTCCAATTTCCTTTACATTGTTACACCGTTTACTTTTACTCACACTATTTACTTTCTTGCATACTACTATTGTTTTCCACTCGATACACTCAATCCTTTGTTTACAGCAAACCGGTGAGATTGACAACCTCATCGTAAGTTGGGAGCAAAGTACTTGGTTGTGTTGTGTGCAGGTTCCACGTTGCTGCTGGTGCAAAGCAAAGCCCTGGACGAGGTGCCTTATAAATTGTCCGGAGCTGTCGCGAAGCTAGCAGACATCACCTTCTGTAGTTTGGCTTTTTCCTACTGGTTCGATAAACCTCGGTTTCTTATTGAGGGAAAAACTTGTTACTGTGCTCATCATACCTTCTCTTGGGGTTCCCAACTGGTCAGTCATCTACATCAACACCGCACCGCAATCAAACACTTATCAAACCAATGAAGATTATTTAGAAGCATGAAGCGAAAGCTCTTGACAGAAACTCCCGTGTGTCCTCAGGAACGTTTGGTAATCATAAGTTACACAATCGGCTTGTCCTTTGCTCTAGAAAGGATTGGGCCACTTGCAGCAATTACTATTATTGTCTTTTATTTACTCGTACTTTATTTACTTGCATTACCAAATACCTCTGAAAACCCGTTTGCTAGTATTTACAGTGAATCCTTAATCAAAACCGCTTGTCAACACCTTCTGCTCCTCATTGGGTTCGACACCTTCTGCTCCTCATTGGGTTCGACACTCTTATTTATCGAAAGTACTATGATACACCCCATATACTTGTGGGTCATCAGTGTGGCATACGCAAGAAGGATACAGATGGACTCAAGGCGAGCCGCAGGAGCATAAGTTTCCCCAAAGTCAATGCCTTCAACTTGAGAGAAACCTTGAGCAACCAATCTTGCCTTGTTCCTCACAATAATTCCATGCTCATCTTGTTTGTTCTTGAATGTCCACTTTGTGCCAATAACATTGCGGAACTCTTTAGGCTTCTCTACTAACACCCAAACATTTTTGCGCTTGAAGTTATTGAGTTCTTCATGCATAGCATCCAACCAATCCGGAACTTCAAGTGCTTCAAATACTTTTCTTGGTCTCAACCATGGAGATATAGGCTTGATGATTGCTAAATTTTGCCAATTGACCCCGGGTTGACACGTTGCTTCTTAAATCTCCAATAACCCTCTCAAGGGTATGACCTCTAAGTTCCAAGTTCCTTTCAACTCTTCTCTTATGACGGGCTTCGGTCTCCTCATTAGATATTTGAGGGATCACTTGATCATCTTGATCATTTTGGTCTCCGTTTTGACCATCAACTTGACCTTGATCATCATTGAGCACATCATCATTCTCTTCATGAGTAGATTGATCTTGGTCTTGGGAAGAATTAGAGGCGGTTGGAATGACCGGAGAGGATGGTGGCGCCCCTTCTTCTTCATGAAGGTCCTTGTCTTGTTCTTGGGTTGGTGCATTAGTTGCTTCTTCGGGAGAGGCTTGTTGAACTTGTGTAGATGAGGGCTCCAATTGAGTAGAGCATATTTATTCTCGGTTTGCCACAAGGTGTCCCTCAATGGGGCGGATAAATCCCACACCCATTCTTCTTATGGCATCTTGAGGTATTTCATCATCTACATCACAAGTAACATCTCGCTCCCCTTGGGAGCTAACATTTTCTTCAAGCACCACACTACAAGATTCTTCAACACGTCCGGTTGACTTGTTGAAGACTCTATACGTGTGGGATTCAGCACCATAACCAACAAAAAATTCCTTCTAATGCTTTTGGATCAAATTTACCTAAATGAACTCCTTTTCTAAGAAAGAAACACTTACAACCGAAAACCTTGTACTTGATGTTGGGCTTGCTTCCAGTGAGTATGTCATATGGAGTCATGTTCAAGCCTTTGCGGAGGAAGAGCCGGTTTGATGAATGAAAAGCCGTAGAGATAGCTTTGGCCCAAAAGTTGTATGGAGACTTAAACTCCGCCAATATGGACCTAGCCATATCCATAAGAGTCCGGTTCTTCCTCTCGGCTACACCATTTTGTTGAGGGTTGTATGCAGCGGAATATTGATGTCGTATCCCCTCATCACTAAGAAAACCATTCAAGGTGTAGTTCTTGAACTCGGAGTCGTTGTCACTTCTTATTGTCAATATATTTTTCCCATATTGACGTTCAACTTCTTTGGAAAAGTCGATGACGGTTTATTGAGTCTCACTCTTGTATTCAAAGAAATAAACTCATGTATATCTTGAATAGTCTTCAACAATAACCAAGAAATATTTCTTTCCCACCAAGACTTGCATGAGAAGGAGGACCAAAGAGATCCACATGAAGGAGCTCCAAAATCCTCTTGGAAGAAATAATAGTCTTGCTTGAGTGTGGAGAGTCATGCATTTTTCCTTGAACACAAGCCCTGCAAACACGATCTTTGGCAAAGGAAACATTTTCTTTTAGTCCGAGAATGTGGCCTCCCTTGTAAAGACTTTGCAAAGTTCTCATGTTGACATGGGCTAGTCGGCGATGCCAAAGCCAACCCACATCGGCCTTTCCAAATAGGCACATTGAACTTGTAGTGGTTTTCCCTGAAAAGTCCACCACATACAAGTTGTTTTCAATATGCCCAATGAAAGCGACCTTTAGAGACTTGCTCCACAAGAGTACCACAATATCATAATCAATGAAGACGGCAAAGCCCATCTTTCCAAGTGCATGAACTGAAACTAAATTATAACCAAGAGTCTCAACAAGCATGACGTCCACAAGGGAAATATCAGATGCGACCACCACCTTGCCAAGACCCAATACCTCGGATTGTGACATGTCTCCATAGGTGACTGTGATATTATTAACATTAGGCCTCATCTCTGTCATGATCATCTTGCTTCCGGTCATATGACTTGTGCATCCACTATCAAGCACCCATTTTGAACCACTGGAAGCATAATCCTACAAGAGATCAATGCTTGGTTTTAGGTCCCCATTTCTCAATGGGTCCTCTTTTGTTAGCAACAAGGGTCTTTGGAACCCAAATAGACCAAGCAACATAACCATCATTTGTAGCAACATATTTTGCATACACATCACCATAATAATCACAAAATAAAAGATAGTGAGGTTTAGCAATTCCCGCAAGATCATCACGAATGGCTTTGCCACCCACAATGGGATCCTTCTTTGCTTGTGCGGGCTTGGCCTTCTTTTTCTTGTTGTTGTTCTTCTTCTTCATTGAGACAAAACCAAGTCCTGTTTTATCATTGTTTAACCTTTTCTTACTCAAAAGGTCATTCAAATTTTTCTCACCTATGAGGATGGTGGACTTGGCAAGCTCATCTTTCAACCTAGCATTTTCTTCAATAATATTTGCATGCTCACAAGAGGAAGTAGAAGAACTAGGCACATCATTTTTAGTCAATTGAATTTGAAGTTGTTCATGTGACTTGGCAAGAATAGAGTGTTCACTTTTCAAGGCCTTGTGAGCCTTGTCAAGATCTTCCAAATCCTTAACAAGTTATCATGACCAACACCAAATTCAATATTTTCCTTTTTAAGAACTTTTACTTTGGCATGAGCATGGTCACACTCTTTAATGATTTTAGAGATTACTTCATTATTAGTTTCCTCAATGGAATCGAGCTTCTCTTCAAGAGTAGCTCGCTCCTTTTCCTCTCCTTCAAGAGAGTCTTTTAGTGAGGCAATTTCATGAGCATACTCCTTTTCAACCCTTCTTTGTTCATCAAGTTTTTCAAGAGTTTGACCATATTAACTCATTAGGCTTTCAAAGTGTAACTTGTGTACACCTTGCACACTAGACACATATTCATCGAAAGCTATGATTTCTTCCTTTACTCTAAGACTAGCAAGATCATTCAAAGAAGCATCATTTGTCTTAGAGATGGAGGAGGAAGGGGTGGGTGATACCTCGGAAGACTTGGCCATAAGGCATTTGACGTTCTTGATGGGAGAGTCCTCATTGGGGGATTCAAAGAGTGGTGTGGGAGGAGTGGAGGTGGTTGCAATTGCGGCCACTTCACTAGTAGAGGTTTCTTCTTCATCACTCTCACTTCTAGAGTACTCCTCTTCAGTCAAGAACACAAATTTCGGTTGCTTCTTCTTGGGTCCACCCTTCTTCACGAATGGCTTCGTTGATGGAGACTTGGTCTTGTTCTTGAGAATGGGCTTCCCACCATGATCTTCTCTCTTCTCATAAGGACATTCGGCAACAAAGTGAAATCTATCATTGCAATTGTAGCATGTACTCACTCTTTGACCATTGTTGTCATTCCTTTGAAATCCACTTGACTTGCTTCTACTTTGATTATCTTCTTTAGCCTTGTTGGTATCAACCCAAAAGATTTTTCCATAGAAAGCCATGTGCTCATGGTACTCATGCCTCATGTCTTTGGGGCACATATCTATTCTTGCATCAACACTTGCTTGAAGAGGAACTTCTCTCTCAACCACACTTGCCTTCAAAGCAAGGTTGGAACTCTTTTGCATTCCAATGGCACGAGCACAAGCATCTTACGCATTTTGTGCGGCAACCTTTTAGGCTTGCATCTCTTGCATCACTTGATTGGAGGTCATCTCATGATAGTAGTGTCTTCCTTGGACACTCTTCAAATCCACGGTCTCAAACGGCATGTAAGTAAGCACATACTTCGTCTTGATCCACTCATCATCAATATGATGAGCACCAAGGTTCTTGAAAGTGGTAGCAATGGCCTTCAGCCTCCGGTACATCTCTTGATGGTCCTCACCATCCTTCATAAAGAATCCCTCCACTTGATTGCTAAATGTAACACCCGAATTTCTAGAAATTCAAAGTGCCCATTATGTATTCCACCACAATCCCAGAATCATTGTTTTGATACACATAACGTAGTTGGTAACCAGTTCCATAGACATTACAATACGAATAGTTCAAATACAAATGGTCATAGTGACCAAGTTCATATTACAACACAATATAGCAGCGGAAATAACGTCTTCGGGTCCATGCCTTCACCCTACAGGCAATGGCGACTCAGGAGATGATCTTAGTTCTGGTACTCGTCTTCATAACCTTCCTCCGGATAATCTTCTCCATAGTCTGGCCAAGTTAATAGCCAGGGACACAGCCATGAGTACATTGGATGCACTCGCAAACCATCTTATAAACAAAATGATGAAAGAGATATGCATGGTTGATATGGTGGACTAAGCACTAAGTTTATTTGCAAAAGCTAGTTTTGTTTCCCAAGAATGTTCACTAGTAGAGAAGAAGATTTAATTCTCTAAGTTAAATCTAAAGAGGAACTTCAAGTGTTGGTCAACATCAATGTCAAGTCAAGTCATTCACCAAGTTCACCTTAAGTTGTTAACATTCTTGACAAAAGTCAAGTACAGCTTGCCAACTGTCCATGACCGCGGACGCGGCTATTCGAATAGTTTTGAAACCTCTGCAGAGGGGTACACTTTACCCACAAGATTCGATAAATCTGCCGGGAGAAATCCACGGATCGTCATACACCAAGTGACGAGGGTTAACTCAACAAATGTCCTAGATGAAGGACTTAGGATCGGGGAGATAGGGCGTCGGATGAACTCAAAGGTAAAGTTAGTCGAAATAGGTGTGTATCGAAAGTAAACTTGGGTGTTCAACCTGGCTTGCTTTCAATCTGCCCTCCACCGTCCTCTCTTGGCCCCTATATATAGGTGGCTAGGTCTCGAGGATCGGGTCGGGTTCGATACAGATTACAAATATCGACATACGGTAATAACTCGTATTCGACTATCATTACAGTTGGGCCTATCTTAACGGGCCTCAGGGGTACTCAACTAACGGGCTCTAGTAATTATACCCTTGTCAGTAGCCCCTGAGATTCTACCAGAATTGCAGATTCGGGTTGAATCTCTAATCTTTGAATCTTCGACTTGATCAATTCTTCGACTTTATCTTCAAATCTTCGACTTGGTCTTTCGACTTATACTGATGATAATTTGCTCGCAAGGGGTTTTGATGAACAAGCCTGACAACTCTGACGGATCAAGAGGTCAGTTAACTGCCAGAACAGATACTTGTCACCTACTTCAAATTCAATCCCCTTGGACTTGAATTCGGGATACCGGTCAAACTCATTCTTTTGCCTCATTTAGGACTTACAAAAAATGAGTCCCAGTGGTTCTCGGGGTACCCAGTGCGTCCACCAGGATTTTCTTCGCGTCGTAGACACGGATACATTCCAGCAGAGCACATCCATGTGCGTATACCAGGCCACACAGGACGGATCCCGGGGTCTTACCGTCGCGACAAGTCACGGCATTCGAGTTTTGTTGCGATAAGACAACTCGAGAATCTTATGTCGCAGTCAAAGTTTGACTGAAAATATTCGGGTTTCTAGAACCATAAAACTCGCTCCCGATGGGAGTAACACTTCTCCAATCTTCAATGTTTTGCCAATGAATATCGTCGGGTGCGCGCTCAGCGCTCCCGATGGGAGTAGCCCCCGAGGCTATAGTCGAAAAAAGATTTTTTTTCGAGTATAGGCTCAAGAAATAATATAGCTCGTCACACTTCAACTCGAAACACCTCACCTGCAAAGTTCTTCAACTCGAGATACTTTCAAGAACATCTTGTCTTCTAGTTCAGGTCCACTACTTCAATGAAGAGTTCCACTCGATATTTATGCAATTAACAGCCCCTAAGGCTTATAACCAAAAGATCCTTTATATCTGATTCCTTCGATAAGTTTCAGCATTCGTCGGCGCCATCCTTTTACCTTTATATATATACTTGATGACGTCAATAAAGACGTAACTCTTCATTAATGCGAACCGTTTTATGGGTAGCACTGTAATTTCCCCGATTTTTTGACCGTTTAGTGGGCTGCACGATTTTTGACCGTTGGTGGGCTAACGTTTCCGATCTTTGCGCCACGACTCAGCCTACGATCCTTCTCCCAGAAGATATATAACTGGCATAGTGGGGAATTGTACTGTTCACCAGCTCGTTACCTCCGCCGCCTCCATTGCTGATCTCCTCTGCCTCTTCCTCTCTTGCGGAGCCCCCGAGCGCACTTTTGTGCTGTATGCGTGTGAAGCATCTGGCCACCAGGAGCGCTATGGCCAAGTCTTCTGCCACCAACTGGGTCCGCTCCACCATCACTGAGAAGGAGGTGGAGAAAGCCACGGCGGACGGCCTCATTGCTGCCGAAGATTCCATCAAGTTTCCCAGCACCGAACGGATCCCGAAGCCCCCGAGCGGTTACCGGGTAATGTTCCTTGCTCTCCTCTGCCGCGGTCTGTCACTTCCTGCCCACGAGTTTCTCCGTGGGCTGCTATTTGTTTATGGTGTTCAGCTCCATCAGCTCACACCAAATTCCCTTCTCCATATTGCTTGCTTCGTGACTCTCTGCGAGTCATTTTTGGGCATTGAGCCCCACTTCACTCTCTGGAGATCGATCTTTCGACTCCGCCCCAATGTTTCTCTGGCAAGGAAACCCGAACTGGGCGGAGCCGTCGTTTCTGTGCGCCCTGAGGCGCAATATCTTGAATTTTCTATGGCCGCATCTGTCCAAGGGTGGAGGACAAAGTGGTTCTATATCAAGGACCGCAAATCCTCTCCTGAAGATAGATTCGGCCTTCCTCCCTTTGACGCTTCTCAAGAAGTGAAGAAATTGAAGTCATGGGACTCGCTTCCCTCATATGCGGAAGTTGCACAAATTCTTCCTCTTCTATCCCGCATTCAAAATCTGAAAACAGGCCTATGAGGTGCTTTGAAAGGACACAGATGTCGCCTAGAGGGGGGGGTGAATAGGCGATATCAAATTTTACGAATGGCTTGAACAAAAGCGGAATTAAACTAGCGTTTATTTTGTCAAGCACATAAAACCTAAATAAACTAGGCTCACCTATGTGCACCAACAACTTATGCTAAGCAATACAAGTAACAAGGTGATAGCAAGATATATGACTTCAAGCACGAAGGCTATCACAATGTAAAGTGCATAAGTAAAGAGCTCGGGTATAGAAATAACCGAGGCACGCGGAGACGATGATGTATTCCCGAGTTCCTCCCTTAAAAGGGAGTACGTCTCATTGGAGGGGTGTGGTATCGCCACAAAGGCCTAACCAACGCCACAAAGGCCTCACCCTATTCTCCGGTGTGAGCTTGCGCCACAAAGGCCTAGCTCACTCTTCCACTAAGGGGTTCCTCAAGGCGGAACCGGGCCTTTACACAAAGCTTGGGGCACGCATCCACAACTTAATTGGAGGCTCCCAAGAATAGCCACAAAGGCACCACAAAGCCACAAAGCCGTCTAGGGTTCCAAGAACCCAAGAGTAATAAGCTCACAAACTTTCACTTACTCGAATCTCCAGGGAGAACTCAAACCGATGCAACTTATGCAATGGCAAGAGCACACAAGGTGCTCAAATCCTTCTCACTCAAATCCTACCAAAGCAACTAATGCTATGGAGAGATATGAGAGGAAGAACAAAGGAAATCCACAAAGAACTCCAAGATCTAGATTGACTATGTTCCCCTCACTTAGAGGAGAGATGGATTGGTAGAAATATAGATCTAGATCTCCTCTCCCTTTTCCCTCAAAAATATCCAAGAATCATGGGAGGAATGGAGGAGGAAGGGCAAGCTTGCAAAGTCAACAATGGAGGAGAGAGAGCCCAAAAACGTGTGCAGCCCAAGGTGGAAGAAGGGGTATTTATACCCCCCCCCCCACGAAATATGGCCGTTGCAGGACTTTAGGGGCGGATTATCCGGCCAAAATATGGCCGGAATATCCGTCTGGCCGGATTATCCGGCCCCCAGGCCGGATTATCCGCCCCCCATACTGGGTGACGCCGACTCTGGTCCTTAGCAGAAATTTCGGAACAAAATTTTCGCCCCCAGGCCGGATTATCCGCCCCCCCTGGGCCGGAATATCCGCCCCCCTTACTGGGTGACGCCGAGCAGAAACTGCAATACGAAAACGGTGATAACTTTTTCATCCGGACTCCGTTTTCGATGATCTTGGGCTCGTTGGAATCACCACAACGAGCTCTACAACTTCATCCATAGAAACATCATAGTCCAACAAGGGAGTATAAAACCAAATGATGAAAGGTTTGACCTCTCTTTGAAGGCAAACCGGTAAAACCTCCAAACATCAAAAATGCAATAAGAGCTTCATGCGAAATCCGTTTTTGATGAGCTAGAGCTTGTCATGGAAATAACCACAAGCTCTAGAACCTCACATGGATAAAACCCAAATAAGAACCAAGAAAGATGATGCCAAGTATGCAAAGGTTTGAGCTCTCTCCGAACGATACAATTAAGTTACTCACTCGAGAGCCCCTCTTGATAGTACGGCTACCGATCCTATAACCCGATCTCACAAATAACACCATGAGACCGGTAAGAAAGAAACCCTAACACTATCATACCTTTGCCTTGAGCATTCCACTTAAGGTGGATAAAGACGATCTTGATCTTCTCAAGTTGGACCACCTTTCTTGATTGAGCTTGCTTGGTGAGGTCTTGCGGATTGCTCCCCCATACTCTACTATGGAAGAGACTCTCTTTAAGCATATCTTCACATATCCATGATCACAATATAGATGGCAAGCTTCAAGCATATGTTCTCTTCTAGTTGCTCATCTTGAACTTGCGCTTTGACTTGATCAATCCTCGAATCAATTCTTCTTTCTCCATAATGATGGTGTCTTGAGGATACACATGAGAGCTCACTCAATCTTATTCTTCAAGACACACTTGACATAAGCTCAACTCCCTTAAGACCAATCTTTGGATCACTCCTTGAATAACACCTTGGTCAACACATAATCTTCTTCTTACAACCTTGACTCCAACAAATGGTTCAAGCATTGTCTATGGACAAGTCCTACACATATAACTCAATGCAACCATTAGTCCATAGGGATTGTCATTAATTACCAAAACCACACATGGGGCTCGATATGATCTTTCAATCTCCCCCATTTTGGTAATTGATGACAATCTCTTTGAGAGGGTTTATATAATGAATTCAAAGAACCAAAATAGTTGTACTAACATCAAATACTACAAAAGTATGTGATGTTAGTAAAACCACCATATATAGAGCAAACTCCCCCACAATCTATGCACGTGTGAATGATCGTGATTTCATTGCATATATTGCCAACCAAGGTTGTTGGTGGAGTTTCCACTATATACTCAACCATGCAAAGCATGCAAGGCAAATGCTTAAGAACAAACCAAAGCATAAAAGCCAATTCCCTTTAAACCCTCGAAACTTCTCCCCCATTGGCATCCATTGCCAAAATGGGCGAAAAACTTAGAAGGCCAATATAGTATGAGTTCCTCCAAAACGGTGTGCATATCCAAAAGAAATAAGTGAAGACACATGCACATATACAAAGACAAATATATGAAGGAAACCAAACTATATTGAGGATCAAAGATTGCAAAAAAACAAGATAACACGATGGATAAACTTCAACAAATGAAGAGAGCAATCAAACAATCCAAAGAACAAATTGAATAGAGATATTATGATAAGATCGAAAAGGTGTTCCAAATAATATGAGGAAGCTCCCCAAGGTGTGTGCACAAAATATTCTATTGAGTTGAAGATAAGGTGCACACACATGGAATCATCACTCCCTCAATATTATTCAACACAAAATGATACCAAGTGAAATTAAATACTATGCTAACCGCAAAATGGTGCTTTAAATGAAATGAGGAAGCTCCCCAAGGTACGTGCAAAAATTGGAATGTTTGTATTTGAATACAATTTGCACAACATGGAATCCTCACTTCCTCAATAACATTTAAAGCGCAACCATTTGCAAGAGATCATAGAGAAGAAATTAAGCTTAACACTTGCATCAAAGAAATGGTTGAGCAAAAAGTAAGAGATAACATATAAAAGGCTCAACCAAGGAATGTGTGAGAGAAATGACACAACATATTATAAGACTAATACAAGGATTAGCATAGAGCATCCACATAGTCTTCAATGAATGATGTTGCTTAGCATTCCATCCCAACACATAAGGTTCAAATAAGATATCAAATAATGAGATATCATCTCTCATGTGTATAAGATTCTAAGTAGACAATATCACAAAGATAATTATCATAAAGAACCATGTACACACAAAATAGATACTAAGAATAGAACATGATATCCAAAATGAAGGCATGCCATATACCAATGAGATTTTTGCTTTTAGAGCATGGCCAAAGGCTCAATTTATCTTATTGTATATTGATGAACTTCAACCACAAACATGTCAAAGACATCGCAAATATCAACAAGGGAAAGAAGATAGTTGTGATGCTTTGATAAAAGCAACAAGTATCAAAATGAAGTATACCAAACGGAAGAAATAAATTTGCAATTTCATCAATTTTGCACATGTGAGCTTATTGAGGAATTGATATGCAAAAAGATTGCTAAGTTGACATATATGGGATAGGAGAATCATGAGCATGATTTTTATATGTTCCCAATAATATGTCCTCATCTCAACTTGCTCACATTTGCAATAAAGAGGTTTCATTAGAATCCTTGCAAGAACCACATGATTTTCAAATAAAGATATCCATGCCAAGAAACAACCTACACAAGGTTGGACGCTAGAAAAGTATGCATAAAAAGATACTTGTTACCGAGATATTAAAGGTAGGATGTAGTAGATAGGAGTTCTTCAATAATCCTAGCTTGCCTCAAATTATCATTTAGTCACCACTTCATCCTTATTATTGAGACAAGCACCAATATATCTCCATGTACCTAAAACAAAGTTTAAGTACAAGATGGTCCCCAAACTCATTGGGTCCAAAGTAGTTAGAAACTACAACATATAGGACAAACTCCACATAAATATGTGTATATATATGAAATAGAATTTCATGCACATCTTAGCCGATTTAGGATTTGATGGAGCTTCTCCTATATATTTGATCAAAGAAAGCAAAGCATGCCATAAAGTATACATTTAGTAAATATGCATGCACATGACTTTCAAGAGCCAAAGGAGATACGATTTGGACAAAACACCAAGAAGGACAAGCGAGCACACAAAATTGTGAAGCTACAAAAGGTTGTCCAAATTATATCAAAGAATCAAATCAACACAAGATTGACTCCAAAGTTCAACTAGTGAACCAAGCAAAAGCCAATGAGCATAAAGCATAACTAAAACACACATGCTCAAAGTCATATCTCATTTTAAGAGTAAGAAATAAATAATAAGGAATGAGATCACCAACTCCCAAAGAGAGCAAGGTTCAAACAAACAAACCAAACTCTCCACACTTTTTATGATGGCACACTAAGTACCAAAAAGAAAAGATTTGTCTTCCAACAAAAAACCAATACCAATTGAAATAAGCACAAAGAGTGTGTTATAACAAATATAGGAGAGCTCCCCCAAGATTAGTGCATTATTTATGATTTTGCATTTGAATACAAAATGCACACAAGTGGGATCATCACATCTACCTACATATAAATAACACAAAATAAGTTCAACAAAATCAAATGGAATAACAAAAGTCATGGAAGACAATGGGAGCTAAAACAAATACATTTTTTTTTGGGTAGAGATAAGGCAATTAAAAGAAATAGCCAATGTAAAGATGATCAATATACATGTGCCACATGATATAGTACCAATTGTCCAAGAACAAGAGGTATTTGGATTTATTTCCCGATGGTAGATTACATATAAATCCAAGATCATCTTCACAACAAAGAAACATACGGAGAAGGATAAGAATTAAAAACCATGCTAAAGAAGATATTCTTGATAGACTCAAATAGTTAAACAATCATGCAAGGCAATGATTAGGATAACTTGAAGCGAATGGTTTTCCAACTTTGATGTAGAATTCCACATTTTAGGAAAACCCTACCAAGAAAGTATCTCACAAACAAGATCCAAAACAAGAGCAATAAAACAATTTGGCAAATTGGAATTTGTTTGAGAAAACATGCCACATAGAAGCAAGATAATTTACAATATCAACACTATGTGACACAACCTCAAATATACACATTATATTGGTTTGTAGTATGCACAAAGCATATTACTCCCCCATAATGTGATAAAACATTTATTTTTCACAAGAGGCAAATAAAATCCAACAATATGATTAATGGACATTATAGAATTTGAATTTCTCATGAGAATGACATACCACATAGAAACTAGATAATCTTTAAATATCAACACTAAGTGGTATTCCTCATGTACACACATTTTTAGGATTGTGAGGTGCAAAGCATATCACTCTCCCAAAATGGGATGGTCCAATAATCTCTCACAAGAGCCAAGTAAGATAAAACAAGATGAAATAGGCTCAACAAGAACACCCATACATGGTGTGCAAACCAACATGCACATACTTGATTACTCAAAATGAAGCAAGTAGGAAGCACAACATATACAAACATATGCAAGATACAAAACCCAACACATGTAAAGGGGCGAGTAACTTTCAAGGTAGATAAGTTAAATACATGTTACCGCAAGGAGGAACATTGGATATATGATAGAAATAAGATAATCCAAATGACTTGACTTGAGAAAATATAATTGATGAAGATCCCTTAATTCTTCATGATATAGCCGAGTCTCCAATGCCCTCCAACAACACCTATTGTTCAAGTAATGGCTTGTTGGTCCCCAACCAAGTTGGGTCCTAAGAAGTTAGAAACAATAGGTTTGGCAACCCAAATGGTTCTTTTCTTGACACCACTTTGAGCACCAACAAATTTGGCAAACACATTGCCAACCTTATCCTTGCAAAGTGAATAAGCATCTTCAATTATGATAGGGTTGGATGAGTTACCACTAGTGCATGAAGAAGATAGGTGACCCTTCTCATGGCATATGTAGCAAGTTCTTTTCTTCACCTTCTTCTCACTTGATTTCTCCACAAGGGGAGCATTAGCTTGAATTTTCTTGGGAAGTGACCTTTCTTCAACTTGAGGTTGAGCAAGGGCTTGAACTTGAGGCCGCTTCCCTTGTTGCTTCTCACTAAGTGCCTTTTTCTTCAAAGGGCAAGATCTAACATGGTGCCCTTCAATTTTGCACTTGAAGCAAACAATCTTGGCCAAATTCTTGACTTGTTCTTGGCCCTTCTTCTTCTTGTATATTTTGGACTTCTTCTTGTTGTTAGAGATAAATCCAAGTCCACTCTTGTCATTGGGGGATTGTTGCACACTCAAGATCTTGTTGAGTGTGGACTTCCCTTCATGACGTTTTTCCAAGTCTTTCTTCAATGAAGTAACTTGGGCCTTGAGCTCTTTGATTTCCTCTACATGGTTAGTGACAACACAAGTACTAGTGGAAGTAGAGGCTACATTGTTAGAGCAACAAGGCAAGGAGGGTAATTCATCACTAGATGTAGCAATAGTATAAGTGGATGAATTACTAGGACTAGCACATGTCAATATAGCATTTTGAGAAATAGTGCTAGCGTCCACATGAGGCTCACAAGATGTTACCTTTGTAGATATAGCCTCATGAGCTAACATTAGGCGAGCATGGGACACTAAAAGATCCTCATTAGAGCTAGATAGCTTTTCATGACTTTCTTCCAATTTCCCATACTTTCTAGTTAGCAACTCAAGTTGAGCCCTTAGCTCAACATTCTCCTTCACAATAGATGCTTCATAAGAAATAGAGTTAGTAGCACAAGCATCATTATCATGAGCAATAGGAGAAGACAACTTAGCAAGAGCGAGGTCACGTTCTTTAGTGAGTTTAGAAATAATTTCATTACATGACTCCTCAATGGATTCAAGCTTCTCCTCAAGAGAAACCCGAAGCTCTTGCTCTTCCTCTAGAGCATATTTTAAATCATGGATATCATTGGCATACTCACGCTCAAGAGAAAACATTTTATCAATTTGTTCTTCCTTCATCTCAATGAGTTTTGTGCTCTCAATAGCACAACTCATGATTTCAAAGAAGTTGGGCAAAACATTTTTATGGTTATGCAAAGCATCAAAGACCACCTTACCCTTCTTGTTTAAATACTCAATATAGTCTTCTTCATTTTCCTCATCCTCACCATTGTCCTCAACATCATTATGATTTGAAGACCTAGCCATAAGGCATATGTGGGAACCGTGAGAAGAGGAAGATGAAGAAATACTTGAAGCTCCATTCAAGACCTTGTCTTGGCCCAAAGACTCTTCGGTTTCCTCTATATGGTTAGCATCACAAATACTAGAGGAAATAGAAGCATTTGTATCATGGCAACAAGACAAAGCAAGCATATCATCATGAGATTTATTCAAGAAACATAAACATGATATGCAAGGACTATCAACACAAGCATGTAAAATATTTATGGGGCTACAAGTGTTTAAGTCCAAAGATGAAGCATTGCAATGAGATAGAGATGAAGGATCATCAAAAGTAAGCATACTATCACCATTGCAAGTTTCATCACCACTCACCATATCATTACCTTGTGTCTTGACACACTTTGGTAAAGTGGATGAAAGTTCATTGCGGCCGGAAGTGGAAGGAATACAATCATCCCCAATAATCTTGGACACACAATATTTTTCTTGAAGCTTTGTCCATATCTCATGAGCGCTCCGAAAAGGCGTGATGGAGAAGGTAACTACATCGCTCAAAGCATTAACAATCACATGAGTAGCTTGAGCATTGAGATACAAGTTTTTCTCATCCTCTAAAGATAGATTTTGAGTATCCTTTGGAGGAGAAAAACCCGCATCTACAATTCGCTCCATAGATGGGTCCATGACCCGAAAATAATTAAGCATGTGAATTTTCCAAGTATCATAATTTGTGCCATCAAAAATAGAAGTGTTATTGTGCACTAATCCCCTAGCCGACATCTTTGCTCTCAAGGCGGTGAAGCCTAAAATGAGAGACCGGGCTCTGATACCAATTGAAAGGACACAGATGTCACCTAGAGGGGGGGTGAATAGGCGATATCAAATTTTACGAATGGCTTGAACAAAAGCGGAATTAAACTAGCGTTTATTTTGTCAAGCACATAAAACCTAAATAAACTAGGCTCACCTATGTGCACCAACAACTTATGCTAAGCAATACAAGTAACAAGGTGATAGCAAGATATATGACTTCAAGCACGAAGGCTATCACAATGTAAAGTGCATAAGTAAAGAGCTCGGGTATAGAAATAACCGAGGCACGCGGAGACGATGATGTATTCCCGAGTTCCTCCCTTAAAAGGGAGTACGTCTCGTTGGAGGGGTGTGGTATCGCCACAAAGGCCTAACCAACGCCACAAAGGCCTCACCCTATTCTCCGGTGTGAGCTTGCGCCACAAAGGCCTAGCTCACTCTTCCACTAAGGGGTTCCTCAAGGCGGAACCGGGCCTTTACACAAAGCTTGGGGCACGCATCCACAACTTAATTGGAGGCTCCCAAGAATAGCCACAAAGGCACCACAAAGCCACAAAGCCGTCTAGGGTTCCAAGAACCCAAGAGTAATAAGCTCACAAACTTTCACTTACTCGAATCTCCGGGGAGAACTCAAACCGATGCAACTTATGCAATGGCAAGAGCACACAAGGTGCTCAAATCCTTCTCACTCAAATCCTACCAAAGCAACTAATGCTATGGAGAGATATGAGAGGAAGAACAAAGGAAATCCACAAAGAACTCCAAGATCTAGATTGACTATGTTCCCCTCACTTAGAGGAGAGATGGATTGGTAGAAATATAGATCTAGATCTCCTCTCCCTTTTCCCTCAAAAATATCCAAGAATCATGGGAGGAATGGAGGAGGAAGGGCAAGCTTGCAAAGTCAACAATGGAGGAGAGAGAGCCCAAAAACGTGTGCAGCCCAAGGTGGAAGAAGGGGTATTTATACCCCCCCCCCCACGAAATATGGCCGTTGCAGGACTTTAGGGGCGGATTATCCGGCCAAAATATGGCCGGAATATCCGTCTGGCCGGATTATCCGGCCCCCAGGCCGGATTATCCGCCCCCCATACTGGGTGACGCCGACTCTGGTCCTTAGCAGAAATTTTGGAACGAAATTTTCGCCCCCAGGCCGGATTATCCGCCCCCCCTGGGCCGGAATATCCGCCCCCCTTACTGGGTGACGCCGAGCAGAAACTGCAATACGAAAACGGTGATAACTTTTTCATCCGGACTCCGTTTTCGATGATCTTGGGCTCGTTGGAATCACCACAACGAGCTCTACAACTTCATCCATAGAAACATCATAGTCCAACAAGGGAGTATAAAACCAAATGATGAAAGGTTTGACCTCTCTTTGAAGGCAAACCGGTAAAACCTCCAAACATCAAAAATGCAATAAGAGCTTCATGCGAAATCCGTTTTTGATGAGCTAGAGCTTGTCATGGAAATAACCACAAGCTCTAGAACCTCACATGGATAAAACCCAAATAAGAACCAAGAAAGATGATGCCAAGTATGCAAAGGTTTGAGCTCTCTCCGAACGATACAATTAAGTTACTCACTCGAGAGCCCCTCTTGATAGTATGGCTACCGATCCTATAACCCGATCTCACAAATAACACCATGAGACCGGTAAGAAAGAAACCCTAACACTATCATACCTTTGCCTTGAGCATTCCACTTAAGGTGGATAAAGACGATCTTGATCTTCTCAAGTTGGACCACCTTTCTTGATTGAGCTTGCTTGGTGAGGTCTTGCGGATTGCTCCCCCATACTCTACTATGGAAGAGACTCTCTTTAAGCATATCTTCACATATCCATGATCACAATATAGATGGCAAGCTTCAAGCATATGTTCTCTTCTAGTTGCTCATCTTGAACTTGCGCTTTGACTTGATCAATCCTCGAATCAATTCTTCTTTCTCCATAATGATGATGTCTTGAGGATACACATGAGAGCTCACTCAATCTTATTCTTCAAGACACACTTGACATAAGCTCAACTCCCTTAAGACCAATCTTTGGATCACTCCTTGAATAACACCTTGGTCAACACATAATCTTCTTCTTACAACCTTGACTCCAACAAATGGTTCAAGCATTGTCTATGGACAAGTCCTACACATATAACTCAATGCAACCATTAGTCCATAGGGATTGTCATTAATTACCAAAACCACACATGGGGCTCGATATGATCTTTCAGTCGGGTACCCAACTCATGGCGTTTTTCATACAACGTCGAGTTCAACCCCTACAGCACCGCCTCACCAAGCTTTGGACTTATTCTGGCTTAGAAGACCCTACTCGCATATCTGAGGATCTGATGTCGAAAGAAGATATCGACAAGCGAGTCAGGAATCTCACCAAGCTCACCAAGGAGCACTCAGTTGCTGACCTGAAGGCGGATTTCTTCGACTCCGTGCATCCTATTCCTGAGGTATACATCGCTGCGTCCACTTTTGTCAAACTTCTCTTAATTTTGACTTGCATTACTCTTTGCCTCTGCACTCTGCTGATTTATTAATATGCAGGGTCACCAATTCATTGTTTCTCGTCCCCCTCTTCCGGAGGAAGGGCCCCTTCCTGCTGATCTAGCATCTCCTGCATCTGAAGCCCCCGAGGCTGACGAAAGTCAGGACGGAGATGATGTCGAAGGATCAGAAGATGAGACTAGCTCGTCGACATCTCCTCCTCCTACTCTTACTGAAGATGTTGGTGTCGACAAAAAACGGAAACGTGTCGACGAAATTGCTTCATCGAGTTCTGCAGCGGCTAGAAAAACCCCCGTTCTTGCAGAAGATATGGAGTACTTTGACATGCTTGCATCGTAAGTATTGTAGTCGAACTTTTCAATTGCTTTGTTCTTGCCTCTTGCTTATAACTTATGCTTTTCATGCAGTGACGATGAAGAACCACCAACATGTGTGACGGCTGTTTCACCACCTTCTCCTGTGGCGACTGATGAGCCTGTTGAACCATATGTTGCTCCGAGGACTACCAGGGCCTCTGTAAAGAAGGTTTCTCAAACTCAAGCCCGAACCCTCAAACGCACGAAGAAGACCAAAGAAGCCGAGGTTTCTCTGGAGGCCCATGCTTCTACAGTTTCTTCTGATGATGTGAGCGATTCTTTTTTTTTCTTCTTTCCTTTCATGCACTTCTTCTCTTATACTCTTCTTTTATCAGGCTTTGGTCAAGAGATTTATCGCCCTGGGCACGGAGTGTGCGGGGTACCTAAAGGTTGCAAAATCTTCCGAAGGTACAATTTTGATATTCAATCATTACTTTTCTTCTGCGCTTTGTCTCTTGCTGTTTATCTGACTTCCTTTCGTCTGCTTTTGCAGCTGCTTTAGCGACGGCTAATGCTCGCATTGCGTCGCTGGAAGCGGAGCTCAAAGCCTCGCAAAAAGCTTATGATGCTGTGACTTCTGCTAAGGCAATTGCTGAGAAGTCACAGAAATCTGCGCTTGCCAAGGCGAAGAAGGCTGAGAGGGCGCTAGCAGATGTCAACAAAGAGCATGCTCAACGCGAGCAAGCCGTGGCGGAGCGTCTTCACACCATGTCTACTGCTGCCGAAAGTAAGTTCGTTGACTTATCTTCTGTTTTCGTCCCCTGTTGCACTGGTGTATTTTGTTGACACTTGCCTCTTCCTTTCTTTTCTATTGCTTTAGAATTCACAGGGGTATCTCCGTCGTCCCTGCAAATGGACGATGATCCTCTTATGGATGCGGTTAACCTACTCGAAGAAAACTGGATATCTATCCAGGAAACTTTTGAGTTGGTTGGCCGCGTTCTGTCATGGCTATTTGCCGGGTTGTGGCCGAAGAAAAAGATGGCAATCCCGAAGGGCAACCTGACTGAACTCGCCAAGACTTTTGACAGCGATGAAGACCCTACTCTTCATCTGAAGGGGCTGTCCATTAAGCGCGGCGCCGAAGGTGCCATTGCCCTTTCTCTTGCGCATGGCACAAACTTTGATTGGGAGAAAGTTAACTCCCCCCATGGTTATACCCGCGACGAGATGAAGGTGTTTTTCGAGAAGGCGAAGAAATTGGCGCCTGCATTGCTGAACACAATTTCTCCTTCGGCGGCCTCTGCTGTGCCTACTGCACCATCTCCAGCGCCGAAGGCTCCGGTGCCATCGACTTCTAGCGAGGGACTGGCCGCGCCCCCTTCTTCCACGGAGCACAATGCTGAGGTGGCGTAGATTCAGCTTCTTTGTAGTACTTAGTTTTCTCCTTTTGAATGTAAAGACTCCAATTAAGTACAACCCGAGAATCTTAGCCAGAGGGTTGTGATCTTATGTAAATATATCTTCTTTGCATGGAGTATTATGCTATCTTTCTGAAATTGTTTCTCCTTTCTTTCTTTTTGTAGTCGATGCGTGACAGTGATCCTTCTTCTCATGCTCCTGATCCTTCCTCTGCTCGCGGATTCAATCCTCAGATTTCGTCGACTCCTAGTCGATGTAGTCACTGCGAAGAATATTCTTCCAGGATTTCCGACCTTGAGACTCGCCTATCCTTGGCTAAACGCCAAGCACAGATGGCTATTAAAAAGGCTAGCCAGGCCAGTGGCTATATGAAGAAAATCTCTTCACCTGAAGAAAAGGTCTCCAGCTTGACGGCGAAGGTTGTTCATAATGAAGAGTGCGAATCTTTCATTCTTGGAATTGTCGAGTCTGCTTGTGAGCTATTGCGATGTGAGTTTTCTTTCGACTTCTTCTTTTGGCTGCTCGTGCACTTCTTTTGTGATATATTTGTCATTGTAGGTACTTGATTGGATTTTGCTGCTGAAGAACGTCGAGTTGCTGAGCGAAATGCTGCTTTGGAGAAGATGTCGACTGGCTATGAGACTCTGTGGTCTGATCCTCGGCGCCGTAGCGCCATTGTATTGCTTCAAGATCGTGCCCAGCACATTGGCGAGTCAGTTGATGGTTGCCGGCGAGCTCTTACAACTATGCACTCCATTATGCTTCCCCGTAATCCTTTGCCTGCAACTTTCCCACTTCTTCTTGATGCTTTTCGATCCAGCCATCGTATTCATAGGTTAATAGAACTGAACTTAGTGGCTGGTGCCAATTTTGCTCTCGGGTGGATACGCAAGTGGCATCCCAGATTGAATTATAGCACGATGTCCTTAAGTTTAGCTCCAGGTGGAGCTAGCCTTCGGGTTCATATGGAGAACACGCTTCAACCTGCTCGAAGACTTGTAGCTAGGCTTCTAGAGGCGGATGCTGCGTTTTTCCGCGAGTATCATTATTTAGATCCTTTAGGCGTAGATGATTCCGACAACCCGTTGTTGTAAAGTATGTGTGTAACGCGAGAGATTATTTATTTCGCGACTATATGTCTGAAATTTATTCTCAAGGCGTATTTGTATGGTTCGTGCGTTTGCCGCATCTTCTCTTTGAAAGACTCGTAAACTCGAATATGAGGAACGCTTTATCTTTATTTATACTTTTAATGTAAGATACATGGGGTGACCCAAGAGATCCGGCCTGTGACCCGTGTTTTGGATCTAGAGGGCATTGCCCCTGGAATAACTCGTGGCTTTTACGGCCTTTATTATTCTACTCTATTGTCTTCATGATGCTTATGTCGCCGTAGCTTTCCCTTTCTCTTCTGCGCCTGTGTCTTCTCCTGATGTTCCCGTTCGTGGCTTCTTCGTTTCGGGCTCCGCTGTGCATCCTTCGAGTAGCTTGACGCCCTCTGTAGTCGCGCTCTTTGCCTTTTCTGCATGGTTGGCTATTACGCCAAAATTTTGCGCCATCTTGTGGAATTCCCTGTCGCAGAGATCTGAAACTTCAAAGCTTCCTTTCACTGTGATTATTCCTTTTGGTCCTGGCATTTTAAGTACCAAATATGTGTAGTGAGGCACTGCCATGAATCTCGAAAACGCGGGTCGTCCGAGGATCGCGTGATATTGCGATGGCCAGTCCATGACTTCGAAGTCTAGTTTTTCCCTTCTGTAGTTTTGTCGGTTGCCGAAGCAAACATTGAGTGCTATTCGACCCAATGGGTAATTAGCACTTCCTGGTACGATTCCATGGAAGGAGCAATCTGTTGGTTTTAGGAATTCCAATGATATGTGCATTGCCCTGAGTGTTTTCGCGTATATCAGGTTAATTCCACTTCCTGCGTCCATGAATATTCTGTCGACATCATACGCGCCGATTTGAGCTTTGAGTACCAGAGGCGCGTTTCCTGGCCGAGGTACTGTTATGGGGTGGTCCTCTCTGTTGAACTCGATTGGTTGTTCTGACCAGTGCAGATATTCTGTTGTAGCTGGAGGCGACATGACTGCTAGATTGACTTGTCGAGTTATACTCTTTTCTTCTTTGTTCGACTTGGGCACAGGTTGTATCATTGCTGTAATATGTCCTTTTGATGGGACGTACCCTTCGTCGTCATCGTCGTGTCCCTTGTTTTGCTGGTCTTGTCCTTGAGGAGCTCCGTTGTTTCCTTGCTGGTTTGTTGCGGGATTGTTACTACCTTCGAATCCTTGTCGCCTTGCCTCGGTTTGCTTGCTTATTGCTGCTTCTTGTAGCTTTAAGAATGTTGTGCAGTCTTTCATCGCGTGCCTTGATACTCGCTTCCCGTCGACGAACGCTGAATGTATATGACAAGGCCCGTTGAGCATATCCTCTGGTGATGGGTTGTACTCTCTGGATTCTCTTGGTGGGAACTTCTTATACTCCTCTCTTCCGTAGCTTCGATATCCCGAGCTTCTGCGGTCGTTTCCCTGATAACTGTTGTCTTTATATCCTGCGGCGACTTGGTTATGAGAGCCGTAGGTGTCGTAGTTTCGGGATCGTCTCCTTTGACTTCCGTATCTGTTTCTTCTGTCGTCCTCTGGAGATCGTGTCCGTTTGTTGTTGCACGCATCTTCTCCATCTGCAAATCTGTTTGCTGTGTCCATGAGATCTGACACTGTTTTTGGCTTGATTCTACCCATCTCTTCGACTAGGTCTCTTCGCCTTAATCCAATGATGAACGCGTCTATTGCTCTTTCGTCTGAAACTTCGACTGCTGAATTTTTGATGAGGCTCCATCTTTGGATGTATGCCCGTAGTGTTTCGTCGCGTTGCTGTACGCATGCCTTGACTTCTTCTATTGATGTTGGCCGTTTGTACGTCGACCTGAAGTTGCTTGTAAATTGCTTTGTGAGGTCTTCCCAGCTTCCAATGGATTCCTTCTCTAGTTTGCTCAACCATGACCTTGTTGCTCCGGTGAGGTGTAACTGCAAACTTTGCATTGCTGTCTCTTTGGTTCCTCCTAGTATTTGAACTGCTTGTAAGTAATCTGCGAGCCATGATTGTGGTTCCTGTGATCCGTCGTACTTTTGCTGGTCATGAGGTAGCTTGAATCCCTTAGGAACTGGAGTGGTGCGAACCCTACGAGTAAAGCACGATGCCCCCATCTCCTTTTCGTCGTCCTCATAGTCGCGCCTTTCATTTGGGGATCGCGATCTTCGAGTTCCACCGTGCTGTTTTGGTGATGGCGATCGGGATCGGCGTTTGCTGCTTCTATGCTGAGGACTATTGTGACGGCGAGGTGATCTTGCTTTGTGCGCTTCCTTGTGGTGATGTGCTTCTTCTCCTTTTGCTGATAGCTTGTGGCCCACCATATTGAGTCCGTTTAGCGCTGCTCTATGCATATGTTCTCTAGGATCTCCTGGACTTGGTCGAGTTGTAAGTAGATATGCTTGTGCTGCCACTAGTGCTGCTTCAGGAGTTTTTGGTAGGATATTTCCCTGCTCGTCGACCGATAGGAAGGACGAGTCGAGGTTTTTGGAAATACTTTGCCTGTCGGAGTACTCGAGGTTGTCATACCTTGAGCCATGTCGACGATTTTTCCTTGCGTTGCTGTATGATGCGTCGCTTTGTGCTCTATGAGCAGCTTCGCTGGCTGCAATGGCTGAATCTTTTCTTCTTTGTATCTCTACCTTTTCCTTTGCTAATTGCTTTGCTTGCTGCCTGAGGGCGTAATGATACCCAAAAAGCATGTCTTTGCTGGAGCTGGATGGTATTGGTGTGCCGTGTTCTACGGCTTCTCTTATTATTTTCCACTCGTCGACTAATAATCGAATTTTCTCCCTGGCTGTGAGGGATTCCACTGTTTGCCCTTCTGCTAGGTGATTTGCTCCTCTGTCGATATTTGCTGGGTTTATCACTGGGTTGTTATTTTCATCGAATTCTTCTGAGTTGTCGCCCACAATGGCAAGTACCTGGCACTGCTTGCCGATGTTGCTATTAAAGCTTGAAAAGATCGAGTTGCTGTCTTCAGAAAGCTCTAACCCTGTCTTCCATGTGTCTGTTGAATTGTCTGAGATATTGTCGAGGCAGATCGTGAGATCGTCGAGTTGGACTTCCACGTCAAAATTTTCCTTTTCTTCGTCGTCTTCTGCGATCTTTTCTTTTTGCACTTCTTCTAGGCTGACCGGCGAGTTTACTTCGCTGGAAGAGCCTTCAGAATACTCCATCATTACTGTTGTTTCGGGTTCTTGTGCCGACGGATCTTGATCTTGTTTCGTCGGATCCGAAAGGTGAGAGGAACCCGACGGCCCGATGAAGATGCTCAAACTTCCAATTGTTAGTTCTATGTAACAACTCAGAATTTGTAATCCACTTCTTAATAAATAAAGTGCCAAATTTTGGACCCAAATAAAACTTTTTATCTATTATTGTATGCATACATGCATTTTCTTTTATTTGTATTCTATGATTTTATGTGTGTGATTTTTGATTGAGCATTGGTTAGATAATTCTAAGTGAACCAACAGAATCAATTGAGAAGCTTTTTAGGAAGCAAAGAGACCAGAAGTAAAAATAAGAAAGAAAGAGATAAAGTTAATATGATCTAGAAACTGTTAGTGACTACACCACTTTGAGCCCTTAGATTAAGCAATCTACAGCTCACCTTCATGTTTGACCTATTAGTTGAGCTTAACCAAGTTATGGACAAACTCAACCAACAAGCATTTACACAAATTTCAAACTGGAACATCACACAAACTTGAGCCAAAGTTTGAATCTGAAACAGGAACTATACCAAATTTGAAATATAAATTTCTGCAAAACTCAACCTTTCTTCATAACAAAAAGGTGACTGGGTACCTTGGCCAATATGTTGAGCACCCAAAGTGGAAAATTTTGAAAATTCGAATTTTGAGTTCTTGCGGGCATTTCGTCGAACACTGGCAGAAGCAAATCAAATCAAATAAAGTTTTACTGGTGCTGCACTGTTCTAGCTCGCTCCTGTGCTGTAGCCATGCGGCTGGACGACGCCACGGTCGAGCCCAGCTTCCCCATCCCCGACCCAAGCCGTGAGAAGAGGAGGGAGGAGGAGAAACGCACCCAGGGCCCCCTCCCAGCAACCCTCTTCCCTGCACAATGCCGACCATCTTGGAGGCGCCAGAGGAGACCCACAGCACTCCGCGGCCGAGCCATAACCCTCCCAGCACGCCCCCGTGACCGCCGTGACCGGAGCAAGCTTCACACGCCGCCAGGGCCCCCGCACCGTCGAGCTTCTGGCCGCGCTTGCCCTCGTCGCTCCGGCCTATAAAAAGCCCCTCCGATCAAACGGAGCAACTCACCCAGTCCCCAGCTATCTCCCAGACATAGTCGCTTAGCCCCGCTTGCCCTAGCTCGCCGTCGCCAGCCTCGCCGGAGTGGTACTGGACAAGCGGAGCGCCGCCGCGTTCGACCACCTGGAGGCAAGCTACTGCTGGGAATCGGAGGAGGAGACGAACCGCCGCCGATCCCGCACGTCGCCGACGAGTTCTGCATCCCCTACGCCTCGCCCTCGCCGTCGAACATGCATCACTGCTTGCAGGTGAGCTCCCGCCCGTGCTGAGGAAGACGATGAACGCGAGCCGTCCGATTCTAATCCAACGATAGCTTACCGATTCGGGAATCGTTAAGTGAGCTGACATCGCGACCCCACCTGTCAG